>CM062814.1:807188620-807749131 GCA_031772625.1 Pinus tabuliformis
GAAAATTGAAGAAGATATTGTATGCATTAAAACACAGGCTCCAAGGCAAGTGGTATAATAAAATTTGACAAGGTTTATTCTTGACAAGGTTTATACTAGATGTCACTCTGACGAATTGTTTATTTTAAAAGGCAAAATGATGGAAGCTATATTATATTTCTATTGTATGTAGATGACATGCTTGTTGCAGGGTCTAACATGTAGGAAATAAATGTGCTCAAAGGAAAATTGGAAAATTCATTTGCAATGAAGGATTTGGGTGCTGCAAAACAAATCCTTGGTATGAGAATAACTAGAGACAAGAAAAATTGCAAATTAACATTGTCTCAAAGTGAGTACATAGAAAAGGGTTTTGGAATATTTTAATATACAGAATGAAAAACCAATCAGTCAACTTTGGCTAGCCATTTCAAAAAGTAAGGAGATGTGTCCCAAGACCTAGGAAGAGATGGATTATATGTGTAAAGTTCCATACACATCAACTGTTGGAAGCTTAATGTATGCAATGGTCTGCACAAGACCTGATATTGCACATGCAATGGGAGTTGTAAGCAGGTATATGAAAAATCCGAGAAAAGAGCATTAGATGAAAGTGAAGTGGATTCTCAGGTATTTGAGAGGTACCACAAATCAAGAATTATGTTTTGGAGGTTCAAACATTGCTCTATAGGGATATGTTGATGCAAATATGGAAGGTGACAGAGATAACAAGAGGAGCACCACAAGGTATGTGTTTACTATAGGTGGAACCACTTTTAGTTGCATTTCAAAATTACAAAACATTGTTACACTTTCAACAATGGAAGCAAAGTATGTTGCTGCTATAGAGGCTAGTAAAGAAATGATTTGGTTACAAAGGTTTATGGATGAGTTGGGCAAGAAGTAGGAGATGAGCAGGTTATATAGTGACAACCATAGTGCCATTCATCTTGCAAAGAATTCAGCCTTTCATTCTAAGACTAAACATATACAACTCAAGTATCATTTCATACGGTTAGTTTTGGATGATGGACAATTGAAGCTGGAAAAGATACACACTAGCCATAATCCTGTAGATATGTTGACAAAGGTTGTAACTAGGGAGAAATTGAGTTGTTGCTCAGTTTCAATTAGCCTTCAAGAATGATGATGAAGATGAGAAACAACCAGGTCCAAAGTGGAAGATTCCATTGTCCAACAAGTGACGCAACAAATGATTTGATATAATCAATCTCCAAGTGGGAGATTGTTAGATGTGGAGCCTGATCATATTCTTGATTTAGAGGTCTTGTTTCAGCTGCGTTTGGATCCCAATCCCTGACTAGGGCAGGGGGGTGTGGGGCAGCTTATCACCCCATTATTGTTGCCTAGGGGGTCACCTGTATGTTTTGAGCCCCCGCTGGCGGGGGTTTACAGGAAACACCCTTGAAGCTAAAAATAGATGAAAAATTGCCTTGTAAAATATTGTAATTTTGTAGTCAATATGGGCTTTCCATTAGGCAGATGATATGAGAGTGGAAGTTATGTTTAATTTAGAGTTTTTTTCCCTAGAAGGCAACCCTTCAGTTTATATGAGGGAATTGTATTGCGGATGTGTATTATTCTTCTTAGTGAGAAAGAGATAGGAGACTATGTGAGAGCGAAGATGAAATTACAATGAATATACTATAGGTTGTATTTCTTCATTTTGCTGGATAATATAAAATGAAGGATTGATTGTTTCTCTATGGACGTAGCCAAAATTGGGTGAACCACATATATCTATGTCTCTCTCTTGTTCTATGCATTTTTCTACTTGGTTTACATAATATTTTGTGTATTTCATTGCTTCGTTAATTAATTTATAACACTTCTTCTTCCTCCTACATCTGGCTTGAAAGCAAGGAGTCTTCAATGTGGTCTTGATTTCCAGCTGTTGTCACAATCTGGTGTCCCTTTATTTTGGCTTGATTAATCAACTTTTCTTTGCAGCTACAAAGATGTCTTCTGGTAGGGTATCTGATCTAGGTGGATGTTGGTGGCCATCTACCTATTCCCTTTGGACCCAAACCACTATCTCTTTTAGTATTTTAGTTTCCTTAATTGTAGCACAATTTACTATTTTTGGCAGTTTTTTAGGTCTCGAATTTTCGGAGACGTTTTGAGGCCCTAAACGACATTATTTAGGAAAACTGGAGAAAACAAGGGCTATTTGCTAATATTTTCCACTCGAAAGTTTTATTCCTCGAATATATATTTCTAACGAGGTATTGTGCACTTCAAACGGAAATCATATGCCAAATCTACGACCCCGGGAAGTTTATGTACCAATTTACCGAAATGGGGCCCATAGTTTTGGCGCTTCATATCCTAGGGTTAGGTTTTTGGATCTTTAGGTTTTCCATTATTTATAAATAATAAATAGGCCTTTGAGCCTCATTGTAACACAGTTGAGAGGCATGTAGTTGCCACATCTCTTCTTAGAGATAAGCTTCCATTCTATTTGTAAGCATATTTCAATATTTGATATTAATGAAATGGAGTGTTATTTTTGCTGCATCTATTTATTTATGGTTATATCTGTAATTTTTTTATGTTCCTATTTATGTTCAGATCAATGGTATCAGAGTGGTCTACTCTTTCTCCATTTTTCTTTGCATGTCCCCAATGAGGTCTGGATATAAGGAGTTAGGGCTTGAACTGGTCGAACCTTTGCAAGACCAGCCTTGTAAATCCCAATGACCTCCCATGGTAGAAGAGAAGAAAGACGAGGGGGCATGAGATATTTTCAAAATCTTGCTCGAAGAAGCCCTCGAGTGACAAAGGAATGAGATGATGGAAAACTTTTCCCAGATCCTTCAGCGGCTATGCAAGGGTGATGCATCTCCTTCCAGAAACTACTCTAGAAGTGCCACACCCTTTAAGGTATAAGTTAACTTTGACATTGCCATATTTGAGGGCCAGATAGATGTGGATGTCGTAGATAAATGGTTAAATCTGCTAGAATGATATTTTTTGTTCATGATTTTTCCAGCTGGGAAAATATTACTTTTGGCACTTCTCAAAGCCGCCCCCACATCAAGGACTGGTGGGAAACCTACAGTGAGAACAAGGATGAAAGTATACCCTAAATATTTTCAGCTGCACCTACATGGAATTCATTCCGGGACACCATCAAGGAGTAGTAATAACTTGTTGAGATCTATGAGGACAAATACATAAAGTGGTCCATGTTACAGCAGGGAAGGGACCAAGATGTGTTGGAGTTTACCAATGTTTTTCATACCCTGCTCATGAAGTTGGGTATCAAGGACCGCGTGTGACTAGAAAGGTACATCCAAGATGAGATGGAGTTCCTAGACATCTCCTCGCTCAACACGACGTACCGATACGTTGTTAAGATTGAGCAGAAGTTTAAAAAGAAAAAGTGAGAATTTGGATCGGAAAATCTAAAGTAAAGGAAAGGAGCCCCCATACCGCAGAACAAAGGATAAAGCCAAGGTAGGGTGAGCCAAGACAACCCGTCAAAGCTGCAAGAAATGAACAACACCACGAAGTCAAAGAAGAACATAGGAAAGTGGTGTGAGTTCCATAAGAGCCCCACTCACAACACAAGTGAATGTCAGGCCAAGTAGTTGTTGGTGGCTGAGTTGAAGGCTTCAGATTGAGATGCATGTTCCGACTCTGAGTTAGAACTCGAAAAGAGGAATGAAAAAGGGAAGCAAATTATTGATGCGGAGCTCAGCGCCACTTTTGTCACCACCAAGTTCCAGAAGAATGAGCCCGAAGATCCAAAGGAGGGGGAGTGTCTCTTCCACTCACAGATGTGGGTGAAGGGTTTGTCGCTGCAATTCATTGTCGAAAGTGGGAGTGAAAAGAACCTCATTTTAGCAGAGGTCACGAAGAGGTTGGGCCTATTGTCCTCACCACACCAAAAACTGTACAACATTGGGTGGCTTCACTAATGACGAGATCTCTGAGTCAGCCAATAGTGCCACCTTCCCTACAACATCAAGCCCTTCATGGATGAGGTATTGTGTGATGTTGCTCCTCTTGAAGTTATGATGTATTATTAGGACAACCATACTTATGGAAGTGACATGTTGTATAAGAGTCTAGACCTCACTCTATTATCATTTATTTGGGTAATACGTTATATAAGATACCATAGGTAGCCCAACCTATCGCCATCTGTTTGATCTCTACTAAGAAAAGCAGTAAGAGCATCTCCCAGATTGGGAATTTTTTTTCTTTCTTATTCAACCTCAAAATAATGGGAAGGTTGTAGCCACATCTATGGCTTCCGAGAAGGGTTCCTCCACGCATCAGAAGCAGGTGGATATGGTTGTGGAATAATACAGGGACATGTTATCCTCAACCACAAGGTTACCCATGCACTGTCAGGTCAAGCATCCATGAACTTGAGATGAGAATCTTCCCTATGTGCAACAAACTTATAATAGATATCTCCATAGCTTGACTGGTCATAATCCCTTTCAAGTGGGTCTAAGATTTCAATCGTTGTGTCGATTGATGTTGTCATGCCTCATATGACTACATAGACAAAATCCACACATGTATTGTTTGAGGTTGATAAAGTGACCAAATTTATTGAACGCATCCAACACATCCTCCAACAGGTTCATGACATCTTGGAGAAGTCAAATTCCAAGTACAGGCAACGACATGATAAACATCGAGTGCCACAAAGGTTTTAGGTGGGTGAAAAAATTTGGTTGCATTTGCAGAAAGAACACCTTACCAGATCTCAGCGGAATCTCATACCACCTCGATATGGTACTTACACCATTACCAAGGCTATGGGAGACAATGATTTTGAACTCAGCATTCCCCCATTCCTTGGCCTACACTGAGTGTTCAATGTGGACCGCCTTTGACCATACTTCCCACCATTATTGGACACATCGGACATTGCAGAACAACTCACACCAAGAGAGTTAAACCAGAATGCATGGAGCATTCCACAACTGGTCGGATTATGGATACATAGGTCAAGAACACTCGCTAGCATAAGATCCAACGATATCGGGTTGTCAAAGCTGGCCAGCTCCTGCACCAAGGCAAGTGGCTCACCAGGGACCAAGTTCAACAGAAGTTTCCCTATCTCATGGAGGCACTCAACGCAATGGGGACCATTGCTTCCTAAGGGGGGAGGACTGATCCAAGTGGATTTTGGTGGCCACCCTCCTATTCCAATTGTACCCCCACCATTGTCTCTTTCAGTATTTCAGTTTCCTTAATTGTAGCACATTTTACTATTTTTGGCAGTTTTTCGGGTCTTGAACTTCCAGAGCTATTTTGAGGCCCCAAACAACATTTTTTGGGAAACCAAAGGCAAACATGGGGCTTAAACCCATGTTTGTTGCTCGAAAGTTGTATTCCTCTGATAGATCTTTCTAACAAGATATTGTGCGTGTCAAACAGAGATCGTATGTTAAAGTTTTGACCCCAAGAAGTTGTATACCTATTTACCCAAACAGGGCCCATAGTTTTGGCGCTTCATCTCCCAGGGTTAGGTTTTTGGATGTTTAGGGTTTTCCATTATTTCTCAATAATAAATAGGCCTTCAAACCTCATTGTAACACAGTTCAGAGGCATGTAGCTGCCACGTCTCTTCTAAGAGATAAACTACCATCGCCCAAGCTAGTCTTATTTCCATTCTGTTTGTAAGCATATTTCAGTATTTTATATTAATTGAATGAAGAGTTATTTCTGCTGCATCTTTGTATTTATGGTTACAACTGTAATTTTTTTCTTTCCTATTTAAGTTCAGACCAGTCTCATTCTCCATATCCTTCATCATTATCTTGTCATGACATGAAATGATACTTGCAGTTGAAATCCACTCATGAAGAGACACCATAAATTCGATAAACCCCTAGCCTAACATGATTCATGACAAACATTGAATGAGCTAGAACCGAGAGATAGAATGGGAGTCCAAATCAAGGATTGCATAGTTGTGCAGCTTAGGAGGCTAGGGACCAGGTCTGAGCCTTGAGACTACGCAATGCGCAATTCAGGTTGGCTTGGACAAGACAACTGCGCAATTGAGGGGCTCAAGAGCTCAGGCTGGAGGTTTGATGCTTGAGGTTTCCCATTGCATAGTTCTGGAGGGACAAAGTTCTAGGGATTGTGCAGTTGCACAATTTAAGAGATCAAGGTTGAGGCTTGGTTCTTGAGACTGAATAGTGAACAAATGAGACTGCCTGTGGTAGAGATTGCACAATTTTGGAGCTCAAGGACCAGGTGTGAGCATTGAGACTACACAATGCACAATTATGGAAGATAGGGACTGCACATTGCATAGTGCCAGGAGGTAAGGTCTAAGCTTGAGGTTTGAGACAGTGAATGCACAATTTAGGAAGGTTGAGTGAGGCTAGGTTTCTTGGTTGGGAAGTTTTCTGGATGTGGCTAAGTGTGGGACCAATGAGGCTAAAGTGAACATGGAGAAAACTAGAGCATGATCACACACTTGGAACAATTAACGACACAACATAGATCACTCAGAATGCATTAACAAAATATTTCCCTTAATACGATGACATTGTCACAACTTTCCTCAAGTGCGACACTAAAGGTACATTTTACGATAACAGTGACGACATCTGTGTGAAAGTGCTTAAAAATTTGGGAATGAGTGTGATACATGTATACATGTTAAGGATGACTCATTAACACCAAGGTTACCCCTTGAAACAAACCAAAACTACATATGTGTGATGTGCGACGCTTGTCATGCTAAAAGATGACACTTGCGATAGTAAGAGGAAAGTGCAAACGACACTTGCAAAATGTGAACGACATTGAAAATGACACATGGAAGGGAAAATATAACATGAAAATGGCACTTATAAAAGTGGAAACAAGCAAAAATGATAGCCATAAACATGAAAGCAATACTTGTGAAATCAAAGGTGCACAAAAGTGACTGTTGGAAAAACTCACCGAAATAGAAGAATAATCGCAACCAAAAGTGAGGGATTGTCAATGAAAGTGTGCAATGATTGTCGACATAGGTTGATCATTGCACCTACACTATCTTGCTAGACTTGTGCCATTCTTGTTCAAGTTTGAATAAAAGAGTGCACTCATGAACGTGTTACAAACAGAGAATGGGTGAGTAGGTGACTTTGACACTTAAAAACTGAGAATAAGATTGGAATACTTAACAAAGCATTGAACGACAATAAAGTGACTATGGAACGAACGATCACAAGATTATGAGTAGGCTCCAAAATTCAAATGTAGACCAAATTTTAACAATGAAAACACCACCATAATCAGTATTTTGATGCCGAATTTTGGAAGTCTAGTGATAAAATCCATTAAATGTCTGCCTAAATTTGTGTTGAGATTGGTAAAGTTTGCAATGTCCCTGGTAGCTTTATTGTGTTGGATATTGTGTTATTGATTTCAAAGATAAGGGAGACTAAGAATTTCAAATTTAGGGGGATATTATTGGAAATATTATTGTCATTGATGTCAAAAACAATGGGAGACTAAAAATGGGCAAGATAAAGATTACAATATGAATATTGTTTGGATACCCAATTTCTTTCTCAATTCCCAGTTTGGATACCCTATTTTCTAGGCAATGTTAATCCAAATACTTAGCTCAAATGGGAGCATAGGATATATGATCAAAAAACTTATCATGTGACTTTTCTAACAATAGATGACACTCCATCTAACTCCATAAGAATGAGGAGATATGAAATATTTTTTCTAGTCAACCTAGCCAAAAAGTATATGTTAACCTAGCCAATTTTACAAGTCAGTCCCATAAGTGAATGTAGAAACACTATAAATAAGAGAGATGGGTGCAATGAAGATGATCCAAGCATGAAGAGATATGATTTGTATAACAGAAGCTGTGAATAGTCTTGGGGTATTAAAGGAGGAACAAAAAAAGTGATTTGTGGATTGAACAAGTCATATTGGAATTTTCGCTAAATATTTTATTCTATGATGTTTCAAACCGTGAAACATAGAGGATATATATCTATGTACATGTGGTTAGCATGACATTTTTACTATAGCTTTTCTTCTAGGATGTTTCAGACTATGAAACTTGGAGATTATGGAGGTGGGGTCTTCTTGTACACGTGAATGTGGAATCTTGAGTAGACAGAAGTGATATATCTATGTACCTATGGTAAATATTTCAGACTTTTGTTTGCTATAATTTCAGATATATTCCCTATGGAAGTTAGGTTTTCTAAATAGTCATGAAATAAAATTCAAAGAGATTAGATATCCATTTTCACTATAACTTATTTTCTGAAATGTTTCAGAATGTGAAATATTGACGAGACAAAGGTGAGATATTTAGGTACCTATGGTAAATATTTTAGATTTTGGCTCACTATAATTTATAATATATGCCCCGTTGAAGTTAGGATATCTAAATAGCCCTAAAATAAACTTTAAAGAGGTAATTTTCCCATTTTTGTTGTAACTTATTTTTTGGGTGAAAATTCCTGATATTTGAGGACTAATACAAAAATTCCTTAGATAAAATTCCAAAATCATGTTTGAAAAATAGGATATGTGCCAATGTTGTATAAGTTCGTTCTTGGGAAGAGTTCAAAAACAAGTTTTGGAATAAGAAGACTTAGTGAAGAAAAACCTGATAAGCATACCTAGTGAAGGTGGAAGCGACAAGTAGACCTAGTGAAGGCAAAAGCAACTAATAGACTTTGTGAAGTTGGAAGAAACAAGTAGGATTCGTGAAGGTATAAGCAACAAGAAAACTTGGTGAAGAAAAAAACAAATAATAGATTCAGTGAAGACAGAAGAAACTAACAAACCTGGTGAAGGTAATAATGAAATGAAAACTTGGTGAAGGTAGTAACAACATGAAAACTTGGTGAAGGCAAAGTAGCAATCAATATTTGTGAAGGAAGAAGCAACTAATATACTTGGAAAGAAGACTCAATGAAGTAGGTTGGTGCCTATGAATATTTGCAACAATAGGGATTAGTGCCTCTAGTAGGTTTTGGATTACAAATATTTATAGTGGTTGGGGTTGGTCCCTCTAGTAGGTTGGTGCCTATAAATCTTGTAGCAGAGGGGATTGGTCCTTCTAGTAAGTTAGTGCCTACAAATCTTGTAGCAAATGGGATTGGTGTTTAATGCAGGTTGGTGCCTACAAATATTGTAGTAGAGGGGATCAATGTCTCATGTAGGTTGGTGCCTACAAATATTACAACAAAGGGGATTGGTGTATCCTGTATGTTGGTTCCTATAAATCTTGTAATTGAGGGGATTGGTGTTTCTTGTATGTTGGTGCCTATAAATATTTCAACTGAGGGGATTGGTGTTTTCTATAGACGGATGCCTACAAATCTTGCAACTATGGTGATTGGTGTCTCTTGGAGATTGGTGCCTACAAATTTTGGTTACACTAGGTTGGTGCCTACAAAGTTTTGTAACACTAGGTTGTGGTGCCAACAAAGTTTGTATCATTAGGTTGGTAACTACAAAGATTTGTTATAAATAAGTTTTAATTTAGATTTGTGTTCCATATGCGATATAGATTGTTATGATTCATGAATGCTTAAATAAGGAATTATCTTATACAACTTTTCCCCTCCCCCACCCTTCTTAGTATAAGTGTGAATCCAATAATTGGTTTCAAAGCAGGTTCCTTCAGAAGTAATCCAATTGTTGGAAGGAGGATCTCAGATGGACGATGGCCAGTCATTTAGGTTCTATCAATATCATAGCTCTATTATTTGATGGAATAAATTATGCCTTAAGGAGGGTAAGGATGAGATTGTAAATACTATTAGAGGACATGGAGAAGAAGTTAAGGAATCAATCATTGCATAGAAGGTGTTGAGATCTCTCCCCCTAATATTTGATGCAATGTTATCAGTGATTGAAGAAATGAAGGATCTAGAAATAAGAAAATGGACTGCATATGAAATGAGGGTACAGAAAAGGAAATTCAACTACAAAGGAAACAATTTTCAAAGTTTCGAATAAGATGCAAGAACTTAAAGCTAATGATTTTTCCTACAATGAATTAGATGTTGAGGAAGCATAATTTGTGAGAAAGTTGAAAAGAGGATTTCACAAATACAAAGGTAATTTATTATTCAAATGTTTTAATTGTGGTAGAATATGGCATTTTTTGGCTAAATTTCCACATGCAAAGTGCATTAAAATTTGGTAGCTCCGGGAAAAATTCCCTCTATTGGGAAGCCTTCCTCATCCGGAAAAGACCCTAGTAGCCCTTGGAAGAATTTAATTTGGTCAAGGAAAACTATTTATTTTTTATGTGAAACCCACATGTGCACAAAAGTACAAGTTGACCTCGGCAAGGAATTTTGATCCACTTAGATTCATATAAAAACATCATGTCACATCACTTGGAGGCATTATCATACAACACATCATATTCTCTCAAGGTTTGAAATAGGAGGTCCAAGCTCACACGTGTGAAGGGAAGGATGAGATTTTTTGTTGACGGAGTTTGAATTCTGTTTGGGAATATTTTGACCAGTGTTGACTGTGGAGGATTTGATCTTGTTTGACTGGATTTATGATCTATTTGGAAGGCTGAATTGACTAGGAAGTTGACCAAACTTTGACCAGATTTGCAGGCACTATTTTGGGACTATTTTTGGTTGACTTTTAACAAAAAATGAGGCCAACTTTTTTGATTGTTGACTGAGCTTCTTTGGAGGTGATTCGGCCATTGACTATTGACTGATTAGGGATGTTACTATTGTTGTTTATTTTGACCAAGATTTCCAGATTTGACTCTTGACCATATTTGACTTTTTGGGCTCATATTGGATATTGGTTGGTTGGTTTGGATAGTCAAAGGTATTGACCTTTGACTCATTGATGTACTTGGATCATGTATCTCTTGGTAAACATTTGATGGAAATATAATAGAAGAAGAATTTGGAAATGGCTTCCCCCTTGTGGGGTTTTTCCCTAGTCTTTGACCAAATCTTGTGTCTTTATTATTCTTGATTGCCTTCTATTGTGCATTGGTTTGTTGTTCTATTTAAAATTTCTTATTGTTGTTGGAAAATTGAATTATATTGGATAAATTGATTACTAATTGAAGAAGAATTGGGATAAGTGATTTTGTTAATCATAGAACACTAGAAATTAACACGGTATCAGATTTGAGGTGAAGACAAGCCCAAGGATAGAAGAGATAAGCAATAACTTTTGGAAAGAGTTGAAGAAAAATATTTGACTTGGTCAAGATGTATACCTCATACTTCAAGGAGGGAGGGAAGCTGAATGACTCATCAAATTTGTTGCTTGGAAAATCAAGTTGGAAGTGACCTTGGATGAGAATTATGTCTTGGAATATGTGGGAGGAAAGGTACTTGAGCCTACAAAGAATTATTCTGCTGCTATCAAGGCCAAGTAAAAGAAATGTGATATCAAAGAAAATAAAATTTATTCTTTTAGAGATCATTTTCTTACTTATATGTCTAAGTCGAATAAGTCCAAGTAAATCTATGATAAGTTGGTTGGGACGTATGAGACCAACAATTTGAACTATACTCTCTCCTTGAAAAATCAACTCAAGGACATCAAAATGAACAAAGGAGAGAATGTGTAATCATACTTACTGAGGATATTCCAGCTCAAGGATCAATTAGTGACTGTCGAAGAACCTATGTCTAATAGAGAGATAATTCTCGTTGAACTTGGAGGGCTTCCTCCAATTTGGGAAACATTAATTACTACTATAAGCAATAATGATAATTTACCAACATTTGATTAGCTCATTGGCAAGTGCACTCAAGAAGAGACTAGGATGATTTCTAGAGGGAGGATTTGAAATCATGAAGAAGGAGAACCCTATGCATTTGATACTAAAGGCACAAAGAGGAAAGGAAAAGTAAGACCATCAAATCCAAGGAAACATACCCTTGAATCCAAAGACTCCAATAGAATATTGATAAAAATTGAATGCTACAATTGTCGCAAGCATGGTCAATATGCCCAAGATTGTCTAGAAAAGAGGAGCCCTAAGGTCCAACTACAATAACAATTGAGGCTTCAACAACTGCATGTCAAATGATAGAAGAATCAGAGGGGATCTTGATGATCGTGAAGAAGGCCACTGTCGTTAAAAGAGATCAAGGAATGCAAGGTATGAAAATAATGCAACTTCTACTCAATTTGAATATTTTATTATTTCTGCTCTTTCAGGTTCCTCTCCTCTGTATTCATTTGATAGTTGATTGGTTGATAGTAGGGCCTCTAGAGTTTTCACTGGGTATCGTGGAGTCCTCTCAAACCTAGTTGAGAAGGAGACTAATTTTAAAATCATTCTTGGGGACAATTATACGTATCTGGTGAACGATTTTGGTTTTGTTTCATTTCATTTGGATTATGGTGAAATCATGCATCTACGTGATGTTATGTATGTTTCCGGATTGAAGAAGAACCTTGTATCTATATCTGCCTTGGAATACAAAGGGATGAGAATTTCCTTTGTAAGAGGAAAGATACTCACTTGGCCTATGGAATGCTGCATGAGGGATGCATTTAATTTTGAATCAAGAATTAAAGGACTCTATAGAGTCAATGGAAGACCAATCCGAGCATTGATACATGATAATAATCATCAAAGACATCTGTGTTGGAAATGCTGGGGGTGGGGGTGAATATATATTTCTTTTCAGTTGTTATTTTTACCAGTTAAGATCACTTACAATTAGAACAAAAAATAAAAAATGATAGAATAATAATTTTATTAATAAATGGCGAGGACTTTAATCCTCTTTATAATCAATCAAGTACAATAATAATTAGGGCTCCAACCCTAGATGAATACACCAATCTCCAATCCACCAGGCTCCAACCTGTATTTTTCCAAGCACCGACTTGGAATTCACGAGGATCCAACACTATCTTTCCAAGGCTCCAACCTTGTCACTTTGAGGCATCAACCTCTAGGGCTCCAAACCTATCTCTGGTATAGGATCCAACCTAGTCTTCTTAAGGATTCCTATCCTCTAGGGCTCCAATCCACAACTTCAATTCGTCAGGATAATTTTCATGATTCTTCATGACTCCCAAAATATCTTCTACAACAAGCCCTAACAATATCTTCACCTTCAAGACTTCCCTCAAACGATCTTCAAGGCACTTCGCTCATCAATGACAACTTTGTCTTCTGAGAACATGTCTCCACAACTCTTCATTTTACCCAAACAAACTTCTTCAATGTCACATCACGAGGGCCTTCAATGATGCATCATGATATCCGAAAATGTCTTCAAGGATCCTTCAAAGTGTCTTCAATATGCTGCCCCAAGAACTCTCCAAGTGTGTCTTCAATAACTGTATCAAAGAAGCAACATTCCAATGTTCAAAGGTTGCTTTTAGACTTGCACAACAATTCTTCAAAGCTGCAAGATACTTCTTCCAAGATGTTCTTCTATACTCTCTTCAAGGATGCCTCAAGGTTTCTTCACAATGGTTCCTCAAAAAGGTTAGTAAGAGGTCTTCCAAAAGTCTATTCTTCAAGTCTTCTCCCAAGAGGTCACTAGGCTGCTTTAATAGATGACCGCTCACATGCTTAAGTCCTCACATGGTAGTGTTCTATAGTCCAAGGTCTGTCTAAAAGAATGCCACCTCAGGTCCTTAAAACTGTCTCTGCACAAGAGACTGCCTACAAAAATGAGTTGTAGTAGTCATGACTGTACACACAGATCTGAACTTGAAGGTTAAGTTCGAGCATTCACCAAGAGAATGACTAAGCCTTAGTGATGATCCAACCTTATTGTAATTATTATTCCTCCACTAGCTGCTACATGACCAAGACTATAGTCAAATGTTGGTGAGATAAGCTATAGATCTGAGCGTTATGAGTTGTGTGATCATAGGACCAAGATATAACACTGAGGCTCCACAGGTCAAGTCTAAGCCTTCTGTCCTTAGGTCCAAAGTATCATAGGTTTGAGGGCTTGAAAATTCGATCCTGCATAAATGACTGTCCTCAGGTTTGGAATCTGTAATTCCTCCACAGGTCTATCCGAGCTATAATTATTCCACAAGTTCCTGTTGAAATATCTGCTATAGGTTTGAGCTAAGTCCGAGATCCATAGACTCTAGATGTTGAGTTAGAGCCTTTAGATGCTTGCAAATCACCACAGGTTTACAATTCCAATTCTCCATCGAAATGGGCTCTACAGTCTTTGCAAAACCGAACTATCATGACCTCAATCTAGAAAAACATTGCTCCAAACAAAATGTTGAATTGATGCTGCTCCAAAAAATTCTGAACTGTCACTCCCCTTTGACATCAATGGAAAATGTGGTGTCTTGATAATGTCTTATTTCATCAAGTGCTTCCCCTATTAAGCTTCTTCTTGTCATGCTTCTCCCCCTATCATATTGCTTCCCTTCTTTTGGCAATATGGTACAAGAGATATTTTTGCATTTCTTCATGATAAACCAGCGCCCCCTGCCTGCATAAAATCTTCCTGCTCTCCTTTTTTCTTATGGAACCCAAGACACCCCCCTAAGCCTTTGCATGCTTTCATGGATGAGGTAGATGATGTCTATTCAACTTATCAAACAAGATTTTCCGCACAATTTCTGAGATACAATATATCCAAGCATGATTTTCCATGTGTGACTCATCAAGGGTTTTGTAGGGATCTTCTCATATAGCTTCTGGAATAATAGTCAAGAATCACAAGCTCCCCCTAACAATATGCATGGTCTCCTTTTTGGAAGAATTTTATCATCAAAAACTTGGAATATCAAATCTACCAAAGATGTACTCAGTAGATGAACACTATGCGTTTCTTCCTTGAGTGTTCAAGAGGCTTTCTGATCCACTTTGCTTCCTTCTCCACACTTGTGTTACTTTCTTTTCTTTCTTGGTAGTCATGTTTTTAGCTTGTTTAGGGACTCAAGTCAAGTTACAATCACGAGCCATATATCCAATTTTATGGAAATTGAAGCATTCCATCTTGTTCATGAATGAGGAATCATGACTTCTTCTTGTAAAGTTACTTCTAGGAAGCTGATGTGTACCATTATATTTGTCCTTGTGGTATGCCATACAATCCTTTACCATAAGCCAAAAATTTGTACAAGAATAACATAACCAAAAAATATACTTTGGTACCTCCTTGGTGTACTTCTAAAGTCATTATGTCTTAGGATCCTTTGATCAAATTTATTGCCTCTTTCATTCTTAACACCATCTACATATCTTCTTGGAGTAGGGTTTCTTCCAATGTTATATTGACTCTTCTCCTTACTTTTGCTGGAACTGGGGACATCAATATTTCTTCCAAGCTTCTCCACATCCTTGTTGTTTGAAGCATTAGGGTTTACATCATTTTTGTTTGAGGGTTCAACTGCATAACCAAGAACTGATTTATCAAGAAGAGATATTTGATAACTTAGGATGTCATCTAGGGTTTAGAATCTTGTTCATCCTTCTTTGCTAGATTGATCTCCATTTCTTCCTTCATCCTTGAAGCTTCACATGTTTCAGCCTTGAGAGAGGTGATATCTGATTTTAATTTGGTGATATCTTCATCCTTTTCTTCTAGATGGCATGTTATGGCATTTATTTCCTTTTCTACTTCATCAACTTATCCTTCAAGGAGTGCCAAAACTTCCATCACCCTTTCAAATCCTTATGCATGTTTCTTTGCTTCTTCTAGTTTAGATTTAAGGGAGGAGACCTCTTCCTTGTATTGACCAATTTCCGCTTCAAGTTTTTCGAGTCCTCGTGTCTTTGTTCAAATGGCTTGACAAAGTGTCTTCCATTTTATTTTCTTTATCCAATTGATTTGTCATGGATATGACTTATTCATGATGCCTTTTCTTTTTTTGATGAAATTCCTCAGTAATCTTGGTGAGATCCTCATCTTTTTCTTGTACTTGAAGCTTGAAAATGTCAACTTCCTTCCTTGTCTTGTTAAGGTCATGCACACCATCTTGTGATTTCTTCTTGAGCTTCTCATTTTCCTTTTTTAAAATGCTTATCTCTTCTACGAAAGGTATAAGTTTTTCCATGAGATCATCTTTGCGATCTTCTTCATTTTCTTCATCTTCTAGGTCCTCCTTAGTCTTGATGTCTTCATTCTTGTTTTCAGCTTCCTTTATGGGTTCCATATTTCCTTCTTGATTTCAATAATATTCATGAAAAGAGGTCACGGTCTATTCTTCTTTTGAGTGAAGATCTTGAATTTTTTCCCACATACCTTTTATTGATGAACATTTCTCCACTTTGGCATTTATAAGATCTGGTAGCCCACTCAAGATTCATCGCTCTTGCATTACCTTCCTTGGATTCTTCTTCCATCATGCTTTTAGTAATCACTGATTCCCAGACTTCAAAGCCTTGAGACATTAATAAATTCTTCATTCTTTCCTTCCATATATTGAAGTTTCCATTGAACAATGGAGCTTTCCTAATTTGATTATCTTCAGTTTTCACAATTGAGGAAGAGACGCCTTTAGAAGGATTGGAGGCTTTCTTCCTTGGATTTTCCATTTGTGTTCTAAGGATCTACCTTCAAGCTGTAAGGATTTGAGTGAAGTTACTATCTCTAATACCAATTGTTGGAAATACTGAGAGGGGGAGGGGGTGAATCAATATTTATTTTCAATTGTTATTTTTACCAATTAAGATCACTTATAATTAGAATACAAAATGAAAAATGATAGAATAATAATTTTATTGATCAATGACGAGGAATTTAATCCTCTTTACAATAAATCAAGTACAATAATAATTTGGTCTCTATTGACAGTGATGGACCCGTCAACGTGTCAAGGGATCTCCCCGGTAAGAAGTCCCAACTAGACCTCAGACCGTTTGGAGTAAGAGTCCTAGTAGTGGGTAGTAAAGTAATGCCTTGACTACGGTAGCATGCAAAGGTAAGTATGATAACTTTCTTAGAAGCAAGTGTATGACCTTGCAGCGAGTCAAGTGAGATGCATGGGGGTTCTAACACACAGAAGGGAAGGAAAGTGTGCCCCTTAGAAGCATGTAATAGTACGCATCCTGAAAGGAACACATAAGCGCAATGACATCACAAGATGGAAGCACAATAGTCCACAATCCAAAGTGACAGGTTAATACAACAACACGTCTTCAACAAGATTCATACAATTGCATAAAAAATAGTTCATACACAAATGTGTAAGTTAAATAACATACATTTCTAAAGTAACCAGAATAGTCAAACTACAATAACAACATATTCATGAAAACGTCTTGGTTCAATTATATTATTAAGTGAAATTCCCATTCATACATACACAATTGACATCCACTAGCCCCAATAATGGAACATTACAGTCAACGCCGCCTGCTCATCTAAAGAGATGTACTCACTCTAGCCGTGGAGAAGCCAAGGCTCGTCACAATACTCTCCAAGCCTTCTCTAAGCAATGCCTACCCAAAATGTTGGCTCCCAAAAGCCTGTACTATGAGTTATGAGGTTCTATATATAGAAAAGGGTGGGGTGACCCTTGAAATTCCCCTTTGACTCTTGTACTACCCTCACAACTCTTCACATTACATAGTGATTGTTCACATTCCACTAGTGACACTTGGAATTTCACTTAAAACATATTTACAATAATACAATTTTCCACATGTACCCATGTGAGACAAAATAGGCTAGAGACAGCCTAACAAGACAAAACACTATGACTCCAAGTTTTGGGGAAATACTAACTCGGAAACATCCACTTGATGCTTCTTGGTCATGTATTGATGCCAAGATTAGTACTATGCTATGATGTCCCCAAACTGCTTGACGTTGTCTTGCTAAAAGTGAACTCTTGCCTCCATGGAATCTGGGCATGTGGTCTTGAAACCTGTGACTGTCTCATCTTGAAGCATGCGAAACATTGTCCTAAGTGTGGTTGGACCACTAATGTAATTTTGTAGGTTCTCTGTGCTCAACTGCATGTCATCACTGGTGGCCTTGCACATCAACTGCTCCATGTCCCTATCGACCTCCAGCTGGACTTGGTTCTTGTGCTTAACTTTGGTGAGGGAACTCGCATCTGTTCACTCTCTTCCTCTACTGCTGGCTATTCCATATCATCAACCTATATTAGCACTATTTTCCCTGTTATTTCACCTTGCCTTTGTTCTTCTTCCTATTTCTACTTCTCAACTCATGTTCTTCCTTTGACTCTTTTTCTTCTTGTTGTGATCTCAGTTCTACTACCTGCAAGCTTTGCTTTTCTCTCTTCCTATGCATTTTTTTTTTCTGTGTCTAGTGCTTCCTTTTGCTTTTGTTGTCAAAGTTGCTTGCATGAAGATTGAATGCACTTTTATATTGCAGCTTTGTTCTCCCTTTATTATGTCAGCAAATTACTCTTTCCCTGATTCTGTACTGGCTTGCCGCCTTCTTCCCTTGCTTCTCATTTTGCTGTCATGTTAGTGTTGATTCATTTTCTGTAAACAGTTGGGCATCTAAATATATTGGAAAGTAAACTAGCGCTTGCTCAACTGCTTCCCCAGTACTTCTTTCATTGGTGTCTCTTGAAACGACTCTCTTTGGTGCCATGGTACAAATACTACTGAAGAGAAGTGCTTCATGAGTGTGGTACATGTGGGACCGAACGAACACTCATGGTAAGCAAACATTAGTTCTTACAAATCTAAATTTACAACATGATCAAGCAACAACCAGGGCATCTTATGAGAGGAAATGTGCAGTTTTGACTGACAGGGGTGACTGAATGACTGTGGGAACTGTGCACTACACAGTCCCAGCAGTCAGTGTGGAAGCTTGATGACTAGAACTGCACAATGTGCAGTTCAGTCTGGGACAAGTCCTGGGGGAGACTACACATTGCGTAGTCTCAGTGACCAAGCTGGGACACTGGCTCCTGGAACTGCACAATGCGCAGTTGGACCCAACTCAGAACAGGCTCTGCACAAATCTAGAAGCCAAGGCAGAGCCCTTGAGCTCTTATATTTCACAATGCATGCAAGTGAATGTGAGATCCAACCAAAGCGGAGCCCATACCTATTCATGGAGAGTGTGCCGACAAGCATATCTAAAGGATGGTGTGATTTCGAGTGCATATATGACTAAGTGTAGATTTATTCATTTGAAACAAGTGCAATAATGGATCAAACTGAAGGAACATGAAGCATGTGAAGGGAGTTGCCGCAACGATGAATGTTGGTGAAAAAATAGGAAAACTCATGCCACACTTGGGGAAGGAAATATATAACCTAAAAAAACACTTCTACTAGGTAAAGCAAGTTAAAATGCCAGCGGTCGTTCAAAAAAATGAGTGAAACAACACTCTCACAAGCTAAATAAGTAGAAGCGACAGAAAAAGCAACAAAAGGCAATAAAAGCAAAACTCACCCTGAAAAGCGATGAGAATTCTCTGAAGGTTCCTTGATCTCCTGGGGAAGATAGAGCTTGATGATCGAATGTATAAGTGAGCTCTAGAGGCATCCATTACATACAATTAGGCAACAGGGAATTCATGACGCATATGCTTGAGATCAAGGACAACAACGACACTTGGCAGAAACTTTTAAAGAGTGTAATGTGTCACCTTCGGGAAACTGATAATGGATACCTACTTATGCCATTTTCCATTAGGTTCTTTCTTTTCAGTAAAACTTCCATGCACTGCCTAGAAATATTGTGCAGTTCTGGGAAGGATCGTGAAACTCACTAGCACATGCATTGAACAGTTTCTAAGCACAATATGTTCTACGCAATTTTTGGGCTGAGTGGATCTAGGTTGCCTCTCAGGCTCTGCATAATTATGTAGTTGAAGATAGGCTATCAGCTGGATCTATGTAATTCTGGAGCTGAGGGCTCACTTGATAGCCTGGAGTTCTCTGCACAATTCCCAGTTGAAGACACGTTGCCATCTGAGTCTGTGAAATTCTGGAGCCGAAGCTCACTACTGGGTTGCACTACGCAATTCTTGAGAGCAAGGCTCACTGTTGAGTTGCACTGCACAATTCCTGAGAGAAAGGTTGGCTGTCCTCTAGGACTGCACAATTTTCCAAGGTAGTGCAAGAGCCGGATGCAACCAAGTCACAGGGGGTTAGCTTGTGCTTAGAGATCAAAGAAATTAAGCGAACACAAGTTGTAAATCACAAGATATATTCAAATGAAAACAAAAGTACCTCAGCAGTGGAAGACACGTTGTTAAGATTTAAGGAGGGAGGCTCCAAAACAAAGCGAAGGTAAAATTTTGGAGGGTGGTTGTAGCCACTACAACATTGGTGACACACTGGTAGAACTTCAGGTCTTTTTATGGACCTTGTCTCGTGTAAAGCGAGTCTATCTCCTTCGGAAGTATTGTTCGATTCTTTGATTGTCATGGCTTCCTCACTAGCTTGAGTTGAAGATATAGTCCCTACCATTCTCTTGATCGGTCAAAACACATACCAAGCCAAGTCAACTGAGCTATTTCGATTGGGGATGAGGGGAATATTGATGCACAAGTAATGTAGATTGTCATACTTTTAGTTTCATCTCTGGTGTTGCTCCACTCCTAGCAGGTCTAGACAGTACCCCGACGGAGTCACTTCAGGAACACAAGCATCGCTCTGCTGCCAATGAGCCTAGATAGTACCCCAATAGAGTTACTTGCTTCACCTCTCTGCGTAGGAAGCCTTTCTCTTTTTTCCCCTTTATATATATATATTTATTTATTTATTTCCTTTTTCATTTTTCATTTTTCATTTTTCATTTTTCAGAGAACTCTACATAGGCACTTATATATTTCATGACGCGGAAGAGGGATTCCAACTTATTGAGAGAAGAAGAGGTTGTCCCTTTAGAGAAGTATGTTATATATATCTATAACATACTTTTAAAGGTTCCCCCCTCACCTTACTCTACTTGATTGACAAGGGTTAATCAAATATATAAAAACTGATTAGAGTAGGTGGTACTAGTTAAAAGTGCAAGCTTTGTGTTTTCACCAAGACTCACTCTGAACAAAACGTATTTTACATCAGGGTATCATTGACTGAAGAATCCAATATCTTAATAAAGAGAGAGGATAAAAAATAACCAAATGTTGTATTTTAATTCACCCTTCTTGTCTCAAGAGCCAAACACAATTTCATGTGAAACTAATCCTACGAGTGTATAATAGGTTAAAAAACAAGCAAGAAAAATATAGAAGTAAAATGGAAGAAAAGTGAGTAAGGAAAGCTAAACAAGAAAGCAAAGCAAACAAGAAAGAAAACACTACCCCTACTCCTAATCTAAACAGTTCATGGGCCTACTCACGTAAAGTGATACTTCCAATGTAGCCACCAGCATGGTTGAAAAGAAAGATATTCAAGTAAACCAACTCACAAGAAATATAAAACAATGAAGACCAATAGAAAAGAAAAGAGTAAAAGCGCAAGACAAACACTCTATGAACGTACCATGGTGAAGCATCACACTATGCACAGACGACGAACATGCACACTCTTTTGATCTTGGCAAACGTGAAAACATGCAGAAAGAAGAAAACTTTCACTTAGCAACATGACTTGCTACATATGACTCCTCCAATGCATGAGCGATAGGATCGTGTAATTCTGGTGGAGGAAGTGAAATATGTGGATCAGATTGATTTTCAATGCAAATGGGAGAGTGATAAGGAGTCTGGGGTGTTTCAACATATTTCTAATCGAGAGTGGAATTGACCTCAAGACTGCGAGAACCTGACATAACCATCAGCTCAGGTTGAAGTGCCTCGACAACTTGAGGGGTTTCCACTTCGTCAGCGGGTATATCATCAAAGATCGGTGGCTTAGAAAGATCAATAGAAAGTGAATCAACATCGTGATTGACTAAAGGAGTAAAGAGATCATGACAGCCACGATAATAAAATCCAAGATGTACATCGACATCCTCATGATCTAACAAATCATACAGAGGGGTTGATGAGAAACATAAATTTTCACCCCTTGGATTTCCAAAAGGAAAAGATGACAGATCGGGTGGATTTGAAAAGAAATATTTGTCCTCTCCGCAATCAATTGAAGGACTAACATCCTATGCGCCCTCTGAATGATTGGACGTAGAAACATTCGGGAATGATTTTTCACAAGAGAAATTAGAAATGGCGGAATCACAAAAGATGTCAGGAAAAAGTAGATGAGGTGCCGAAAAAAGGAGGTCATCCTTCACCACAGGTTCTTCTTCAGATTCCCATGCATACTCATAAAAAATGGCAGCACAAGTTGCCTGCTCAACACCAACTTCATCGACAACTTGATCCTCGTGAACATCACATGCAGAGTCCAGAATGGATGAGCACAAGACACCAAAATCCGAACAATCAATAGAATGAGAGGACAGAGGTTGAGAAAATAAGTTCACGTGACAACCAATAGACTTGCAGTCCACATCTGCGCAGAAATCTAGAGCAGGTGGTGTGGGAGGAGGTGATAGTTCAATATATGGGTTCACAACTTATCCTACCTTGTCATGCGGAGCTAGAGCTGTTTGATGAGGAGCGAACGACAGATCACCTGTGACAACAACCTTGTTCGTCTTATATTTGGAACCTATAACATCGAGGTATGTTGGGAGGGGTTTGAATTATTCCAACTCATGAGGATTTTCAGATATGTGAAGAAGATATTGAAACCGTTCCTTGAGAAATTTCCAATCAATTTCATCTTCTGGGATTTGAAAAGAAAGATTCAAGAAGTGCACCCAAGAATTTGCAAGAGATTCATCATGTGCTTTTCGTGATTTTAGAATTTTTTTTGTTGAGTTCTTTGTGGTAATAATGATAGAAATCACGGATTAACTCTCTGATAATGTGATCATACGAGTGAATGGATGTTGCGGGCAATGTGTGACACCATTGGCCGCATGCCCATCGAACGTGTAAGTGAACAACCCACATGCAATGTCGTCTTAGGGGACTTCATTGTTGTGACAGAAGCATGCAAAGGCAACTCTGTGCCTTACCAAGGTTGCTTTTCCTTCATCATCCAAGTCATCAATGGCGTCCTCTGACACTTCGAAATCATGTGCATGAGAAAAACATGCCGGAGTTGAGATTGTGATGTAAGTCATGAATGATGTGCAGAGATTCAAAATAGACTTTTAGGACTCAACTTGTCATTTGGCCCTCCTTCTAGCGCCAAAAATGTTGACGGTGCTGGACTTGCCAACATGTCAAGGGGATTTCCCTGGTAAGAAGTTCCAACTAGACCTTAGACCATTTGGAGTAGGAGTCTTAACAGTGGGTAGTAAAGTAATGCCTTGATTGCGATAACGTACACAAGTAAGTATGATAACTTTTTCAGAAGCAAGTGCATGACCTTGCAGCGAGTCAAGTGAGATGAATGGGGGTTCTAACACATAGAGGGGAAGGAAAGTGTGTCCCTTAGAATCCTGTAATAGTACACAGCCTGAAAGGAACACATGAGCAGAATGACATCACAGGATGGAAGCGGAATAGTCCACAATCCAAAGTGACGGGTTAATACAACAACATATGCATGAAAACGTGTTGGCTTAGTTATATTATTAAGTGAAATTCCAATCCATACATACACCATTGATAGCCACTAGCCCCAATAGTGGAACATTACAGTCAACACAGATTGTTCCTCCAAAGATATGTACTCGCTCTACGTTGTGGAGAAGCCAAGGCTCGTCACAATACTCTCCAAGCCTTCTCTAAGCAATGCCTAGCCAAAATATTGGCTCCCAAAAGCTTGTACTATGAGTTACGAGGTTCTATATATAGAAAAGGGTTGGGTGATTGTTGGGTACTAAGTTGCTCCTAAAGAATCAACTTAATCCTTTGTCCATTAATTTTTCAACCTAGGATTTGTCTTTTTGTTACAAGGTTGTTAACACAATCTATGCAGGGATAGTGCTTTAAATTATTGGAGTATATGTAAGACTAATATAAAGGAAAGGCTATGAAGGAATACCTTCGGAAAATACTTGGTCTTATCAAGCTATTAACAAGAATAAATCGCTATACAAAAATCATAGAACTGTTTATCTATTTCTTCGGAAAAAGATATTAAATTCACCCAAACCAACAATCCTCATTACAATGAGAAATTTCATAATAATGTGTAATTCTTTTCAAAGGAAATTCTCTCTTAATCACTAATTACTAAAAATTCACTCATAAATGCTAACAATAAAACATGGTAATGGAAATTCACTCAGTTACAAAGTAAATCTGAAGATGCACACAACTGAATAATAAAACCTACGAACTCATCCAATGGAATAGCAAATCTGAGCATTCACACAATTGAATCGTAAGTCCAAAGATTCATATAACTGAATAGTAAATCTAAAAATTCACACAGGGAACAACAAGTCATTCAAGTGAAAAGTAATAAAAGGTAATAATAGAAGGAAGACAACGATCGTTCTAGTGACTGGGACCATAGTCTCCGGAAGTATCTGTCTTGGAGAATATTCAATATACTAGATTAAAGCTGAACCATCCAAGCTTTCGTTGATATCAAAATTAATTACAAAAAGGTCTGTAAAAATTTAAGGCAGTTTTACTGTTTAATCAACTTTTACAGTCGGTGAGAATAATCAAAATCATCTCTCATTTACTGAATCTTAATTGCATTTATATATTAAAATGTATTTCTAATGTTGGAATAGTAAAGCTATCCTAAGAATTAGAAGATTCTTAGGATTGATTATTTAAACTCTAAAATCTCCAAGATAACAGAGTGTATCCTCTCCTTGACTGTCCCCTGCACATAGGCACAAATCCTTAATCAACATGCCACGATTACCCCAATGGTTCTTCCACAACTTGGTTCCTTTTTAGCGATTCGAGGGAACAACAATCGTCCATCAAATATATCCTATATATAAATGAACCGAAATTGTGAATTTATGATATCTTAAGTATTCAAATTAACTCATTAACAAGGTAGAATACTAAGATGTTATTAACTACTTTCTAGAGCTTCTATCTCTCAAATTATTATAAATTGAACTTAAATAACTTGAAAAATGAATCATTAACTGAAGAAACAAAGGGAAGAAGCATACCAATTCCATGACCCAACATCACTCCCCAGCTTACCTTTTTGCATGTCCTCATGCAAAGAGATGATTAACATGTAGGAGTGTTAAAGAGTAGGCTGGGTAGGGTTGTTCACCATAGTGCTGAAACCCATTTCTCTTTTGGATTTCCCTGAAGGATCTAGTCTTATCTTCCTCAAAGAGTTCATATTCAAGTTTGTAGTCATCTGGAGGGTACCAGAGGATGGGGAATCATACCTACATCTGATTCATTTTAGGTTCTTCGGCCAGGACCAAATGAGCATACTCTTGCATTCTACTTGTTGCCGCTTGAAAATTTTTGTAGTTAAACGGTTCCCTATTTTTTACCTCGTTGGTGGACATCTTCCACCTCTGTTTAGCGGCTCAGAGGGATTCTACTTTGATTTCCTCCAAATATTCCAATCCAACCTGGAGAACATCATTATGAACAAGTGCAAGAATAGGGACAACACAAGATTGTTCCATAAACTTTTTATGCTTGATGAGTGTGCATAAAGGGATTTTTGGTTCACCCCTAACCCAGAGGTCAAGACCATTCTCCCTTCTTTGGAATGTGTCATGAGATTTTTATGATCTAATTTGATTCATGGAAAAAGTGATAAAGGCCTGGAATTGCGCATCGCTAATAAAGGGGCTAGGGTTGTCATCCCTATGGTCCTCTAAGCATAAATTATGCATGTAGAGTTTGCATAAAAAGTATTTTACATGATCATCCTGTTGTTGAAAATATTTAATAAAATCATAGACAATATTAAAATCGAAGGGTTGTCCGGACTGAACAACTTTAACTTTAAGCAGTAGATATCACTCAAGTAAGAACAAAGCATAATTCTTGGCTAGAGACCTGTAGGAAAAAGTATTAGAGTAAATGGAGCAAACCTCCTTGGTTTGTTCCAAGGATTTCTCAAGTTGGCCCTACACCATTTTTGTCTTTTTCTTTGCTGCCCTAAGTTTATCATAGGTCTCATCCTCAGTGATGGACAATGCTTTAAAATTTTGTAATAAATCCTGGTGCTCCTTTCAGGGCACCACTTCTCCTCGGTATCATCTCAGGGTCTGCTGTTGTTCCTCCAATATTTTATTCAACACCTGGATGGTGGCATACATAATCAATGAGGTGTAAGGAGGTATATTTTCTGTCTAAGTGGTCCTATTAATGGAAACCAATGATTTTGTTTGACTGGCTGCCTCAACTATCATCACATTAGAACCCAAATTAGTTTGTGTTTCTATAGTAACCATGAGGGTCTCCTCTGTCTGGGTTTCTATAGTAACAGTGAGGGTCACCTCTGTCTAGGTTTTTATAGAGGCAAGAAAATTCTTATTTTGGAATTCAGTCGTTTGAGTTTCTTACCTTCTCTTGTAATTTATTTTGTTGTTCTTTAGCCAGCTTCTAAGCTGCTTCACTTTCCTTTGTAGTTTCCGATTTTCTTTCCTCGGCCACCTTATCTCATGGTTGATTCTCCTTCTCATAATTCCAACAAGTTTTTTAATTTGTACAATTGAAGTGGAAGGGAAGACAACAATAGTTTCAGGCTCCTCAATTGCGGCTTTTTTTACTGTAGAAATAATTATAGGGCTTATAGGGTCCTTATCGGACTAAAGCATGTCATTAAGGTCATCACTCGTCTTTTGATGCTCAGGAGATGGAGGAACGGTTTCTTTAGAAGGGGAGTTAGGTTCCATAACAATTGCAATAGATTCTCCCGACTATTCCTGGGAAGAAGAGTTACTAGGATCCTCTGAGGATTGCAACACAACAGTAGCATTAGAATTGGAAGGGGAAACTGAAAAATTGGGCATCGAAGTTCTTTCGGGCAGAAATTCCGAGCAACCCACATCTTCATCAAGATTGAAAAAGGTTCCCATGTTTTCTAGTACTTGGGATATTTCCTCCTTATGAATTTGAGGTGAATTTTCTTGATGTGTTCCTTGAACATCAGGAGACTTCTGGGATACATTTTCCTCTAGTGGTTGTTCACTAGAATCTGTAGGATTTCTTTTTTTAATCAATCTAGCCGACCTTCTACGTTTGGCAGGTAGGGAGACTAGAAGAGATGTTATTCTCTTCTCAGCCCTGGTCGTCTTTTGTGAGACTGAAGTCTGGGCTTGTTCCTACATGACCCTCTCCGCTTCTAGTTGCTCAGATTCCATAATGTGTTTCCATTTGGCATGGAGGCTCATTATTTCCCACAAAATCATTCCAGGTCAACTTGGTTTAGTTTAATTCCCTGATGACTATCAAATTTATGAGGCAATGATGACTAACCATCGAATTTTGGTCTTTAGCTTTACAAGCTCTAACAATAATCTCGTGTAGGAGAGAGTTTTAAAAGAAGGTTAAATTTATAGTTACCTTGTGCTCTAATACTTCCAACAACTTCAGATGTCATGGTCTCACTACATCGTATTGGCCGTCACAGGTTGTAGATTTTCCTATAGATTCACAAGCTCATGAAATGTACTAAAGCAAGAGACAAGAATCTCCTTCTACTCGTTACAGTGGAAGCACATAAAGATCGACTAAAAAAATAATTGACAAGAGGAAGAGAATCAAATACACATAACACAATAAATATTTGGGGAAAGGCACAGCTCAAAACCCCACTATCTGTATTGCATATATCATAAAATCAAGATGAGATTACAATGCTTGTTCTCACAAGAACAATCCTAGAACTCAGTAAAATCAATCTCCAACTAACAAGCAAACTCTTGGCCAACACTTAACCAATTCTCTTGCTCTCCAAGTCCCTATTTCCTCGTGCAATTCCTATGGCTAATTAGCCCATATTAAAGGGAAATCAGTGCATCCAAAACTGCACAATCCATTCTAGGTTCAGTGCCTGATTGCATGCACCATCTATACAACTCAGAAAATTCTACAACAAATAGTACTTTGTCCCTGCACTCTAGTCTCAATTGGGTATTTCTCAGAATCAACATGCATGAGTTTTTGAAGAGGGAATCTTCAGTTAACTAGAGTAGCACTAGTTAATGCATTAGTGCAACCACTTACTGTTAACTCACTATTAGTTCCTCAAACAGTTTGGAACTAATTTAACTGGACTTAACTCAGTAAACTAAGTTAACTAATTACAACTCATACTTAACTCATCCTAGACCCCTATAATATAGGGAGAACATATACATGACTTCAGAAAGACTTCCAACTCGAAATTCCTATGCTAATTAAGTTAATTAAACTTAATTAACTATTTACAAGTTGCTATGAGAATAGAATTTGATTTTAATTCACAGTTTAATTCAAGGAAAAATTAAACTGGAATTTCTTATTTCCATTTCTCAACACTGTTATGAAACCAGCTCACAAAAAGATAGAAAAGATAGTTCAACGCCTTAGAATTCAGCCTCTTCGAGGGGGCAACCTCCTTTACATTACACAAATGAACAATTCTTATATGATACAAATGACAAGACCTCCTTTCTATATATAGGAGTCTAAGGGGTCATAATATAATCAGAGCCGACATAACAATAATAATGTAAGGGCACAATAATAATAATAGTGGGCTTCTACGAGGCACAATAATAACAATATGGGGACTACATGGGCACAAGAATAAAATAAGGGGGTTGTACTAATAACAATAAGGTGTTACACTAGTAGTATAGGGACCTAACATGCCCCTCTCCTTCAAAAAGTGTTGTCCTCAACGCTTGAGTAGTTCTTGATGCTTCTGTATAAATTATTGTCCTCCCATGTGGAATATTCAACAGGTAAGTTCTTCCACTTGATGAGATACTCTGAAATTGATCTATTTCGTAGCTTTTGATTTCTCGGTTCTGTGATTGCTTTAGGTTCCAATATGATTTTTCCTTCCTTGTCAAGTTCTCACAATACTGTTTGAACTGGGATCTTCTGCAACTTTTGAATGACTTCCCACTCCATTGGGCATATGGATATATGTAAGGCCTGATGTTTAGAGGAACACTTCGTGGAATCAAATGAATATCATGATCATGATCACGAATAGGTGGGAGGCCTTTGGGAGTCTCAAATACCTTGGAATGATTGTCCAAAACGTTTTGGACATCTGGAGAAATACATGATTTCGATGTGGGATCATCTAGTGAACATAATTGTGCAATTACACCCCGTTGTTCTTTATTTAGAAGCTTTGTCATGCTGTTAGAGTTGATTATCTTTCCAGGTTTTCCTTCGATACCCCTCAATTCAACTTCCTTTCCTTCCCAAAAAAATTTCAAGAAAAGTTCTTGAAAATTAAAAGCTATCGTACCCAAAGATTGTAGCCATTGGACTCCTAGTAAAACATCAGCACGACCCATTGGAATGGAAAGCATTGGGCTATTCAATACATATTCTCTCATGGATATCTTGATATTATGGCACTTTCCAGAGCAATTTATGGTTCCTCCACTTGCAACCATCACTTGACACTCCAGTGCTGGATATAGGAAGCAATTCAATTCCTTGGCTATCTTACAATCAATAAAATTATGGGTACTGCCCAAATCAATCAACACTCTTACCTTTTTCTTCTTGATATGTCCTTCTATCTTGATAGTTTGAGGAGTGGTAATTTCTTCCAATGCATTACAAGATATGGTCGAATTGATTTCTTGAGACTCAATGTGATCTTTCAATTCTTGAACATTTTTCTTCTTGATATGTCCTTCTATATTGATAGTTTGAGGAGTGGTAATTCCATCCAATGCATTACAAGATATGGTCGGATTCATTCCTTCTTTTTCGATGTGATCTTTTACTTCTTGAATCTTTTTCTTCTTGATATGTCATTCTATCTTGAGAGTTTTAGGAGTGGTAGTTCTTTCCAATGCTTTACAAGATATGGTCGGATTCATTTCTTCTTTCTCTAGGGTTGGTTCCTGGTGTATATACTCTTATTTTGATTTTTCTTGATCCTTTTCTTCCTCCTATCCACAATCAATGTAAAATAATTTCTTCTCAACACACTTATTACCTTTAATGTATTTGTTATCACCATTGTAACAAAGTCCTTTTTCTCTTTTTTCTTCCAATTGTTGTGGTGTAACCCTTGTAGGTTGTGGAAGGCTAGGAGAATCAACACTTCCATCTTTATAGTTGTGAGGGGTAGACTTCCTTGTTTCCATAATTTTTCTTTCCACTTTGTAACAAAGCCCTTTTCTCTTTTTTCTTCCAATTGTTGTGGTGTTGCTCTAAAGAAGGTGTTTCTCTTTGTATCCTCATAATGTGCTATCATTTCATCTGTGAAAATTGACCACGTAACAATTTTTTTACGAGAACAAAGCCCTTTATACCATAAAAATTGATTCGGTTCTAAATATGAAGATGCAATACATACCTTTTGTAACAGTGGTACACCATGTAGATCAAAATATTGCTCCATCTGTAGTATCCAATTTACTGGATCCTTTCCATCAAAATTCCTCATATCGCCTTTTCTTGATTTCAAGAGCTCGATCTTGAAATGAATGTAACTCTGTACTTTTAGATCTCAAAGTTCTAAAATTGCAACCCAAAATAGCCCTCTGCGTCCTCTTTCCAATGCCACCAGTCTGATCGAATTTAGATTCTCCAAGAAAGAGTTATGCACAATCTCCTAAGATGACCTGATTATATGCCTTTTCAGAAGAGAGAACTTGTATGAAGTGCCACGTGTCACTGTTTTGACTTTAGGAACTGAAAATATACATAGGAAACTATAGTTTTTCCACTTTCTGTAACTTCTTACGAAATTTCAATCTGATGCTCAAAACAAAAGTTATGACTATTTTCCCAAGGTCACCTGTTTGGAATGTAATTCGGGAGTCTACCAAAAGGCCAACTTCCTTAGATCATATCTCCACAAATATAGCACAAAAAGCTCTGAATTTCAGACCCAAGGTTCAGAACGATTTCAACCCAAATGGGTTTTTGTTTTAGCATCTGAGACGTCGCAGAAAAAAGGTTATAGCACAAATGCCATGATGACCTGTTTGGAGCAGCAAAACCCTAGAATCCAAAGCTCTAATACCAAATGTTATGGAACCAGCTCACAAAAAGATAGATCAATGCCTTAGAATTCAGCCTCTTCAAGGGGGAAACCTCCTTTACATTACACAAATGAATAATTCTTAGATGATACAAATGACAAGACCTCCTTTCTATATATAGGAGTCAAGGGATCATAATATAATCAGAGCAGACATAACAATAATAATGTAAGTGCACAATAATAACAATAGTGGCTTCTATGGGGCACAATAATAACAATATGGGGACTACATGGGCACAAGAATATAATAAGGGGGTTGTACTAATAACAATAAGGGGTTACACTAGTAGTATAGCAACCTAACAAACACTCCCTCTCAACAAGAAATGGATTATCAGCTACCTCGATCTTGTCTTTGTGAAACTTGAATTTACATCTTGACAATACCTTTGTCAAGATGTCAACATCTTTCTCCTCTGGGGGAATGTAATCTAACAACATGATCTACCTCAATACACAATCTTTGAGATAATGATATCAGATATCAATATGCTTGGACCAATCATGAAAAACTGGATTTTCAGAGAGTTTGATACAACTCTGATTATCGCAGTAAATCACAGTAGGATCCATCTACTGACCAAAAAAAATAACCAGGATATTCCTCATCCAGATAGCCTCACATGCTTCTTGACTTGCAACCATGTACTTTGCCTTTATCGAACTGAGTGCAACCGATCTCTATTTCCTATTGTACCAAGAAGTTGTCGCTGAACCAATACTGAAGATCCCTCCTGATGTGATCTTCCTGTCGGATGGACTCCCTGCCCAATATGCATTGGTTAAGACTTGAAGCTTCACTTCCTCTATCCATTTGTACCATAACCCAAATTGAGTAGTGCCCCTGAGGTATCTCAACGCATGCTTTGCCACATTCCAATACATCTTGGTAGGCCTAACCATCGCTTGAATAAGTTGGTTAACTGCATAGCACGTATCCAGTTGTGTGTTCGCCAAGTACATGAGTGAATCCACAAGCGGCTTGTAAATAGTAGCTTCCACTACTTCCCTTGAAGTAGCATCCTCCTTCCTCCAATTATCAGCTAGAGGAGTCTCCATGGGTTTACTGCTCTCCATGCAGAATCTCCTGAGTATCTCGTTGGCATACTTGCCCTGAGATATAAACAACTCCCCATCTCCCTGCCATACCTCCATGCCAAGAAAGTAATGCATAAGCCCCATTTCCTTCATATCAAACTCTCTTGCAAGGTCCTCCTTGCAAGATTTGATCAACTTCTCATCCCCTGTTAGTATGAGATCATCAACATACAATACAATGATCAACAACTTACCTTCCACCACTATGTGGTACAAGTTCGCATCTCTTCACTCTTTGTGAAGCCTAACCCATTGAAGTAGCTATCTATCCAAGTGTACCTAGCACTGGGTGCTTGCTTCAGCCCATACAATGCTCTCTTGATTCGGAACACATGCAACTCACAGTCAAAGGTTTCAAAACCTTCAGGATGCTCTATGTACACCTCTTCCTCAATCATGCCATTGAGGGAGGCTATCTTCACATCCATATGATGGATCTTGCAAACCATTTGTGCTGATAGTGCCAATATATATATGATTGATGAGTACTTTGCAACAGGAGAAAAGGTCTCATCATAGTCAATCTCCTATACCTTTGAAAAGACACGAGCCAAAATTTTGGCCTTGCGCTTCTCCACACTACCTTATGCAGCTTACTTTATCTTTTAAATCCAACGGGAGCTCACTACTGACTTGTCCTTTGGTCTCGGGACCACATCCCAAACATTGTTTCAAACTATGGAATCATACTCCTCCACCATCGCGTCAACCTAAACTGGCTGCTACATTGCTTCCTGAAAGGAAGATGGCTCTATCACAACACAGGCACCCATAAGAGCCATGTATCTAGTATACCTCTCAGGTGACCTCCTTTGCTTGTGCTAAGAATTGGGTGCTCCCACATTCTCCAGTGCATCATCCAACAATCTTTCAGCCTCTCTATTGCGCTTCCTTCCCTCTCTAGAAGAATCTTCCTGAGTTGATGTCTCCACTTCCGGAACCTCTGCATGTGGCTTCTCCACATTATTTTGAGGCTTCTCAACCTTTGGAGCTAAAAACTCCTCATCTGCATGTAGCTCAAGCTCCCTCTCAAGGGAAACTCACATGGCCTTCTCCTCATCGATTATGTACACCCGATAGTTGAGGTGTATCAGTGTACCCCACAAATATCCCCAACTCTGCTGTCAGGTCAATATTCTTACGTGTATCTTTGGTCACATGGAAATATATCGATGACCCATAAATTATGAAGTGACCAACATCTGGCCTCTTATCGGAATAAGCCTCGTTAGGTGTCTTCATCTCAAGTATCCAATGTGGGCTATAGTTCTGGAAATAAACCCTGTGTTGATGCCTCAACCCACAAGTGTAGTGGTAGGCCTTGATCAAGCAACATTTCCATCGCTACCCCTACTATGCTTCTGTTCTTCCTCTCAGCCACCCCATTCTGTTGAGGGTTATGGGGTGCTGTCAACTCTCGTTTAATCCTTTCCAATGCACAAAAGTTTTTAAACTCATTTGAGACATACTCACCACTTTTATCACTCCATATAGCTTTAACCTTCTTTCCCAACTCTTTCTCAACCAATCCTTTGAACTCACAAAACTTTGTGAAAGTTTGATCCTTTTTCTGCATGAAAAATATCTAGCATTTACGAGAATTTTCATCAATAAATATAACATAATACATGTGTTTGGCCATGGATGCTGTCGAGAATGGTCCACACACACCTAAATGGACTCTCTCTAGAATAGACTCTTCTCGATTGTCTCTATCTCCAAAGGAAGACTTGGTGTATTTTCCGAAAGTAAACCCCTTGCGTGTATCAACTTGCTCAAGTGTACCTTTGGGAAGACGGTAGAGATCTGTTGCAATATATTCAAAGCCCCATGATGCAAGTGGCCTAATCGCCTGTGCCACAACTTGCTAATGTCTTGGCTCTGCATCTTTTATGCTTTTGAACTCAAAGCAGCACAGTCGTCTACCTCTAGCTTATAGATATTCTTCACACGAATCCCTATCTTCTTTACTTGACCCGTGGCTATGTGTCAAAGGAATGCCTTTCCTTTCGAGAAGGTAACATCATAGCCTCTATCCTCAAGCATGGCAATGCATACCAAGTTCTTCTTCATCCCGGGTACATACATAACAATCTTCAAGGTGAGTGGAGCCCCATGCTCCCTCTAAAAAGAAATCATGCCCAATCCAGTAACACTATACTTCTCGTCATCACCCATCTCGATATGCATCTAGAGACCTTTCTCCTCCAGGTCACTAAATAACTCTTTGTCGCCAGTAATGTGGAATGAAGATCCACTGTTTAAGTAACATACACTTCCCAACATTGATGACACCATGCATGAAATGAGGGAAAAGTCCAATTCGAATTGAGAGGCCAAAGCCTCACCCGCCACTCCTCCTAAGGAATTCTCCTTGGACTTCTTGAGTTGACAATTTGTAGCAGAATGTCTCATCTTATGACAATGAAAGCATTTAAATTTCATCATATCTTTCTTCTTACCTCCATGATAAGAATATGATTTGGAATGGGAAGCTTTCCCTTTCCCCTTCCTCGCCTTAATCTCTAAGGCACAATTCTCTTCTTCATCAGTCTTTGATGAAGATCCACAATGTGGTTTCCAACTCCCTCAAGGATTATCTACCTTGCCTTCGCCACACACTTCTTCCATTTGACCAAGTTCTGTGCATCCAATGTTGCTAGCTTGGGGACTTCTTGATCAATGAATTCTTTCAAGCCATTATCTTCTAGCACAACCCCCATCATGTCCCTCCAAGCTATAAAATTTGAGTTGCCTTCCAAGGCATACTTGAGCCGCAAACCGTAGAATGCCATACGTTGATACTGAAGTATGAAATGAAAATTTGAATTTCACCTTTAACCTAAACTTAGAAACTTTGAAATCTCCTCTAGTATACTATTCTCAGCTCCGATACCATGTATATTTTCCTATAGATTCACAAGCTCATGCAATGTACTAAAGCAAGAGACAAGAATCTAATTCTACTCTTTACAACAGAAGCACATAAAGATTGAGAAAAACAATAATCGACAAGAGGAAGAGAATCAAATACACATAACAAAATAAGTATTTGGGGAAAGACACAACTAAAAACCCCACTATTTGTATTACATATATCAGAAAATCAATATGAGATTACAATTCTTGTTATCACAAGAACAATCCGAGCACTCAGTAAAATCAATATCCAACTCACAAGAAAACTCTTGGCCAACACTTATCCAATTCTCTTGCTCTCCAAGTCCCTATTTCCTTGCGCAATTCCTATGGCTAATTAGCCCATCTTAAATGGAAATTTGTGTATCCAAAACTATGCAATCCCTTCTAGGTTCAGTTCCTGATTGCATGCACCATCTGTACAACTAAGAAAATTCTACAACAAATAGAAAATTGTCCCTACACTCTAGTCTCAATTGTGTCTCTCTCATAATTGACATGCATGAGTTTCTAATGAGGGAATATTCAGTTAAGTGGAGTAGCACTAGTTAATGCATTAGTGCACCAACTGATTGTTAACTCACTATTAGTTCCTCAAACAATTTGGAACTAATTTAACTGGACTTAACTCGGTAAACTGAGTTAACTAATTACAACTCATACTTAACTCATCCTGGACCCCTATAATATAGGGAGAACATATACATGACTTCAGAAAGACTTCCAACTCAAAGTTCCTAAGCTAATTAAGTTAATTAAAATTAATTAACTATTTACACGTTGCTATGAGAATATTCGATTTTAGTTCACAATTTAATTCAAGGATAAATTAAACTAGAATTTCTTGTTTCCATTTCTCAACACAGGTAATGTGTCTTTGTACTACCTCTGTTAACTCTTTCCATGGTTCTGGAAAGGAATAAGGCTGATAACCTTTTCGTTTTCCAACCAACACTTCTCCAGGATCTGTGAACATCAACATTGCGCTTTGCAACCCAATATGTTTATTTATACACTTCTCACCTTATGTGGGGAGGCTTGTAGCTTCTTCCAAGACTGCTTAGTTGACCGATATCTGCCTACCTTTTACTGTTGTTACTCCATTGTTCAAGTTTTGTATAAATTTCAAGGTGACCGAATTGTCAAATCCTTGTAACTGAGAGAAATACTCTATCCAACCTACTTGTTCTAGAATTCTCCGTGCTTGTTCAGAGATCCATAGTTGAGTTGGTTCACTGTGGATCGATCGACCACCCATACTTGTTGTTTCTCAAAAAAATATTTTCAAATTGATTACAAAGTTTTATCCAACAATTGCAAAAAAAAATAGCAATATTCAACTATTATCTAAATATAACATATGCAAATGGAATTACTGCAATGATTAGGCATTCTTGATAAATGTGCAGGTATCATATCATGCGTGTAATTTTCACTCCCCCTAATAAAAATAAGGTCGACCATGACCTTTAGTGATATGGTAAATCGACGACATATTAATACATTAATTACCATAATGGGAAATGGTCAAATCAGGTGAGGTCACTCGACGTAGTGATGAGGCATATTAAATGTTGAGATATGCTGACACATGAATATCTTTGCGGAGTTCAAAGCATGAAAAAGATTTAATCATGGGTAAAAGTGATGTGCACCATAGGATTACCCTTTAAAGATGAAATAATATAGATTTAGCAAAGTCCCTTTATAAAAAGAAATATGCATTCCTGATATCTAAGGATAGAGAATTATTCATATAGGCTTGAATTACCACCTTAGTGTTGTAACAGATTTTCATAATAGTTTGGTGATTCCTCCTTTATTTATTAAAAAGGGAAGTCAAAATCACAAAGTATTGATATGGCGATTCCAATTATACTTCAATACCATAGGAAGAGCCTCTGTTGCCAACAGGCATCCATATCCTCAACAGTGTTTCCTTTTAACCCCTTGATATGCTAGTATCCCATTCTACTAAAAATTCATGACTTTAATTTTTTTTCCAAAGACCATTATTTTGGCGTGGTAACTAGTTGCTAACAATTCCATCCACCAAATATTAACAAAGCAAACAAGCTGACTCACGATGAGACCTCTTGTCCTTTTATTAAAATGTCAAAGGCCATTACCCTGGCTTGGTGACTATAATAGTAATGTCACTTTGTTAATCCCTATGATCATGGTAGGTTGGATCATGATGAGACCTCCTATTCTTGTGAGAAAAATCTTTTCTTAGTTTCTTATTTTTTCATAATGAAAGATCAATGAATGGGCTGGCGTAAAAATCATTGTAACAAATTACCATTTGAAGTTGTCATTTTCTTCCCACAACTTTATGTTTGAAGGAGATCACCAGTCTATATGGATAAGAGAAAAAAACTACCTTGGTGGCAATCGAGGTAATGTATCATGAACAGTTTATGTTACTTACAATATCATGATTGCTAAATTTTTTTGTTTTGATAGGGTTTGCCAAATAAAATAAAATATTCTTCATAAGGTAATGATTGGAACGACATAATATTTGTCACCATGATAAAAATAAAAAGAATGCTTCGAAATCATAAAAAGAATCAAGCACTTATAAGGAAACAATAGTTGTAAATAAAGGAACAATAATTGTGTCCAAAGGGAATAACAACTACTATGAAAGGTATTAGTGGATGTGACAAAGGGAAACAACAACTGTGATAAAAGGAGCAACAACCATTATAAAAGGAAACAATAGTGTTAGAACAACAAGTCGTGCTACAAGGGAAAAACAACTGTAATAGAGGGAACAACGACTGTGAAAAAGGGAACAATAGCCATGACCAAGGAAACAACAACTATGACCAAAGGAATAGAAGTTGTGATAAAGGGAACGACAACTATGACCAAAGGAAAAGTAGATGTGATAAAGGGAATTGTGACCGTGATCAAGGGAACGACAATTGTGACCAAATGAACAATAACTATGATCGAGGTAACGATAGTTGTGACCAAAGGAACATCAGTTTCGGAACAACAAGATGTGCTGGCAGTGATGGAATAACAAGTTGTGATGAAGAGAACAAAAAATCTGACCACAGGAACAACGCTTGTGACAGAAAAAAAAGTTGCGCTACAGTTGACAATCCCTTTTCCCTTATTTTATTATTGTTGAAGGAAAAAACTAAGCAAATTTCACACAAAAATATATACATTATGTACAACATGCAAAGACTTTTCAAAAATTCAAGGAGATGTAGCTACTTGGTTGCTTCCCCAGTCAACTACGATCTGGAAATTAGAATCATTACTTATTTGATGGTAAAAAGACTCTCTTGTGAGCGGTTGACGATATGGACATAATCGATGTTTGTTTACAAGAAAAGAGGCAATGGATCCATCAATAGTGGTTAAGGTTACTGTACCATTATCGTAAACTTCAGTGATTTTGTAAGGTCCTAGCCATCTCGTTTGAAGTTTTCTCGAAAAATCTTGAAATTTGGAGTCATACAGAAGTGACCAGACACCTTTCTGAAATGTCTTCTTTTTAATGAGACGATCATGCCACTTGGCCCTTGAATAATTTTTGTGTGTTGAAAATCTGATAGACATGCCTCATCCAACTCATTAAGTTGTTGTAAGCATTGTTTCTATGCTTCTGTGAAGTCCAATCCTACTTCTTTTGCGGTTTTGAGAGTCTTTATCTCAAACTCAATAGGAAAGATAGGTTCCTTACCAAAAACAAGGTGGTATGGTGAATGGCCAGTAGTGTTATGCCATGTTGTCTGATAAGCCCATAAGGCTTCTGGAAGTTTAGTTGCCCAATTTCGATGATTCACGGATATTGTTTTAGTCAGGATTGCCTCCAGGACTTTATTAGTACTTTCCACTTGTCTGTTTGCCTAGGGGTGGTAAGGAGAAGTAATTATGTGCTTAATATGATAATTCTACAAGGTGGCTGAAATCTTATGAGTAGTAAATTGTGACCCCCCATCTGTTATTACTTCTCTCAACAATTTGTATGGTATGAAAAGTTCAAATAAGAAGCTAATAACTACTTCTTCTATGGCTTTTGGAAGGGCTATTGCTTCCACCCACTTAGTCACGTAATTTGTACAAACTAGGATGTATGCCTTTTGATTCGACGATGGATTAGAAGGACCCACAAAGTCTAATGCCCATCTTTCAAAGGTTTCTATTATCAGTTGCAATTGCAGAGGCATTTCCTCAGCTTGAACATGACGACCCATTCTTTGGCAGCTATCACAACTTTGGACATACTTTTTGGCATATTTAAATACTATGGGCCAATAATAGCCCATATGGAGTTCTTTGTGTCTAGTTCTACGATCAAAAAAATGCCCACCACAGGGTTCGTCATGACAGGCCTTTAGAATATCATAAATCTCATCCTCCCTAACGCATCTGCGAATTTGAAAATCAGGGCCTATGTGGAAGAGATATCCGTTTATCCAGGAAAATCGTGCACTGCGTTGAACAATAAATTTTCTCTCCTGGGGTGGCAAATGTGCTGGAAGTTTCCCTGCTACCAGGTAGTTCGCCACATTAGCGTACCAGGGCATCTTTACTGTCCCAACAAAGAGGTGTTCATCTGGGAATTGATCATCCACTAGCGACAGATCAATTATTTTAGGTAGGTTGGACAAGAAATCTGTGACACGATTTTCTTTTCCTGGGCGGTATTTGATAGTAATATCGAACTCCTATAATAAAATCAACCATTGAGTCACTCGACCATTAGTAATAGGTTTGTTAGCTAAATATCTAATAGCAGAATGATCAGTGTACAAAAAAATTGGATATCCTATTATGTAATGATGAAATTTATTAATAGTATATACAACAACTAAAAATTCTTTCTCTGTCAGTGTATAATTAAATTCGGGCGGTGTAATATTTTTGTAGATATAATAGATAGCACAAGGTTTCTTGTCTTCTTCCTTCCCAAGGATAACACCTATTGTTGTGTCTGATGCATATGATGAAATATGGAAAGGAAAATTCCAATATGGTCCTCTTAATACAGGAGTTGTTGAAACCAACTTTTTAAGATCTACAAAAGTGACATCGCATTTGTCATTCCACTCAAATTCAATGTTACATGTTAAAACATACAATGGTGAAACAATTTTTGAAAAATGTGCTATAAATCTGCGATAATATTTAGCGTAGCCAAGGAAACTAGGTACCTCTATTGGTGTACAGGGTGTGGGTAACATAAGAATTACCTCAATCTTTGTCAGATCTACTTGAACACCTAAAATATAAATATAATGTCCTAAAACTACACATTTAGTCATCATCATATGACATTTTTCATGGCTAACATAATCTGGTAGCAATACATCGTTCAAGCCCTTTTTCCAAATTCTTTGAGGCTTGATCAAATTCATCACTGTATGGGGTAAATTCGTCCATATACAACTCAAGTCCTTCATTAATCAAATTAGAAAATACTCAAGATTTCTCTCCGAAAAGTGGTTGGAGCATTACACATCCCAAATGGTAAAACTTTATATGCAAATGTTTCCCATGGGCAGGTAAATGTGGTCTTGTCTTGCTCTTCGGGAGCGATCTGGATTTGGTTATAACCACTGAAACTGTCTAGGAAGGAGAAGAATTTATTCCTGGCGAGAGTGTCAAGAAATTGGTCAATAAATGGAAGGGGAAAATGGTCTTTATGGGTAGCCTTGTTGAGTTCTATATAATCTACACAAATTCTCCACTTCTTGTTTTTCTTAGGGATGACAACTAATGGGGAGACCCACTGGCTATCTGAAATGGGATATATAAAATTGACATCCAACAGTTTTTGTAATTCTTGTTTTACTATATCCCTAAGATGTGGATTTAATGTTCTCTAGGGTTGCGCACAAGCATCTTTCTTTATGTAAATATGATGAGTACATAATTGCGGGTCAGTTCCCTTCATATCTGAATATTCCCAGGAAAAAGCCTGTTTATATATGTGCCTAATCTGGATTAGTTTTTCTTATTGTTGGTCATCCAAATTGGCATTAATATTGAGGGTCTTACTAGGTTCAATTTCAATTGGGATGTATTATGGACAATAGTTGTGGGTATATGATCGTTATTTGGAATTTCTAACAGATCCTCCTGGGCTTCATTATCGAGTATAGCTTTCAGCATTTGACATGTTGGATTCCCTACAATAGATTGTTTGTTAATGAAGCCATTAATTATATCATCTTCTATCTAATTTTTAAATTCAAGGGCTTCATCTAATGTGAGAGGCGAGGGCATAATTTTCTCCTGATATCTGTACGGACATGGATGATAATTTTCAATAGGTGGGCTAGGTTTAATAGGCATATATAAGATAAGGTTTTTGATGGCATTTCCTTTGGTAATTGTCATGTTTCCTGTTTGGCATCCTATATATGCATCTGTTGTTGCCAACCATGGCCTTCCTAATATCAGAGGGTGCCCATCTAGTCTATTCCTTGGGCTAATAACCAAAAAGTCTACTGGGTATTCCTAGGAGTCCACAGAGACAATAATGTCTTCCAGAGTACCTTCTGGTTTGACTATTGATCTATCAACTAACTCTAATAAGGTCGAAGTTGGTTTCAAAGCTATGATACCCAAAATACCATAGGTTTCGTGAGTTAAAATATTTATAGCTGCCCCTAAGTCCACCAAGGTATTTGGAAAGTTGCGACCCTGAATTTGGATAGTTACTACTAGATTTTTGGGGTCATCATACTTGACAGGTATCTGTTTTCCTAAAATGAGGTCGGATAATGTCCCTACAACGTGGACTGTTGGTGGGTCTTTAGGTTTCCTCCCAGGCTTTTTACCGCACAACTCTTTAATTGTTTTAGCATAAATTGGAACATTTCATATAACCCGGAGGAGAATAATTTTTATACATAAATTCTTTAATTCCCCTACAAGATCAAAATCACAATGAATGGTTGGTTTAATTACTGAGTCTTTGGGGGAATGGGGGAGAAGCAGTCGTAATTTTATCAGAACCCTATTGCTGGGTCGCTCCATCGACTGGTTCTATTTCAGAAATGATTACTTTTGGAGGAAGATGTTTTGCTATAGGCTTCTCCTCAATATGAGTTTCATTATCTTCCTATTCTTGATTAGCTTTTTCACCTTTGGGGAAGATAACTCGTCCAAATATCAGCCATAGTTTATTACATTCAAGGGGATTTATTTCATAATCCGAACTTTCAACAATTTGTAAATATTGAACAGGTCTGTTGTTCGGATTAGGATTCGGCTGAGCAGGAAATTGTGGGCGTATTAGGGGTTGGGGGTTCGAGGGTAATTGAAATGGGGCTTGCAACGATGGTTGAGACTGGGGAAGAGTCCCGATAGGTAGATTAATTGGTCCTGTAGTGCTGGTAGTTTTGAGGTCACATTGAGTTGTGTACAAATGAATTGGTATATTGTGAAGGATAGGGGTTATTGGTTAAATTTTTCCATGGAGTAGATATTGTTGATTTGGCCATACATGCTCGGTAAATGGTAATTTGGCTAAGGCGGTGTGGCATAAGGCTGGGATTGCCAAGTGGAATTAATATATGGTTGTACCTATGATGTAGACCCATGAACTTGTTGTTGAACATACTGTCAAGAATAAAACAGAGATGGATAATGCATCATATTTAAAGGATGGGCCTACCATTGTCATCGCTGTGTCATAAGATATGCTAGTTATGGGTCTTCCTCAGCTTCTTTGAACATGACCTTTAATCCTAGGAGTGATGGACATCGATCTATCGAATGATCTTTAGTGCATATAGCACATGTTTCAACCATATCCAGTAGACATTCCCTTTGGTTGTGTTTCTTTCGACAACGAGAATTAAATATGACCAAAGCTCATTCTACCTCGGCTTCTTTCTTCTTGGCCTGTAATAAATCTAACTGTGTAGTTAATGTGTCCAAAATATCAGTTTTAAAATCTTATAAAAGTTTACCAATTTCTGCTCAAGTTACGCCTTTGCCAGGGTTTTGCTGGTTCCAGTAAGAGAATCCTGAATTCTAGATCTGGTTTGCGTACTTCCTCATGAGAACCTGATACATAGTTTAACAATATCATCATATTCCTCTTAGGAAACATCACCTTGCCCCATCAAATTAAGTGTTTCTATCCATTCATCTTTCATGCCTTTAATTAAAGCAGTCTTTAGTACTTCCTTTGGTAGAGTGGTGTAAGGTGATCTCTGTAGGTTGTACTGAAATCTCTCAATGTATTCCTCTAAGGTTTCACCATCCTTTTCCGTCATTTTAAAGATTCTATCTTTTAAGTCCCTAGATCGGCAATAATATTGATATTTGGTAAGAAAATCATTTTTCATTCCATCCCAGGAATCTATAGTACCTCCTCCTAATCCCATAAACCACTGTAAAGTTGCTCCCTTCAAAGTAGAAGGAAACAATTTCAAATTTTGTGGGTCAGTAGCATAATCATACCCTCTACATAGAACATCAAACTCGAACAAGAATGCATCAGGATCTTCTGAGGTCATTCCATGAAAAGTCGGGATATTTGTAATGCGATGGATTTCATCGGAGCATTAGCCAATAGATCAACTATAAGATATTATATGGTCGAGGTATGATCTTGTGACACTTGGTTTTCCATTTGGTTAAAAATTTGCCAATAGTTTTAAGGGATTTTATGATTAGTAGGTACTATTTGAGAAGGGGGATTTTGGTTGATGTTAAACCCTCGAGGGGGCTTCACATCACTGCTTAGATTAGGAATTTCAGATGCTTTTATCTTAACAGGGATCACAAGGGGTCCAAGTCCGGGAGTTTGCGGATCTGTCTCAATAGATCATGGTCCTACTCCACTCGTTTCTCCCTCCCCTTCTTCCAAGTTACAATAATTCCCCTCATATCTATTAGAAGGACTGAAGTGTTTAATAGGTGTATCTTGAAAGCTTCATTCAAATCCTTCAGTTTTGTTGTGAATATCAACGTGAGCTGAAGTTTATGACTCTGCTACTCTAGGGGCAATGGTAGAGCCCTTCCTAGATATTGTTCGGGGACATACTGATGCTTGAGATTCAGATCTCTGAATGATTTCATCTATGAAGGTCGGTCATGTTAGCCTTGTGGGAAAACAACCCAAAAAATGGATCCAAAACACTCTTGAACTCTTCAAGAGTTGATTTAGATCTTCCCAAGGTCGAAACAACCATATACCAAAATCCCTCAGGAGGGCAGAAATACATTATCGGGAAGCTCAAAACACTCCAAAAACATGGAAAAAACCATTACCGCAATCTTAAACAATGGTTGCACAACAACTGTTAGACCTAGCTAATCAATGACCCACATTAAATCGTCGGATCGCATCGGTGGATCAAATCGGCACAGACAGGCAATGGCAATCAACACTGGACACCACCGGCGGGTCGCAATGGCAAAGGAAAATCGGTGCAAAACATGGGGCGATGGAAATGGTGATCGACAATTAAACGAGGATTGTTGATCGTGCACACGGATCGACAACCCAAACCACATCGGCGGATCACAGATCAGGGAGACCAAGGGGCAAGGCCTTTACATATAGTGATATGTGATTGCGATCAGATCGCATCACAATATCACATCGGCAAAAACCAAGGGGTGCAACCTTTACACACATATGGATGCGACTTGCGGTAGCGATTAAACCCGGACTCGATAAAGGAATTAATCATTTTTCAGGACTGTTGAAGTTCGAAAGGACAGAGAAGGGTTGGATTTATACAGTTGCAGCATTTTATGGATGAAAAGGAAAATAATTATGGCTATCATTTGAAAGGGACTATTGCAGGGATTTCATAGGCTTGATAGCCACTCCATTCGCAAGATTAGGTGGCCATCCATCCTTAAAAGCGTTGTATAGAAATGTGTACATGCCAGAAGAGGGATTCGACCGGGATACAGTGGTCGGCGGAAAGATCCCGGAAAAGGAAAGAGGGGCCACAGCACGCTGCAACCCGAATCAAACGAAATTATGGGGCATCTCTGGCACGAGAGAGCTCCCAGGCATCACAGCAGGCTGTCCAAAATATCTGAATATGGTTATTCCTCTGTCAGAAGAGGAAAACCGTCGAGCCATGCCTGCTTATTGAGGGAATCAAATGGTTAAACAAGACAGAGGGATAGATTAAGACACCTGAAGCCTCAAAAGGCTCAGGACCATTGTAAACAAGCTATAGATAGTTGAAAACAAGATGTAACAAAGGTTCAACTTTTGGAGATCATTCCTCCTCTTTTCATTCAAGCTTCTCATCTGCATTCTTAGTAATACAAGCTTCTTTTGTTGTTATATGTTCAATGTCAATTTCTCTTTTGTTCTATGCTTGCACTCGAACATTTTGTTCAGATTTTCTTTGTGTTTAAGGCCAGATAACTGTCATCTTATCTCTACTTTGATATATTAGATTTGCAAGCTTCTTTGCCGCCTGTAGCTAGCCATTTTTATGTGTTATTATATATGCATCTGCCAGTATGGTCAGTAAGTTCATTTGCTGCCTGTAGCTAGCCATTCATATATGTTCATGTATGCAATCTGCTAGTATAGTCAGTATTCTCCATCTATCCATTAAATCTACGAACTATTGAGCATAAGTGGTCTAAAGCCTTGTGTTGATGGGGGTGTTCATGCATGTCTTGAGTGAGGATAGAGCTGAAATGGTTATCTGACTTGATCCAAACCATCATTCATTCCAGTAGTTCAGAGAACAATACTGAAGATTATATGTTACCAGGCATCTATGATTTACAACCATAGGAGATTTTCCTGGAGTGCTAACATAAATTTGCGCCATTGCCGGGGAGAGGAAACTGAAGATCAGCCTCCCTGGGAAATGACACAGATCTAGCTTTGATGATAAAGAAAGTCTGGGCACATTTTTGGTTGTAATCATCTATCTGGCGGCTCTACTGGAGGCTAATCCTATTGGCGACTCCACTTCATAATTCTGGCTCAGTTTGTGAGGCACACTTCAAGAAAACCTCAGAAATCATAAGCTGACCGAGTACCTGACCTGAAAAGACCATCAAAGAGAAGAAAGTATTGCAGAAAGGAGCATCGGGTTCAGGTAAACTTAAACAATATTCTATATCTCTTCAAAAAGATCCTGCAATAGAACAAATACATGTTGAGAGTACAGATTCTAATACTAGCAGTGAAGAAAAGCTCTCATAAATTCATAAAGCTCCTTATTATTTAGTTTATCCTTTTGTTGTTAGCCCAAAGGGAACCTCACCTCCTATTCACCATACTCCTTTGGTCTCGTCATTCACTCCTCCGCCTTCTGTCATTCAGACTTCTAGTGCTCTTTTAGTCACCACAGTTATGGCAGGTCCGCAAGCACCCACCAAAATGGAAAGAATCATAGCTGCTAGGTATGGACCTCTAATACTGCCCAATCCTTTGAATGCTATGCCCACTGGAGAATATCAGAAGTATATGCCTAATTTCACTGGGACTGAAGGTGTCACTACAGAAGAACACCTTAAGTCATTTTATAGCTATGCGAATAATCTGGATATTAGTGAAGATGATGTGTGGATGAGAGTCTTTATCCAAAGCCTAGATGGGGAGGCTAGAAAATGGTTCAGAGAACAAGTCCCAAGATCTATAGCAGATATCGAGGCTTTAGATGATGCATTCCTAAAACATTGGGGCGATAAGAAGGATCTCCTCTACTACCACACTGAGTTTGGGAACTTAAAGAGAGAAAATGGTGAACTGTTGTCCGATTTTAATAAGAGATTTAACCGCATGTACAACAAGATACCAGCTGAAGTGAAGCCCACTACTACCTCTGCTAAACTCACCTATGCTAATGCTTTTGATTCTGACTTCTGCCTACTGTTGAGAGAGAGGCGATGTGCTACTTTGGCTGACATGCAGGATGCAGCCTTGGAAGTAGAATCAAACATCATGGCTACAGAAAAACTCAAGGGAAATGCTGATAGAAGAAGACAAAGGGGTGAGTCTCCATCCTCCTCTGATCCTAAGATAGATAAAATGACCAAAATGATCGAGTCATTAGCCTCTGAAATTTCCAAATTAAAATTTGAACAACACCCTAGGAAGGGAGGGTTCCCAATACCTTTTCTCCTAGAAATACAAATCCATATAGAAGAGCTAATGAACAGTTGCAGATATTGCAAAGAAGCAAAGATGCCAATGAAGACCAAAGGTTCAAGACCCCTTTCCAAAGTGTAGTCATGGAGGAAGAGCAGTTTGAAGAAGAAGATGAGATCCATTGCCTTGAAGACAAAGGAAATGCCTCCTTTTTTACCACAACTGCCTATGAAAAGTCATTATGCAATGACCAGACTAACCAAGAATGGGGTGGTGAAGCTGTTCTGCAAGCTGAAGATCAACGTAGATATAATATGCGGTCGAAGACAAATAATGCCAAGGAAACTCTAGTTCAAAGAGTTGTTGACCCTGCTGTGCAGCAAGCTAATAAGAAAAAACAACCAGCAGTTGATCCTATCATCCTCAAAGCTCCAGCTCATGAGGTAAGAGGCCTTGACAAGTCCCCTTCTCCTTTCAGTTTTCAATCAGAAATTCAAAAGCTAAGAATACCTATGCCTCTGATTGAACTAGTGAAAAGTGAGTCCTTCAAAAGATCCATCCTCAAAGCCCTTGAGCCTAAAGCAATCCAAGCCTCCACCGACTGTGTAAATCTACAAAATGACAAGCCAGCTATTATCCTCAGCCCAATGATTGAAAATGGTGAGGACAGCTCCCCATCATTCTATGTCTCTATGAACATTCATGATAAAGTCCTCCACAACTGCCTTTTGGACACTGGAGCTAGCCATAACTTAATTCCCAAGGTTGTCATGGACGAGTTGGGTCTCGACATCACTAAGCCTTATCATGATTTGTTTTGATTTATTTTCTTTCGACTCTAGAAAAGTGAAATGTCTAGGATTAATCAAGGACCTAGCCATCACTTTGTCTCAACTGCCTATGAAAAGCATGATGATGGATATTGTGGTAGCAGATGTACCTCCAAAATTTGGCATGTTACTTTCCAGAGGATGGATCAAAAGACTAGGTGGATCATTACAAAATGATCTGACCTATGCTACTATCCCAGTTTTCGGAGGTGAGAGCAAGAGATTATACAGAGAGGCACAGTTGGCTTACATCATCAGCAATGAGAAGAATCCCACCAATCATCCCATCTACGTTGTTGATACTAATTTTGGAGCATGTATTCTTCATATTGAAGAGTCTCAATTGGCCTCCACACAACTTAAAAAGCCAGTTTTCTAGATCACACAGGATGGAAACCCACAAATTTGGGGTATGTTCTTTGATGGGGCTTGCTCCAAAGAAGCTGTAGGGGCAGGTGTAGTCCTTGTGTCCCCAACATAGGAATACATTCATTTGTTGTTCAAATTAGCCTTTCAGGTCACAAACAACATAGTAGAGTATGAAGCTTTGATTCTAGGCTTAAGCGCTGCTAAGGAAATGGGTATCAAAGGCCTGCAAGTGTTTGGGCATGTAGACCTCATCATTCAGCAGATAAATAAAACATTCCAAGCAAAGCATCCAAGGCTGAAAGAATACAGGGATGAGGTATGGAGGCTCAAAGATTCTTTAAAAGTTTTCAGCATTTCTTATATTCCAAGAATGAAGAACCAGCTTGCCGACTCCCTTGTTGTCTCTGCTAGCGCGTTTGTTCCCCCTTTGCCTCCTAAATTGACATATGAAGTTCAGGTAAAATACAGACCATCCTTGCCAGACAATGTCAAGTATTAGAGGGTTTTTGAAGATAATGAGTAAATTAACAAGTTTTTACAAGTCGTTGAGGAATTTGCTTAAATGCACATCGACCAAGAAAATCAAAACATGGAAGAATTCAGCCAGTCCAAGCTAAAAAGTGAAATTGGCCGAGAAAGCATCATCCAGTTGCCCAGTAATCACATACCAAAGGGATTGGTGCCTCTAGAGAAGCTTTTCGATCATAATGACGTGCCCTACAAGCCAACCAAAATAGAGAATGAGTCTGTCGTTTGTAAACATAATATAGGGAGCCCAGCCCATCCGAAATTCATCAATCTGTCTACTCATTTGTCTTCTGCCCATAATTTCGAGTATTGCTCCCAAATGAAGCAATTCAATGATATTTTTTCCTCAGAATACGGTGATCTTAAAACCTATGACCCAGACATTATTCATCATAGGATCCCGCTGGAAAAGAACACCACCCCTTTTAAGCAAAAATTAAGACCTGTTAGCTGTCTCTTACTGCCTTTGATTGAGAAAGAAATCAAGAAGCTGTTGGATGCCAAAATCATAATTCCCCTAAGATATTCGAAGTGGATAGCCAACCTGGTGGTGGTAAGGAAGAAAAATGGAGAAATCAGGCTTTGCGTCGACTTCAGAAATCTGAACAAGTGCTCTAAAAAATATAACTATCCCCTGCCCAAGATGGAACACTTGCTACAAAGAGTTTCAGGGGCTAGAGTCATGTCTTTCCTAGATGGATTTTCAGGCTACAATCAGATTGTTGTACATCCTGAAGATCAGGAAAAGACCGCCTTCATTACTCCTTGGGGCACTTTCATGTACTCCAAGATGCCTTTCGAACTGATGAATGTTGGGGCTACTTGTCCTTATTTATCTTGATGACATAACAGTCTTCTCCAGAAGCCACAAAGACCATTTACAACATTTGAAGAAAGTCTTTCTGAAGTGCAGACAGTTTGGAATTTTAGTTAACCCAAAGAAGTCAAGTTTGCTCTAGAAGAAGGCAAACTTCTGGGACATATTGTTTATGCTGAAGGTGTGAAGATTGATCCAGCCAGGGTTCAAGCCATTCAGACATTGTCCATCCCAAGGTCGAAAAGTGACTTTCAATCCTTCCTGGGTAAGATCAACTTTGTAAGGATGTTCATTCCAAACTTTGCAGAGTTAGTAAAGCACATCACTTCCATGCTGAAGAAAGGATCAGAGATAAAATGGACAGCCGCTTCAAGAAGCTCTTTTGAAGCCATCAAGCAAACGATCATGAAGGCTTCCACTCTAATTAGCCCAGATTACACTAAGGGGTTTTGTATCTTCTCTTTTGCATCTTATGATACACTAGCAGCAGTCTTGTTGCAGAAAAATGATGAAGGCATAGAGCACCCCGTAGCCTTTTTCAACAAAACTCTAAGGGATGTTGAACTAAGGTATGACCTTATTGAGAAGCAAGCTTATGCTCTCATAAAATCCTTGAAAGCATTCAGGATTTATATTCTTCATTCCAAAGTAATTGCATATGTGCCCTCAGCCTCAGTGAAATATGTCTTGACTCAGCCAGATATTGATGGAAAGAGGGCAAAATGGATTGCAAAATTCATAGAATTTGACATAGAGGTGAAGCCTAATAAGCTTGTCAAAGGCCAGGGCTTGGCTAAGCTCATGGCCGAAGAAAATTGTAGCTTGTTAAACATAAATTTCATGGGTTTAACTTTAGATGATGAGAAAACAAGGGGAGCATCAGAAGAGAAAAAGCAGAATCAGTCCGTGGCTGAAAATCTAGCCACATGCGAATGGTATGCCAACATAGTTCATTTCTTGCAGAAGTTGGAAGTTCCTCTAAGGCTTAGTTCAAGTCAAGCTCGTACCACTAGACTCAGATCAACCAAATTCTACATTGACAAAAATCTACTTTACTGGAAAGACCCATCAGGAATCCTCTTGAGGTGTCTAGATAAAGAACAATCTATAGAGGTCATACACCAGTTTCATTCTAGCATCTGTGGTGGGCATCATTATTGGAAAACCACAGCTCACAAAATCTCAAGGGCTGGGTATTATTGGCCTATGTTGTTCTCTGATGTGTTTTCTTTTGTAAAAGCTTGTGACAAATGTCAGAGATTTGCAGGAAGACAACAGCTAAAATCTCTGCCCTTCAAGCCAATACATGTCAATGGTCCCTTCTAGCAGTGGGGCTTGGACTTTATAGGTCATATTAACCCACATTCCAGTGGCCAACACAAATGGATCTTAGTAGCCACTGATTATTTCACCAAGTGGATTGAGGCTATACCCACTAAGAATGCCAATCATAAAGTTGTCATAGAGTTCTTGAATGAGAATATTTTCACTAGATTTGGTTGCCCAACCAAACTAGTCACTGATAATGCAGTAGCTTAAGGCAAAAGAATTGATGGACATGGCTGAATCCATGGGCATTCAAGTGGTGCATTCTACCTCATATTATCCTCAAGGCAATGGCCCAGCAGAATCATCTAACAAGAGTTTGGTAAGGATAATCAAAAAACGGTTAGAAGACAACAACAAGTGTTGGGATTCCAAGTTGAAGTTTGCACTATGGGCTGACAGCGTTTCCATCAAAAAGTCCGTAGCAAACTCTCCATTTAAAATGGTTTATGGCGTTGATGTTGTTTTCCCTATCCAACTGATCCTCCCCGTGGCTAAGTTCTTGCAAGAAGAACAAGATGAAGAGAATGACTTAGTAAGAAGAATGAATAACCTAGTTGAATTATAACAGATCAGAGAGCAGCTAGTTGAGAAGTCACAAGTCCATCAAAAGAAACTCAAAGAAACCTTTGACAGGAAGGCAAAAGTGGACAATTTCCAAGTTGGTGAATGGGTGCTCAAATGGGATGCATTGAAGGAAAAGAAAGGTAATCATAGCAAGTTTGACTCCTTATGGACTGGTCCTTTTGTCATCGCTCAAGTTCAGCACAACAATACATTCATCCTGCACAATCTGGAAGGAGGAGACACTTTTGGTAGCCCGGTAAACGGGCGGTTCCTGAAACTCTATTTCATTTAAGGCTCTAAAACCTTATTATTGTACATATGTTTTTCTTTAAGTTTTTATGTTTATGCTAAAAAGACACCATGCCCAATGGAACACTAGGGGAAGGATTTAATTTTTTTTTACAGGAAAGGCATTGCTTTGCAGTTCTTGAAACCTCACAGGGAGGCTTTCATCCCTAGAAGGAGCCAGTGTTAGCCTTGTGGGAAAACGGCCCAAAAAATGGATCCAAAACACTCTTGAACTCTTCAAGAGTTGATTTAGATCTTCCCAAGGTCGAAACAATCATATGCCAAAAGCCCTCAAGAGGGCAGAAATACACTATCGAGAAGCTCAAAACACTCCAAAAACATGGAAAAAACCATTACCGTAGTCTTAAACAGTGGTTGCACAGTAGCTGTTAGACCCAGCTGATCAATGACCCACATTAAATCGGCAGATTGCATTGGTGGATCAAATCGGCACAGGCAGGCAATGGAAATCAACACTGGACACCACCTATCAGTAATCACTGATGATGGGGTCGGCGGGTCGCAATGGCAAAGGAAAATTGGTGCAAAACATGGGGCGATGGCAATGGTGATCGGCGATTAAAAGAGGACCGTCGATCACGCACGCGGATCGACGGCCCAAACCACATCGGTGGATCTCAGATTGGGGAGAGGCAAGGCCTTTACATATAGTGATATGCGATTGCGATCAGATCGCATCGACGAAAACCAAGGGGTGAAACCTTTACACACATATGGATGCGACTTGCGATAGCGATTAAACTTGGACTCGATAAAGGAATTAATCATTTTTTAGGACTGTTGAAGTTTGAAAGGACATAGAAGGGCAGGATTTATACAGTTGTAGTGTTTTATGGATGAAAAGGAAAACAATTATGGCTATCATTTGAAAGGGACTGTCGCAGGGATTTCATAGGCTCAATAGCCACTCCATTCACAAGATCAGGTGGCCAGCCATCCTTAGAAGCGTTGTGCAGAAATGTTTACATGCCAGAAGAGGGATTCGGCCGGGATACAGCGGTCGGCGGACAGATCCCGGAAAAGGAAAGAGAGGGGCCACAACACGCTGCAACTCAAATCAAATGAGATCATGGGGCATCTCTGGCATGAGAGAGCTCCCAGGCATCATGGTAGGCTGTCCAAAATATCTGAATATGGTTATTCCTTTGTCAGAAGAGGAAAACCGCCAAGCCATGCCTGCTTATTGAGGGAATCAAACGATTAAACAAGATAGAGGGATATATTAAGACACCTGAAGCCTCAAAAGGCTCAAGACCATTGTAAACAAGCTACAAATAGCTGAAAACAAGATGTAACAAAGGTTCAACTTTTGGAGATCATTCCTCCTTTGTTCATTCAAGCTTCTCATCTGCATACTTAGTAATACAAGCTTATTTTGTTGTTATATGTTCAATTTCCATTTCTCTTTTGTTCTATGCTTGCACTCGAACATTTTGTTCAGGTTTTCTTTGTGTTTAAGGCCAGATAACTGTCATCTTATCTCTGCTTTGATATATTATATTTGCAAGCTTCTTTGCCACCTGTAGCTAGCCATTTTTATGTGTTATTATATATGCATCTGCCAGTATGGTTAGTAAGTTCATTTGTTGTCTGTAGCTAGCCATTCATATAGGTTCATGTATGCAGTCAGTTGGTACAGTCATTATTCTCCATCTATCGATTAAATCTACGAACTATTGAGCATAAGTGGTCTAAAGCCTTGTGTTGTTGGGGGTGTTCATGCATGTCTTGAGTGAGGATAGAGCTTAAATGGTTATCTGACTTGATCCAAACCATCATCCATTCCAGTAGTTCAGAGAACAATACTGAAGATTATATGTTACCAGGCATCTCCGATTTACAACCATAGGAGAGTTTCCTGGAGTGCTAACAGGTCTTCCAAGGGCAACCTTACCTTGGTTTTTGTGGCTTCTGATAGGATTTTTGTTTTTATAGCTACCTGATTTCTATTCTTCTTCCTAGTCATACACATCTACATAATTTAAATGTATCAACCAAAGGTGGGCGCTGGCACAAGCTCTTTACTTAGTGCATGCGTAGGTTCTTACCTTCCGTCTTCAATACCCAACCCTTCAGAGATACAATCTATCACCCTTTTGACAACCTCCCTAGAAACGACACCAAAATGTTGGGTACTAAGTTTCACCTAAAGAATCAGCTTAATCTTCTGTCCATTAATTTGTCAACCTCGGATTTGCCTTTTTGTTACAAGGTTATCGACACAGTCTATGCAGGGATAATGCTTTAAATTATTGGGGCATATGTAAGACTAATATAAAGCAAAGCCTATGAAGGAATACTTTCAGAAAATACTAGGTCTTATCAAGCTATAAACATGAATAAATGACTATGTAGAAATCATAGAACTATTTAGCTATTTCTTCAGAATAAAAGATATTAAATTCCACCAAACCAACAATCCTCATTACAATGCGAAATTTAAAAATAATGTATGATGCTCTTCAAAGGAAATTCACTCTTAATCACTAATCACTATAAGCACTTGTAAATGCTAACAATAAAGCACGATAATGGAAATTCACTCAGTTACAAAGTAAATCTGAAGATTCACACAACTGAATAATAAAATATGAGAACTCATCCAATGGAATAGTAAATCTGAGCATTCATGCAACTGAATCATAAGTCTAAAGAGTCACACAGCTGAATAGTAAATCTAAGAATTCACACACGGAACAAGAAGTCATTCAAGTGAAAAGTAATAAAAGGTAATAATACAAGGAAGACAACGATCGTTCGAGTGACTGGGTCCACGGTCTCCGGAAGTAACTATCTTGGAGAAATTTCAATATACTAGATTAAAGCTTAACCATCTGAACTTTCATTGATATAAAAATGAATTACAAAAAGGTTTGTAAAACTTTAAGGCAATTTTTTTGTTCAATCACCTTTTACAATTAGTGAGAATAATCAAAATGATCTCTCGTTTACTGGAGTTTAAATGCATTTATATATTACAATGTATTTCTAATGTTGGAATAGTAAAGTTATCCTGAGAATTAGAAGATTCTCAGGATTTCTTATTTAAACTATAAAATCTTCGAGATAATAGATTGTATCCTCTCCTTAATTGTCTCGTGCACATAGGTGTGAATCCTTAATCAACATGCCATGATTAGCCCAATGGTTCTTCGATAACTTGGTTCCTTTTCAACGATTTGAGGGAACAACAATCATCCATCAAATATCTCATGTACATAAATTAACCCAAATTGTGAATTTATGATATATTAAGTATTCAAATTAACTCATTAACAAGGTAGAATACTAAGATGTTATTAGCTACTTTCTAGAGCTTCTATCTTTCAAATTATTATAAATTGAACTTAAATAACTTGAAAAACAAATAATTAACTGAAGAAACAAAGGGAATAAGCATACCAATTACACGAACCAATAGTGACCCTTCACATTCCCCTTTGGATCTTGGAATACCCTCATGAATCTTTACATTACATAGTGATTGTTCACATTCCACTAGTGACACTTGGAATTTCACTTACAACATATTTACAATAATACAATTTTCCACATGTACCCGTGTGAGATAAAATACTCTAGAGACAACCTAACAAGACAAAACACTATGAATCCAAGGTTTGGGGAAAGACCAACTTGGAAACATCCACTTAATGCTTCTTGGTCATGTATTGATGTCAAGCTTGGTACTGTACTGTGCTATGATGTCTACCAGGCATGTGGTCTTGGAACTTGTGTCCATCTCTTCTTGAAGCATGTGCAACATTGTCCTGAGTGTGGCTAGACCACAAATGTACTTTTGCAGGTTGTCTGCACTCAGTTGCAAGCCATCACTAGTGGCCTCGCACATGAATGACTCCATGTCTCTATCGACCTCCATCCAGACTTGGTTCTTGTGCTTAGCTTTGGTGAGGGAACCCACATCTGTTCACTCTCTTCCTCAGCTACTGGTTATTCCAGCTCATCAACCTGTATTAGTGCTATTTTCACGGTCATTATTCCTTGCTTTGTTCTTCTTCCTGTTTTTTCTTCTTAACTCTTGTTCTTCCTTCGACTCTTGTTCTTCTTATTGCAATCTTAGTTCTGCTACCTACAAGCTCTGATTTTCTCTCTTCCTCTGCTTTGTTGTTTGTGCCTTGTGCCTCCTTTTGCTTCCGCTGTCAAAGTTGTTTGCATGATGATCAAATGTGCGTTCACTCTACAACTTTGTTCTCCCTTTATTATGTCAGCAACTTCCTCTTTCCCTAATCCTGTACTAGCTTGTTGCCTTCTACCATTGTTGTTGGTTTTGCTGGCGTGTTAGTGTTGATTCATTTTATGTAAACATTTGGGCACCTACATATATTGAAAAGTAAACTGGAACTTTCTCAACTGCTTCCCTAGTACTTCTTTCAGTGTTCTCTATTGAAACAACTCTCTTTGTTTCCATGCAACAATGACTGCTAGAGAGAAGCGCTTCATGAGTGTGGTATCTGTGGGACAGAAGGAACACTCATGGAAAGCAAACATTAGCTCTTACAAATCTAACTTTACAACATGATTAAGTAGAAACCAAGGCATTTGATGAGAGGAAAATGCACAATTTTGATTGACAAGGGTGACTGACTAACTTTGGGAACTGCACACTGTGCAGTCCCAACAGTCAGTGTGGAAGCTTGATGACTAGAACGGTGTAATGCGCAGTTCAGTCTAGGACAGGGCCTTGGAGAGATTGCACATTGCGCATTATTAGTGACCAAGCTGGGAGGCTTTCTCTTGCAACTATGTAGTGTGCAGTTGGAGCCAGCTTAGGACAAGCTCTACAAAATTCCAGAAGCCAAGGCAAAGCCCTTGAGCTCCCAAATTGCGCAGTGCATGCAAGTGAATGTGAGATCCAAGAAAAGGGGAGCCTAGACCTGTTCACCGACAAGAAGATATGAAGGATGGTGTGATGCTGAGTGTAGATCTAAATAAGTGTAGAAGTTTTCATGTGAAATAAGTGCAACAATATATCAAATTGAAGGAACATGAAGCATTTGAAGGGAGTCGCCGCAGCGACGACCGTTGGTGCAAAAATAGGAAAACTCATGCGACACTTGGGGAAGGCAATGTATAACTTAAAACAACACTTCTACAAACTAAAACAAGTTAAAACGCTAGCAGTGTTTCAACAAAATGAGTGAAACAACACTCTCATAATATAAACAAGCAGAAGTGACAGAAAAAGAAGCAAAAAGAAATAAAATAAAAACTCACCCTGAAAAGCGATGACAATCCTCCAAAGGCTCCTTGATCTCTTGGGGAAGCTGGAGCTTGATGATCAAATGTATAAGTGAGCTCTAGAGGTATCCATTACATAGATTTAGGAAACATGGAATTCATGACGCGTATGCTTGATATCAAGGACAACAATGACACTTGGCATAAACTTCTAAAGAGTGTAATGTGTCACCTTCGGGAAACTGATAATGGATCCTTGCTTCCTAAGGATTCCATTTTCCCTTAGCTTCTTTCTTTTCGGGAAAACTGCTATGTGTTGATTTGTGTAGCTTGGGAGGTACTCCAAGCCCTAGGGTTCAGGATTTGGAGAGAAAAGCACCACAAGGGCAGCTTGTGTTCTTGGAACCAAAGTGTGGGGTTTTGGCACCCATTGAGATTTGGGAGAAAACGATGATGGATTTACGACATGTGATGGATGAGGATGATATAGATTGGAAAGACGATTTGGAAGTAATGAAAATCATCTGAATCCGAGTTGTCATTAGAGAGATATGATTTTTTAAGTTGACAAATTAATTATTGGTTGTCAAGTAGGCCGACTTGATGTAAACAAGTCCAATAGATGTGTCCCTTCTTAAATCGTGGGAGCCCCTATTTATGCCTACAAAAGGAGGGTGAACGCTCATTATTTATGCATCCATTTGTGGGAAATACACTCAAGGAATATCTCTGAAGTTTGTTGGAGAAGAAGCTGCAACAAGGGAGCACAAGACAACGTGGAGAAGGTTGGAAAATAGCGTGGGTAATATTCTTTGATTGAGCCACAATGTTATAGGTAAGAATGTGGCATTTTGAAGGTTGTTTGGGCTCATTGAAAGGTTGTTATTGGCTTCGGATTACAGAGTAGGAAGGCCGCAACAAGGAGGAGAAGGACACTGTTGTTTAAGGGTTGTGTGGTAGAGTTTTGAGGGGTCCGTAATCTATAGCAGCTGATGTGATAGGCTGCAGGCCTTAGCCAGAAACTAGGCTGCCTTTAAAATCTTATTTTAGGGTCAAACAAGGCTAGAAGGAGAAGCGTAGGGGTGGAGGACTCTCTCTGGAGTTGACCGCAGTCTTTTGGAGGGCTGGTTGCTGAGTTGTGTGGAGGAATAGGATTGTAGGTGATGCCCTAACTAGAGAGCAGCAATGTAGCAGTGCAACATGGTGACAACATCAATTTTGTGAGGTGTATTGAGTCAAGGCTTGACCGTGTTTGAATCAGTTTGTTGAGAAACTTGTTGGTGCCATGTGGATGACATTCCGTGGTGGTGAAGTGTCAACTTAGGAGCAAAATCAACAGTGAGTTGATTGGGTGTCATAGAGCTAGTTGGAGGGTAGCGAGTTGGTTACCAAATTAGCCCTAGAGAAGCATACAATAAGGACGTTGTTGGTGCATGATTAGGTGAAGTATTGCAGCCTTATATGCATCACTTTGATGGACGAAAGTGACTACTAGATTGGAAGATTGGAGCTCAGGAATTAGGCCTACCCAGAGAGCAGTTTTATGAGCTTGTGTTCATTGTAGCAGATGTGACTTGCAGCAATGATAGGAGGCAACCATTTTGGAGTCTCGATACGTAGATGCCTTGATGGACTACGATACTACTAGTGAGAAGTACAGAAGTGAAGGATCGACACGACAGGATACGACATAGAAGCTACAATGACGTTTGCCATTGTATCTTGTGTACCATAGACTATTGTATTATTCAGATAAGGTTTAATATAGTGAAGATTGGGATTGCACATATTGTGCAATTTTGCTTAAAACTGTGTATCTTGTGCATATGTGATTTACTGCTTTATATTTCCACTGTGCAAAGTAGTTTATGGTTGAGATTCTTGGCTTGGTAGCGTCAGTGATTTTAAGAATCTAACCTAGACCCAAGGTAGTGGAAATTCAACATGGTATTAGAGTGTGTCTAAGCTACTTTGGAAGTAAGTAAATCAGAGTTGTGCGCAATGAATTACATCGTGAGAGGGAGTTGGTCACATTGTGAGTGAAGGGTTCACTACAATGTCGAAGTTGCAAGTAGGTATCTGATATGAGGACAGGTTGGAGGGGTTGTCCAACTATAGTCCATGGAAGGAAAGGATCAAGTTGATCTTGTAGGTCAATAGGATCTAGGATTTTGTCGAGAAACAGATCAAGAAGTCAACCGACCCTAAGGAGCTGGAAATATGTGAATATTTGGATGCAAGGGTGAGACTGATCATTCTAGATGGTGAGAGGGATACCCTAATACCTCATTTGTCCGAGAAGAAGACAACACATGTGATGTGGGTCTCTCTTCAAAATTTGTTCCAGAATAAGAACAAGAACTCGGTATTGGTATTGGAGGATAAGTTGAAGGCCACTAAGATGATAAAGGGTGAAAGTGTGACCTCGTATCTGAAAAGATTGTCTCATGTCAAAGATGAGTTTGCCACCATTGATGTGACTGTCTCAGATGGAGATATGGTAAGGATTTCCTTGAAAGGGTTCACTGAGGAATGGAAGCCATTCATCAAAGGGATCATTTCCAGGGAGAAAATGCCATGCTAGGATAGGCTATGGGATGACTTCATTCAAGAAAAGTTATGGCATGAGGATCTTTAGCCAAAGTAGAAAGCTTCAGATGATGTTATGGCACTTCCATCACGAATGAAGGGTAAGCAAAAGAAGGACTTGAGTAAAGTCAAGTGTTTTAATTGTGGCGAGATGGGTCATTTTTTGTTGAGATGTCCAATGAAGAAGAAGGGAAGTGATGAGAAGAAGAAAGGAAAGAAGATCGTTGATGTTGCCACTTCAGCAGAGATGGATGATCTCTCTAGGAGATTGGAAGAGGAAGACTTTGATATGATTTCTCATTTCTCGCAAAGTACTATCACTGAGGATGGATGGTACATGGAAAATGGTATGAAGAAGCATATGACAGGGTCGCAAGAGGTTTTTGAGACTCTAGTTTGATGGGACTCGAAGTTGCACATGGTATTAGGCGACAAGAGTCAATTGGAGATCCGAGGATCAGGGATTGTGTCATTCAAGATGGAGACATGATGTATGATGCAGGTCTAGGATGTACTGTTTGTACCAGGACTCAGATATAGCATGATTTCTGTCTCGATGATCGAGAGGAAAGGGTTTGAGGTCTTGCTCCAGGATGGGAAGGCAAGACTCAGGCTCATAGGCTCTAAGTCCAATGGGATTGCACTCAGAGTTAGAGAGCATGGCCTTTACAGGTTGGCGGCCAAGTTTGTGGATCATGGAAAGAAGCAGGTGGGGCAGGTATAGGTTCCAGAGAAGCAAGAGTAGGTGCAGGCGCAGATGCAAGCTTCGGAGGAGAAGATACAGGTTCCCGAGAAGAAGGTATACTTTCCCGAGAAGGGCCAAGTTCTAGAGACTCGGAGGGAGTCTAGTTCGAGAGGGAGCTTGCAAATTCAGAAGGAGACTCTACAACCCAAGAAGAGCACCTGGTCAGTGGTGAGAAAGAGTGCTCCAATAATTACCAAGAAGGAATCATGGAAAGAGTGAAAGACGTTACAGGATAAGAAGAAGAAGCAAGTTGCTTCTAGTAGTGACAACGACACTTCTGAGGATGGCATAGTTCACTGTACAAGGGTTGCTGCGATTGTGAGTGCCAGGAGTTGGGAAAGTGTTGTGAGCAATGATGATGATGACGAGATACTTCCTAGTCTTGGAAGTACCTCCCTTGCTAAGAGGGAGTGTTGATTTGTGTAGCTTAGGAGGTACTCCAAGCCCTAGGGTTCAGGGTTTCGAGAGAAAAGCATTACAATGGTAGCTTGTGGGCTTGGAACCCAAGTGTGGGGTTTTGTCACCCATCGATATTTGGGACAAAAATATGATGGATGAGGATGATAGCGCTTGGAAAGATGATTCCAACACAATGAAAATCGTCTGAATCCGAGTTGTCATTAGAGAGATATTGATTTTTGAAGTTGAAAAATTAATTATTGGTTGTTAAACTAGGCCGACTTGATGTAAACAAGTCCAATAGATGTGTCTCTTCTTACATCGTGGGAGACCCTCTTTATGCCTATAAAAGGAGGATGAAGGATCATTGTTTATGCATCCATTTGTAGGCAATACACTCAAGGAATACCTCTGAAATTTCGTGGAGAAGAAGTTGCAGCAAGGGAGCACAAGATAGCATGGAGAAGCCTAGAAAATAGCATGGGTAATCTTTTGTGATTGAGCCACAGTGTTGTAGGTGGCAATGTGGCATTTTGAGGGCTCTTTGGGCTTGTTGAAAGGTTGTTCTTGGGTTCAGATTACAGGGCAGGAAGGCCGAAGAAAGGAGGAGAAGGACGCTAATGTTTAAGGGCTGTGTGGTGGAGTTTTGAGGGGGTCGCAAGCTACAACTGTTGTGCTAGGCCGCAGGCCTTAGCCAATAGCTAGGCTTCCTTTAAGATTTGCGTTTGGAGTCAAACAAGGCTAGAAGGAGAAGCGTAGGGGTGGATGACTTTCTCTGGAGTCGACCGCAGTATTTTGGAGGGTTGGTTGCTGAGTTGTGTGGAGGAATAGGGTTGTAGGTGATGCCCTAAGCAGAGAGCAACAATGCAGTGTGGTGACAACAACAGTTTTGTGAGGTGTATTGGGTCAAGGCTTGACCATGTTTGGATCAGTTTGTTGAGCAGCTTGTTGGTGCCATTTGGATGACATTCCATGGTGGTAAAGTGTCATCTTAGGAGCAGAATCAACAGTGAGTTTATTAGGTGTCATAAAGCTAGTTGGAGGGCATTGAGTTGGCTACCCAAAGTAGCCCTAGATCAGTAGACAAGAAGGACGTTGTTGGTGCGATATTGGGTGAAGTATTGCAGCCTTATGCGCAGCACTTTGATGGACGAAAGTGACTGCAACATTGGAAGATTGGAGCTCAGGAATTAGGCCTACACAGAGAGCAATTTGATGAGCCTGTGTTCATTGTAGTAGATGTGATTTGTAAAAAAGATATGAGGCATCCTTCTTGGAGTCTCGATGTGTAGATTCCTTAACGGACTAAGGCACTACCAATGAGCAGTACGAAAATGAAGGACCAACAAGATAGGATACAACATAGAAGTTGCAGCTACGTTTTTCATGGTATATTGTATACCATAGACTATTGTATTATTCAGATTTGGTTTAATATAGCTAAGATTGGGATTGTACATATTGTACAATTTTGTTTAACTTTGTGCATATTGTGTATATGTGATTCACTGCTTTATATTTATGTTGTGCAAAGTATTTTATGGTTGAGATTCTTGGTTTGGTAGCATCAGTGATTTTAAGACTCTAACATAGACCCAAGGTCATGGAAATTCAACACCATACACTGCCTGGAAATATTGTGCATTTCTGGGAAGGACAGGGCAACTCACTGGCACATGCATTAAGCGGTTTCTGAGCACAGTAATTTCTGCGCAATTTCTGGGCTGAGTGGTTGTGGATACTTCTCAGGTTTTGTGCAATTTCCCAGCTGAAGGAAGGCTGTCAGCTGACTCTACGCAATTATGGAGTTGAAGGCTCACATGCTAGCCTGGGCCGCTCTGTGTAGTTTCCCAGCTAAAGACAATTTGTTAGCTAGGTCTGCACATTTTTGGAGTCGAAGCTCACTGGTGGGTTGCACTGCGTAATTCTTGAGAGAAAGGCTCACTGTTGGGCTACATTGTGCAATTCCTAAGAGAAAGGTTGACTGCCCTCTAGGACTGCGCAATTTTCCAAGGCAGTGCAAAAGCCGGATGCAACCAAGTCACAAGGGGTCATCTTGTGGTTAGACAACAAAGCATGTAAGCGAACACAAGCTGTAAAGCACAAGATAAATTCAAATGAAAACACAAGTACCTGATAAATGTAAGACAAGCTGCTAAGATTTAGGGAGGGAAGCTCCAAAACGAAGCGAAGGCAAAATTTTAGAGGGTGGTTGTAGCCGCTACAATGTGCTCCAACCCTAGATGAAGACACCAATCTCCAATTCACCAGGCTCCAACTTGTATTTTTCCAAGCACTGACTTGGAATTCACGAGGCTCCAACCTCTAGGCCTCCATCCCTATCTTCCCAAGGATCCAACCTTGTCACTTTGAGGCACCAACCTCTAGGGCTTCAACCCTATCTCTAATACAAGCTCCAACCTAGTCTTCTTGGGGACTCCTATCCTCTAGGGCTCCAATCCACAACTTCAATTCTTCAAGATAAGTTTAATGATTTTTCACGGCTCCCAATATCTTCTGCAATGAGCCCTAGCGATATCTTCACCTTCAACACTGCCCTCAAACAATCTTCAAGGCACTCCACTCATCAATGAAAACTTTGTCTTCTCAGAATGTATCTCCACAACTCTTCATTTTACCCAAACAAACTTCTTCAAGGTCACATCATGAGGGCCTTCAATGATGCATCATGATATCCAAAAATGTCTTCAAGAATCCTTCAAAGTGTCTTCAATATGTTGCCCTAAGAAATCTCTAAGGGTTTCTTCAATAGTTGTATGAGAGAGACCACGTTCCAATGTTCAAAGGTTGCTTTTAGACCTGCACAACAATTCTTCAAAGCTCCAAGATTCTTCTTCAAAGATGTTCTTCTAAACTCTCTTCGAGGATGCCTCAAGGTTTCTTCACAATGGTTCCTCAACAAGGTTAGTAGGAGGTCTTCCAAAAGTCTATTCTTCAAGTCTCCTCCCAAGAGGTCACTAGGCTGCTTCAACAGATGATCACTCACATGCTTAAGCCCTCACATGCCACTGTTATGTAGTCCGAGGTCTGTCTAAAATAATGCCACCTCAGGTACTTAGAACTTTTTCTCCACAAGCCACTGTATACAAAAACGAGTTGTAGTAGCAATGACTGTACACACAGATCTGAGCTTGAAGTTTAAGTCACCAAGAGAATGACCGAGCCTTAGTGATGAGCCGAGATGACTGTACTTGTTATTCCTCCACTAGCTCCTGGTCCAAGAGATAAGCTACATGTCCGAGTGTTATCAATTGTGTGATCACAGGACCGAGATATAGCACTGAGGCTCCACAAGTCCGAGCTTTCTGTCCTCAGGTCCGAAGTATCACAGGTTCGAGGGCTTGCAAATTCGACCCTTCATAAATGACTATCCTCAAGTTTGGAATCTGTAATTCCTCCATAGGGCTATCCGAGCTATAATTATTCCACAGGTGACTGTCGAAATATCTGCTAAGTTTGAGCTCCACAGTTAATAATCTGAGCCTCTAGATGCTGAGTTCAAGCCTTCAGATGCTTGCAAATCACCACAGGTTTACAATTCCGATTATCCACCGAAATGGGCTCCACAGTCTTTGCAAAACCTAACTGTCACTACCTCGATCCAGAAAAATGTTGGTCCAAAAAAATGTTGAACTGACGCTGCTCCAAAAAATTCTGAACTGTCACTTAGAAGAAGGATCTGATCCTTATGCTTTTTAAGTTCACGAGTTTTGAACTGGATCTTCGACTACCTTTTTTTTATCGATCTTCGATATCCAAACACAAGAAAACCGAGCAACATATATATAAGTTTTATGGCCGTCATATGGAGAAGCTGACTGGAAGGCATATCTAAAAATTTATGTCTCATAAATTTTATAATGCGGAGATAGGTAATGGTACGATTTATTTAATTAAAAACTTTTATTAATTACTTTAATTTAAATTTATATTAAAGACTTTAATTAAATTAATTTCCTTTAATAAAAAGTTTAAATAAATTTGTTATAATGAGGTTTTAGGGGTTTTGGAATTTTTTTAGATAGCTTTTAGGGTTTTAGGATTGAAGTAGGGTTAGGGTTTTATAAGACATTTTTAGGAATATATTTATGGACATAAACTTTGATTAGGGTTTGGGTAGCAAATTAGGGTTTCAATAATCTATGCTAGGGTTTATTTTAGCCAAGCATATGGATAAAGGATCAAGTAAGGCAAGCTAGGGTTTCTTTAATAGGAGTGCTAGGGCAGGTTTTAACTAGAGCTAGGAGTTCAAAGATTCATTAGGATTAGGTTTTTCCCAAGGTTAGGGCTTCTTGCAAAATCGGGCATCAATTAGGGTTTAACCTTCTTCAATAATGTCATATTATCATTAATGAAAACTTTAACCAGCAAGCTATGGCATCAAAGGTTACTCATCTTCACTATGCAGCCCTGCCTAAAGTAAGAAGGATGGTTTATGGAATGACTGTGGTTCAAGTTAATCATGATGGGGTTTGTCCGAGATGTGCAAGTGGAAAGCAATGGAAGGGACCATTCCCTTCTAGCAGGAGGACCAATGATATTCTACAACTTATTTATTTTGATCTATGTGGACCCATACCATTGAAATCTCTTGGTGGCTACCTATACTACATAATCTTTGTGGATGGCTACTCTCGAATAACTTGGATATTATTTTTGAAGCACAAGGATGAGACATTTAATATTTTCAAGGACTTCAAGGCACTGATAGAGAATCAAATAGGGAAGAGAATCAAAGTCTTCAAGTCTGATAATGGTGGATAATTCACATCGAACGAGTTCATTGACTTTTGCAAGAAATTTGGGATCAATAAGGAGATTGTTGTACCCTACAACAAAATGGAGTGGATGAAAGAATGAACAAGACCATCATGAAATATGCCAGATCCATGTAACTGCATGATCATAAGTTGCCAGAGTTTCTATGGGGAGAAGCTTCCAACACTGTAGCCTATGTTCAAAACATGACCCCTCATCAAACCTTGGGTGACAAGACCCACAAAGAAGACTTCACAGGTTGGAAGCCCAGTGTTGGATACTTTAGGATATTTGGTTGCCTCATATACTTTCATGTGCCAAAGAACAAGAGGAACAAGCTGGAAGCTTCAGGAAGAAAGGTTCATTTGTTGGATATTGTGAAAATTCTAAAGATTTTAGAATATATGTGTCTGGTCAAAGAAATATCGAGTTTAGAAGGGATGTGACATTCGATGAAGATGCTTCCCTTGGAAAAGTAAGGGACATTCCTCCTCCTCCTCCCAATGTGGAGAATAAGGATGATGACATGGACCTCCTAGAAGTTACTTTTGTGCCTAAACTTGAGACTGGTGTTGTTGATGATCCTTTGGAACCCATGGACCCCTTGGATCCTTCTCCATGTGATCCTCCTTCCAAGAAGATACCGTTATGGTTTTGTGATACCTTACAGGATTCTGAAAGTCATGTCATTGCCAAAGGAACCTTTAGAGAAAGAAAGAAGCCATGTCAATATTAGGGTTATATTTTTGAGTGATTTCACTTGGAATGGAGACCTAAGACATCCTAATAACTAAAAAAAAATTCCTGTCCAATTTGGATTTGATTTGGTTAGTCATTCGATGAATTATAACTCCCTATAGCAAATCTATTGTTTCATGTAGTAATACTACAGGAAACCCTGTAGTAGCCTTCCAACATGCATATACTTGCCCAGATTCACTCAATAAGCTTGGTTATTGTCCCTTAGGGTTGAATAAATACCCCTAGGTTCTAAATCAATGATTAGGGAAGACTAAAGACCACTTAGGACTTGCCTCTCTACCCATGCAAAACATTTCAATGATTTGGGTTAATGGACAAATTTATGAAATGGGTAATACAATGATGATTTTATTGATTGCCACATCCAATGAACTTTGTTAATGGATCTAAAGTCTTTGAAATGTAATGGTTTACATTTAGTTCATGATATTTAATTTATGCAATTAGAATAGGTTTCTTTCCTTGTACTTTCTTTCTTGCAATAGGTTGAGGTTTCCATTTCGAGCATTTCATTTTTTGCAATTAGTTTAGGATTTGATTTCATTACATGCACTCCATTACATCATGCAACAAAGGAAGGACACATTGTATGCTTCACATATAGTGTGGATACCTCCTAATTTTGTACGAACCTCGGGTTGATAATTAAAGTTGGTAGCCTTGGCAGTTGCAACATTCTTGTTGCAATATCGAGGCTAATCAATAACCCACGAAGAAGTATATGTTGAGCAACCACAATGATTTTAAGTAAAAGACATGAAGACTCATGTGTGCATGTTGAAGAAGACACTTTATGGATTGAAGCAAGCCCCCAAGGATTGGTATGCTCACATTGATAACTGCCTGATGAAGCTTGGATTCACAAGAAGCAATGCCGACCCAAAAGTATACTTTAAAGTTGTCCAACATATGCCTCTGATTTTGGTTTTATATGTTGATGACTTATTCTTGATAGGTGGAGGGCCTCTGATTCTCGAGTGAAGTATTAAGATAGCCTCTGAATTTGAGATGAAGGACCTTGGATTGATGTAATACTTCCTAGTTTTAGAGGTGTGGCAGAGGCCTAGTGAGATTTTCCTTTCAAAAGGGAAATATGTGGTGAAACTATTGGAAATATTTAGAATGGTAGAACGCAAGTCCATAGCCACACCAACAGAGATGAACTTAATGAAGCTATGTGGAAAAGTTGTTGGACCTGATCTGGTGAATCCCTTTAAGTATCGGTAGTTAATTGGGGCACTAATGTTCCTTGTGAACACCCGTTCAAACATATGTTTTGTCGTTAACACTCTTAGTCAATTCATTACTGAGCCTATACATTCACACTGGGTTTCTTCTAAGCATGTGTTGATATGTTTACATGGGACGATTAATATTGTTCTGAGATATACTGTTGGAGATGTGAGACTTCATGGTTACACTAATGTTGATTGGGCCAAAAATATTATTGATATGAAGAGCGTATCAGGGTACTAATTTAGTTTGGGTTTTACCATGATATCTTGGATGAACGAGAAGCAAAATTCCATTGCTTTAAGCATGGTTGAGGCAGAGTAGCATGGCTAGCTATGAGGTAATACAATTGAGAAAGCTCTTTCAAGAGTTGTCTGAGCAGGCTCTGGACATGATATTGATATATTGCAAAAACAAGAGCGGGATCTGACTGGTAGAGAATCTTGTATTCCATGACAATTCAAACCATATTGAGATCAGGTATCACTATATTCGAAATATGGTGGAGAGAGGAGCAGTGAGACCATCACATTTCGACTGATAACAAGATAACATATATTTTTACCATGGCTTTGCCGAAATCGAATTTCTTGGTGTCCAGAGAGAAGATTGGACTGATGGATGTGACTCTCCCAAGAAATGGTCACAACTGATCAAGGACACTGAGCTATGATCTTCCCCCCTATTTGAGCTCCCAGGGGAGGAATTGAGTCAAAGAGCTCCTGTGGTTGAGGGGACTCTGGACAATAGGATAAACTGTGATCCTTGCATTCCATGGTAAGTAGTATCCTACCTATTTTCATTGTAAGGTGTGTGTGTGATCCTTGTCAATTATGATAAGTGGGTATCTCCCCCTACCAACAAGTCTTGGACTTGAAAAAGTATACCCCAATATGCATCCAACACACAAGTTTGGTTTCTTGGGATTGCCTCCCATTTGGACAATGGGTGAGGAGACTTGAGATAGACTATGATCCTTACCATTTATGGTAAGTGGTATCCTACTCAAGTTATGGGATGCAGGTGTTCTAACATTGACTCTTAAGGGTCAAGATGGGAAGATCGAAAGACAATAGGATAGGCTATGATCCTTACCTCTCATAGTAAGTGGTATCCTGCGTATTGTCAATAGATATAGGGTGGAATAATTGTCTCCCCTACGATGATTATTATTCTTTAGATTTGAAAGTGTTCAACAGATGAGAAAAAATGAGTAGATATGAGCATGGACAAGATATGATATGTTACAATGATGAAGATGATGAGACATTTGAGATGAGATTCATGATGTAATAAAAAATTCCTCCCTAGCTGAGAGGGAGTGTTAAAATTTGGCAACTCAGGGAGAAATTCCCTTCACTGGGAAGCATTCCCCATTTGGAAAAGACCCTACTAACCCTTGGAAGAATTTAATTTGTTCAAAGAAAAATAATATTTTTGATGTGAAACCCACATGTGCACAAAAGTACATGTTGGCTTGGGTAAGGAAATTTGACCCCCTAAGACTCATATAAATACTCATCATGTCACATCACTTGGAGGCTTCATCACACATCACATCATCTTCTCTCTCTTGATTTGATTGGTTCATACAGGTCTGAAATGGAGGTCTGAGTTCACACATGCGAAGGGAAGGAGGAGATTTTCTATTGACCGAGTTTGACTTCTGTTTGGGACTATTTTAACCAGTGTTGGTCATGGAGGATTTGACCTTGTTTGACTATATTTCTGATTTGTTTGGAAGGCCAAATTGACTAGGATGTTGACTTAAATTTTCAAAACATTTTGACCAATGTTGACTGACATTTTAGGAGTAGGGTTTCCGCAAGTCAAAGTTTGACTTTGACCAAATTTGTAGGCCCTATTTTGGGGTTTTTTGGTTGAATTTGACTAGTAAAGGAGGCTACATTTTTTTACTATTGATCGAGCTACTTCGAAGGTGATTTGACCATTGACAAATTAGGATTGTTATTGTTGTTATTGACTGTGACCATGATTTCGAGATTTGACTCTTGACCAGATTTGACTTTTTGGGCTCATCAATGGATATTGGTTGTTATGTTTGGATAGTTAAAGCTGTTGAACTTTGAGTCATTGATGTGCTCGGATTATGTATCTCTTTGTTGAATATTTGATGACAATATAATAGAAGAAGATTTTGGAAAGGGTTTCCCCCCTTGTGGTTTTTCCCTGGTCTTTGACCAAATATTGTGTCTCTATTGTTCTTTGTTGTCTTCTATTGTGCATTGGTTTATTGTTCTATCAACAATTTCTTATTGGTGCTGGAAGATTGAATTATATTGGATAAATTTATTGCTAATTGAAGAAGAATTTGGATAAGTGATTGTGTTAAGCATATAAGATTGGAAAATTAACAAAATGTAAGGATAATGATGATGATGAAGAAAATGAAAATAGAAGCAAGTCTTACAAACACAAAAGAGGAAAGTATTTAATATCCTTCCCAACTAATTTATTTTTTAAGATCATTTTGACCTAACTAATCTCTAACGTTCTTCTTATAACTAAAATTATTTATTTTACTCAACTAAATTTCTAACGATACTTCTGGCACATGGGGCATCTCTACTATTTATACCCAATTTCAGATCTAGTTTTTCATCCTTGTCTTGAGGATGAACCACAATAGATGGTTTGAAATGTCGACTCCAAAACAACGATGTGATTATTTCAAAAATTTTATTTGATAACTGGTATGTAACCAAATCTCCCCTCTGTGATATGGTAACAATGTCGCGCAATTGGAGGAGAGTTTGGAAAATAAGGAGAGAGGTGTTGAATGAAATAGGAAAATGTTGGTTCTGTGTTAAGAAAAGAATGTTTGGTCTCTTAGCAGTGGAAAGAAATGAAAAATTCTGTGAATTCAAGTATAATTGCCTATTAATATTGCATGGGTCTGACTTGATAGTATTCCTAGAAGGGTGGGGGGGGGGGGGGGGAACGAGCCCTGTGAGGGGCCTGGATGGTCCTGGGTTAAAATAAGACTGTCTGGTTTCTTAGCCGTGGAAAGTAATGGAAAATTTTGTGTATACAAGTATAATTTCCTATTGATAGTATCTGGGTATAATTGGATGGTATTCCTAGATAGGTGCGCGGGGGGGTTTGCGCGTATGATTCTCTCTGGCCTTGGTGGTTTTCCATGTGTGTGTTTTGGGGTGTCTCCCTTGCTTTTTACGTCCCACCTGTGCCACTTCTGTAGCGCGTCATGAGCACCGGGCAAAAGGCGGTTGAGCCACTCAAGTGGGGCGAACCGCCCCCAAGGGAAAGAAGGGAGAGGGTTGTGAAGGTGGCCTCATTATCCACACTGTAGGTACGGGGAATGGGATACGTCACCCATCTTGGTTGGTTGGTTGTGCCCAGCCTAGGTTTTCTCTAAACGAGTGTTGGCGGGTCCTGGAGTGCCCATCAAGGGCGCGCATACCCCGGGGTGATTATCACCACCTGCACCCCACGATCGATCATCTCGGCACAGTGGAACGTGTAACCTGCCTGCTGCCCCATTCAATTACACTTGTTCCTGTCATAGCCTACCTAACAGAACGCACGAGGGACAACCCTGGAATACTAAGCAGCCAGCGGGGAGGATGGCACTACTGGCAAATACCGTCTGGCGAAAATGTCGTAGGTGCAAAGCATGGTAGGTTTGCACCGAGAGAATAGGAAAATCCTTTGTTTGCGGGAGGAGCTGAGCCCAGATGGTGAAAGAGCCAGGGGAGGCTGGGTCATTGGAAATGGAGAGGCCTTTTGATCCATTTCTTTAGGGGGTGAGGGATGGAGTCGCTCGACCAACACCCCCCCACCTAAAAAGCATCAAGGAAGGCAGGGCTCGACTATTAAGGAGAGGGATTGGAAGCTCTAATTTCCCAAAATAGAGGGATTTATTGCTCAACCATTAGGAGAGGGCTGATTCCTTTTCTGAGCGAGAAGGGGGACCAATTATTGGTTGGAAAAAGAGGGGGGTTGGCCCTATAAATGGATCAGTGAATAGATAGAGAAGGTTTACGGTACAACAGACAGCACGCCAATTTTCTTCCAAAGTTACAATAAGCATGCGCACAGGAGATAGGGGACATTTCACCAATGGCCACCCACCTACCTTGTAAGTAAAAAATGGCATGATCTGCATGTGGGGGATACTCGCACATACGGTTCTTAGGGGGAAAAGATCGGCACCCACCCGGCTAGAGGCACAGAGAAACTAATGGAAGAGGCCTGGAAGGAAGCCATAACCTAGGGAAAAAATAAGGATGCCTATCATTAGGAATAGCTATATAACTTAGCCAAAAAAAGTCTTTGAGGCCTCTGAAAGATTTCGGGGGAGTTGTTGCCTCGTGGAATAGGGAGGGGAGAGAGTAAGGAACTGGAATTGGAAAAAAAACTGGTGAGGATAATCTGGTGTTGGGTGGGATACTCATACCATTGAGATAGGAAAAAGGTCAAGTGGGTTAGGGAAGGGACAATTCCAAACCAAAAGGGCTTTGCAAGGTCGGAGGAAGAGCAATCAGTGAGGACATTGGTTAGTGATGGCATTCTAGGGAAGCTGCAGCCTCGAAAAGCTAAGAGAGGATCCATCCCTGTGGCGGAATGGCTGAAAAAACTTATCTCCCCTGAAGTCGGTAAGATAACCCCTAGCCCGCTAGATCATAAGAGAGGAGGGAGACACCTACGGAGAACCCAGGGAATGGGAATCAGGGGGGCATAGAACTGAGGCGAGAGGAAATAACTGAGTGGTTGCAATCTAGGGGTGATTGGGCAGCTGAGAAGAAAACTAGAAGCGATAATGTTGAAACTCAGATAAATAAGGAATGGCATATTAAAATTATTACTGGTTTAAAGGATTTATTATGGGTTCACATTACAAGTAGTATTAATTTCAGTGCTCTCCAATCTTGGAAGCTCCGGCAATCGAAACATGTAAGGTTGTAGGAGTGTAGGGATCATAGGAAAAAGAAGTAGGAAAAGATGGTAAAAGAAGCAGGGAAACAGGGTAGAAAAGTTGGCAGAAGAGAAGGAAAGAAGACAGACTAGAAAATAAAGGGCTCAGAGGCATCAGCGAGCAAACCACAGAGAAAAAGGGGAAGAAGAACGGGAGAGGAGAGGATGCAGATTTAATGCATGCCTATCATGTAGGAACCCTAGCAGAAGTAAAGGAAGTAATAGCATCATGGGAAGCAGATTTAAACGTCAATGTGGAAAATGAAGAAATCCCAATAGCAGATTGGGAGCCAATAATTAATGACCTGGGCCATACTCGAGGTCGTCAAACTCTGTTCAGGCAGACCATACAACAATACTGGGTAATGAAAAACCTTATGGCCAGGGCAATGATAACTTATAAGGACAGAGAAGAGCCAGAGGGGGACAGGCAAGAGGAACCAAGCTTAAAAGATATCCAGAAGGAAATCCAGTCAGTGCAAATGTAACAATATCACCAAAACCTCTGCTTAAAGAGAATGGAAAAGCAGATCCAGACACTGTTGCAAAGTGAAGCGCCTAGGTCAAGTGCGAAAGACTCGGCTCCAGTAGAATCATCAGATGATTGAAGCAGAGAGACAGATAGTTAAATTTTTTTATTATGTCAAATATCATTTACTTTACAAACATTAAGTATATAGTATATATAGCAACAAACATAGCCTGGATGATAAGAATCAAACTGTTTAAATTTTTGACAGCTTTTGATGTTGATCAGTGGCCAACAGACCTAGTTTCCTTCAAGCAGGTAGATGTCACCAGACGTATTTTGATAGACATATCTTACTACCTACTTACAGAAAATTAATAGAAAATGGAAGTACTACCAAGCTTACACAAAAAAAACTAAATTCAATCATAGCGAAAACCTTTTACATCTAGGGTTTCTAGAATATTATATCAATCTCTACTAGGGTTTTGTCATAAACTCTATATATAATTATCAAAAATTTAATATTAGATATACAACAACTAGACCAAGTTACATATTCAATCATACAGAAGCATATACACCTAGGTTTTCATTCCCAAGATCTCACATTAACTATTAAAGGATTTTTTCATAAACCCTAATTCATCAAACCCTAAAAATATAGGGTTTCATCATATATCTTAGGCATCAACAACAAACCCTAAGAGACTTAAGGTTTCATCATAACATTAATAAACCCTAAACATCTAAAGGTTAGGATTTTATAGAGGACCCTAAAGGGTTAGGGTTTTACCAGAGTGATCAAAAGATAGAAATATGGCAAGGGTTGATTCAACCTAAATATTAATTACCCTTAATAAAAAGAATTACTATGATTCAAAACCCTAGACATGAGAGAGTTAGTAATACAAATCAAATTTCAAAATGATCATACCTTTTAATATGAAGAAGACTAGTAGCAAATCATGTGGTCTTAAACATACCTTGAGTTCCTCCTTTTTACAAATCTTGTAGGGTTTTTTACTGAAGGGTTCCCTCTACAACAAGGTTTCTTTCTCTTTATTGGAGTCTCCCTCTTGATTTTGAAGTATTCCTACAAACTTTCCTTCCAAGGAAAAAACACAAGAGAGAGGATTATAAACAAGAACAAATAAAATTTAGAGAAATAGAGGGAATCAGTAATGAAAAGGAATAAAGAATAGGATACTTATATTTTGTGAAAAAGATGGAGAAGCTCCCTCTTGATCTTACATCAACCTACAATTTTGAGGGATTCCTTTAATTCATCAAAACAACTCAAGCACAAAACATATTAAATCTATAAACCCTAAAAATAAATATTTAAAACAAAAACCTATATTATAGGTGAAGGATATATGAAACTTAATAAAATAGGTCTTTGATTTTATACTCCTCTACCTTAGACTTCTTTAGAGGTTTATCATCATCAGCAACATTTTCTTGGTCCCTTTCTCTCTTCTTATTCTTAGGATTACCGAGACATAGATTCTTATAGTGTCCCATCTTGTGACAATGATAACATTCTATTTTAGAGAGGTCAATCTTCCCTTGATTTTTCTTTGGTCCTTTAATCTTTGTATCTCCTCCTTTCTTCTTGACATGATTAGAGTATACATTTGAGGTGTTTTATTCATTTTCTTGCTTTCCTTATACCAAGGAAATACAAGCTTCTTCTTGTATGCAGGTAGTCTACATTTCTTCAAAGGATGGAGAATTCTTCCAACTACTAATTCCAGCTACAAAGGCATTCCAAGACTTCGGTGGTCCTAGAAGGGCAACAATCACAAGTTCTTTTTCAGGGAAAAATTCATCAATTGCTTGTAGTTCATCTCTAATAAAGGCAATTCTTACAAAATATAAGGACATTGTATCATCCTTAGTCATTTTAATTGTTCGAAGTTCATTCTGGAGACTTGCTTCTTGCCCAAATTCTTGATTGTGAACAAGTTTGAGAGAGCATCATACATTTTTATTGAAGAGTCTAGAGTGGATATGTAGGGAATCAAGTTGTCTTTGACTCCATCCACAATGACAAGAATATCAATTTATTTGTACTTTTCCTTTCTTGCATCACATGAGGGTTCCTTGACTTTTCCTAGTACAAAATCCAATACCTTATTCTTTGGAAGGATGAGGTCCATCCTTGTATTCCATGCTCTAAAGTTAGAGGCTCCTTGAAGTTTGTTATCATATTTCATTTATGAGGCCATAGGTGAACTTACTTGATGAAAACTAGATATCCTTTTAATATTTCCTTTCTTCTCTTGAAACCTTCCTTAAGATGATGAGGGTTATTGTCCTTGAATCTCCCTTTTTCCTTCTTCTTCATCTTAGTTCTAATACCATGTTAAAAAATAAAAAATAAAAGGCAGAAATATTTTCTTGTCTTGATAGCTACGTCTTGTTATTATCTTAAAATTCGTATTGTCTTATTTTATTTCTTATCATAAAGAAACTACCAAAAACATAAGTACATGAAGATTAAAACAATAGAGACACGGGATATAGGCTCTCAGCTAGGGATAAAACCCATCTTCTAGGGGGAAACCCAAAACCTTTCTTGTCTTCCTTTAGAACCAAATCAAATGAGATAATGAAGACCTATACCAAAATACCTCATCCAATCCACCAAGTCAGCCTCCCAAGATGATTATTCCAACTTCAATTGTCAACTCTAGTCACATTGCTTCAATCCTATAACAAACCTAGATTTCATCCCTACTGCAGATATGTAACTTCGTTCCTCCTGTAGGAACCCATAAACTCACACGTGTGGCAGAATAGAGAGACTTTTGACTTCCTTTTGATTGACAAATATCTCTTTCTTCTTCGCCAGGGTTATCTCCTTTTTTTCTAGGTATTTAGTACTTATTTCTTCCTCCTACAATTGCAGATCGAAATTGCTTGAATGGATGTCCAAATTAGGTTGACTAGCACTGCTTTTATAGTCATTTTGTTAGGTCGAAATCCTTCATTGAGGTCGACTTGACTAGACTGACGCTGACCTGGTGGAGGAGGATTATATGACTCATTTGCAACAAAATATTTTTTCTTTCTTAACATGCAAATCCTAAGAAGGATCTATTACATGATGACAAAAAAGAGGACTCATGACATAAACTTTAGAGCACTCAATGGGTACTTTTGACCTAGAAATAAAATAATGAAGCATGGAACCCATGCTTATAAATAAATTTTCTTTTACGAATAACTTTTCTTTTTCTTTATTTTGAAAAATAAATAACATCATGACTCATATACAATTACGAAGATTGATACTAGTTACATTTCTCAACATTGTTATGGCGTGGAGTAGTGTTAATACCGCTAAAAATGAGGCTATGAATTTCCTTAAGTACTATGCTACCCCAATGAAACTTCTGAGCTCAGAAACATTAGTATGTACTAGTCATTTCATGATGGCCTCCATCTTGGCAAGACCTATATTCAGCTCTCCTCCACCTATCACATACCCCAAATACACCAAATATTGTTGTGCAAACTCGCACTTCTTGAGATTTGCTAGTAGTTGATGCTTCTTTAATTTCCCCAACACCTGCGTCCAATGTGAGATGTGCTCCTCCCAATTAACATTGTATACTAGTATATCGTCCAAATAGACAATAACAAATGAATTTATAAAAGGGTGCATTACATCATTCATTAATCTCATAAATGTAGTTAGTGCATTACATAGGTCAAATGGCATGAATAACCACCCATACAAATTTTTTCTGGTTTTGAAGGTTGTCTTCCAAGTATCTTCTTCTCTTACTCAAACCTAGTGATATTTATACTTTCATTCCATCTTGGTGAAGTATTTTTCTTGTTGCAACTAGTCCCTCAAATCATCTATCTTGGGTAGGGGGTACTTGTTCTTGAGCATGATTTTTCTCAATGCCCTGTAATCTATACAAATCCTCCAATTCCCTTCCTTCTTTGGCACAATGTTGATAGGTGACCCGCATGGTGATGTACTCATACAATGACACCTTTTTCTAATAGTTACTGCAATTGTTTCTTCACTTTACTTACTTTTATAACAAACTACCTATAATATAGCCCAATGTTTGGAAATGTGGAGTCCAGCAATAGATGGATCTTGTGCTCCACTTCCCTCTTAGGTGGTAACCCATCAGGCTCCTGGAACACGTCCTTATATTCCTGTAGCAACTCTTCTAGTTGTTGTTGTTGAAAATTAGGCAACGTCAAGACGAATTTCCCAAAGGGAAACCCTAAGTCCCCAAATGAAAACCCTTGTGCCAGAAAAGAGGATTTTCATTAGTCAAAGAAAATTAAATTAGAAGAAAGGCATTATTATCGATATGATCATTTGATAAATAAATTATTGGGTAAATGAAAAATATATGCTTTTATATTAAAACAAAATTTGAATTTTGAATTAAAAGTTTTCCCTCCAAAAATTTAAAGTTGACTTGGCTCCATTGGGTCCCATTCAAATTTTTGGAAAAGCTATAAATGAAAGTTTAAACCTCATCCCCAATTACAATGTGAATCTGAAAAAGAAAAACAATATTGGTGGCTCATTCTATAAGGTTTTCAGTATATTAAATGGATCATATTATATCTTCTAAGACTCGATCATAAGTTTTGTGGACCTTATACACTGCGTAGATCACATAAATGATATTGTCGCATGAAATAATGGCTCGATACAGTAGATCACATCAATGGAGGTTCTACAACTCACTCTACTCGTAGTAGCTCAGTGTTCTGTGGTCAACTTTCTACACACCATGGCTTGTTGATCTATGGTGGCTCATTATTATAAGTATCACACTTATAGTCTTCTTGCATCACATTATTATGGCACTCAATTTTATTTGTTAGCTCACTCTATAACTCACTCTTATTTATGGTTCAAAATCAGCAACATCACTTCATCTCTATGTGTCTCATGGCATTGTGGATCGAATTAGATATGGTCTCCCTCTCACAACTAGGGTTTCACTCTTATATTACAACTATCGTCTCATTCTTACCTTGTTTTTCAGTTCAATTGTACGGCATCACTTATATTATAGTTAAATTAATTGATTCACATTACAGCAATGGAATTTGACATATATTAAAATGGTGACTTCGCTCTTATATCTTTATAGTGTGGTCGGGGTTTCACTCTTGCATATCATTTATGTGTTTTCGATCTTTTGTAATACAGTGATCTCACCTATGACACATATGTCAGTGTTGTTGCACTTATGCTACATATGACAATATATTGAATTCGTATTAGTGACCCTAATTCCCTGAAAACAAAGACTCATGATACTTAACCCTTAATGTATGATAGTTGTGATGTTAATATTATGCTGCAATGACTCTGTTATTGATACACATTTGGCAATGATATTTTATAATGTCTTTGACAATGATCTTCTATAGTTAACATGACAGAGGTATTCTATGACATATGTGACTACAACAGAATCCTTGATTCTATGATATATGATAGTTGTCTAGCTTCAATACAATGATTATTATGTTTTTAGTAAACCTCGATGTCATATTGTTCTTATATGACAATGTTTGTTGCATTTGACAATACTCTTATGGAATTTTACATGATGTAGTGACCATTCTTAATTAATAATCATGATCATGATCATTAGGGGAATTTTGAGGTCTAAAATGGGCCTCCTAAGGAAATTATAAAATAATAGTGGAAATAATATAATAAGACTACATTATATCATCGAATTTTAGAGGGAAAAAAGAAAAAACTATTTTTTCAACTCATATTTTCAACTTATCTCCCTATGGGCTTACTCAAATCTCGAGTGGAAACACTCGTTGGATGCAGAATTTGATTCCTTATCCAAGGAGTACCCATGTTTCATACTTTCGATGGACCCTACTACACGAAAAATGATAAATACATGAAAAATGTGATTGCAATCATGTTTTTTCATGTGTTTCTCATTTTTTGTGTAGGAGGGTCCATCAAAAGTATGCAACATGGGTACTTCTTGGATGAGGAACTAAATTTTACATCCAATGAGTACTCCCACTCAAAATTTTAGTAAAACCTTATGGAGATTAGTTGAAAATACGAGTTGAAAAAAATAGATTTATTATTTTATTATTTTTTAATCTTTTTACTTTTTACTCCAAAAATGGTGAATCATACCCCATGGTTGACATCATCATCTTGAATCCTATTATTTCTTATAAAGTTTATTTTGGTTGTACATTTTTCTTAGGAGGCCCATTTTAGACCTCAAAATCCCCCTAATGTGGATATGACAAGAAGCTTTTTTTACAGTAACCATATATATGTGACAATGACTTTGACGATGTAATGATAATGGGTGACAGTGTATATTTGTCAAATATGGTATTATATGACAGTGTTATGGTAGTATCTCTCTTGGACTTATTAGATGTCAGTTCACAATCGATGTTATGAACTGATCTGAGTTGGCCCTAGGTGGCTTGATGTAATTGATGAATCTTGTTAAGGATGTACTTTGTATCTTAGCTTAACAATTGATGAATATCTAATAGAAGAAGAATTTGGATGGGTTTTCCCCCATGTGGGATTTTTCCTTGGTCGCTAACCTAACACTTGGTGTCTCTATTGTGCATCCTTTTCTTTTGTTGTTCCCTTTATTCCATTGCATTGTTGATGTTATTTTTCTTTCTGCATAATTTCTAATGATGTTAATATGTTATGGGTTGAATGCAATATTTAAATGATGAAAAGTTTGTAAATGAAATTATCTAAAGCAATGAACAATCTAGCCCTAAGGAAAAATAACTATCATTTCTATTTCTTAGTACACCCTTAGAGGATAACTTCCTACTTATTGACTCTTCTATAGATTGATTTTCTCTTAAAAACAAAAAAAACATACTTCTTGTTGGAACTAATCAATTTCTTGGCTTGGCTGGCACTCACAAGCGAAATTTTTGACTTGCCTTTGTGCACATTGATGGTGAACGATTTTCCATCCTTGATGAGCCAATATTGGTTGGCTCTATGCATGAATATTGCATCTCACATGTACATTTAGGGACTCCCAAACATGACTTCACATACATCAAGGGGAACCACATCTAGTTCTACTTCATCAAAAAAATCGGTTCTAATTTTTCATTGTTTCGTTACCCTTAGCTCTGCATCCTTATTTACCCAACCCAATGGATATGGGCTTGGATGATCACAAACTTCCAACCCCAACTTCTTTACCAGCTCTGTTGCAATGAGATTCACCTATGGTCCTAAGTCAAACAAAGCATTAATATTGGTCTTATTGACCTGTATCTTTATATGGAAGAGTTTGGTCATTTTTCCTCTTCCTATTGTTAAAGGATACGCAGGTTCACCTCTTGCTACAATGATGTACAAATAATGTTCTCATCCACGTCTAAGTTTCTTTCAACTTGGTTGCTCGAATTAGTGGCCATGAGATTCTTCTCCTTATTGTCTTTCTTTTTTCTCTTCAAGTTAAGCTATGGATGAACCTTCCAGCACTTCTCATTTGTGTGGTCATTAATGTTGCAGTGGTTGCAGTGGTTGTTGGGATATTTGCACTGATGTTTCCTAGCTACCTTATTTTTATATTTACCCCCTTTCTGCTTCTTCTTCCCCTCCTTACAAGCTTCATATTGCTCCTTCTGCTTTGATCCACTTAAATTGTTCTTTCTTCAGGCATATGTTCTCCAGGTACTATGCCTATACACACACCTCGTCCACCAATTTGGGCTTGAACATCATCACTTTCTCCCATGGATGGTGATGTAGACCTACCATATACTTGAGGAGTACATTTGGGCTTTTGGGTAGATAACTAGAATTATGGCCATCCTTTTGCACTCGGTGGTGCACTCCCACATGCTTTGTCCCAAATTTTTCTTGAAGCAGTGCTACCGGATCCATTGGTCCTCTACAAACCCAATAGGGTAAAACTATGACTTAATGAAGGCTTTAAATTCCTCCCACTTAGTCACTATAGGCTCTCCCTCCAACCTCACGGTCTCCATGTGGATTTCCCACCAGCTCAAGGCATGTCCCTCTAATTTCAGTCACGCAAATGAAATCTTTTTGTTCTTGCAAAATTTGACGAACACTAAAATACACTTCCAGTTACTGTAACCAATGATTTAGCTTCAAATTGTTTATCTCTCCATGGTACATCTTGATATCGACCTTCTCTTTCATTTGAACAAGGATTGTGACTGATTCACACCACTCAAATTTGGTTGATCTTTTTTGGGTTCTTTCATTGGTTGGTTCTTTGTTTCTTCCTAATCTCTTGATATCCCCTATGATCTATCCTCAATGTTAGAACCTCCACCTTCTCTAAATATCCCAAGTTGGATTCCATGAGGATATTTACATTACAATTTATATCTGATACTTGTTGGTGTAGCCGTGGAAACCTCTCCTCTACAGGATCACGAGGGTTATTCAAAGATTCATCTACCATGATTAGGGTCTTATCATTTTTGGCCCAACCTTTTTATATCCCTTGCAAATATCCATAATATACCCAAAAAACATGCTCTGATACCAATATGATCTATAAATTTCCATGGATATTCCATTGAAAAACTTTTCAGAACATATTTGATAAAATATATTTTAAAAATAGAGAATCTACACTATTATAGTTTATTTATCTTTTGATTTATAGATCTATAGATTATTGTTAATAGCTATGCATTCAAATTAAAATTATGCAAAAAATATAGAATAACGAAATAAAATCACACACACACACACACATTTGGCACAAGATATGACTTGGGAAACCTTTCGGGAGAAAAACCCAGTTGGAAGGTGAGCCCACTTTGTTCTCTTTCTTTGAATAGAAAATGTATGCAAGTACAAAGAAGTATGGTCGGTGGTTGTGGGATAGTACATTGTACAAATCCTCTCTATGTGCTCTATCTTGTATCCCTTTCAGTTATTTTTTCTCATCTATGGAACAAATGCACTCGAAATAATGGAACCCCTTTTCCTCCTAGTCGTTTGGTTATAACACAACTCAATAGCCTACTAGTGGTTAGGTTTGACTACCTCAACCCTTAACTAGAGTTACAATATGGACTCTTATAGAGTCTTCTACATCATAATCACATGGCTAGCCCCTTTTTCATGAATAATAGGGGCAGACGTGGCATCATCTCGAATTATGGTGGTGAAAACAAGAAGGTCAATTTCTAAGTGTTGTAACTTTCACATATGGACTCTAATTGACACAATTCTTGAATTGTAGGAAGGTCTCTAAGTGTAGAATAGGGAAAAAATGTTATGCTTGAAAGCAACAAATTTTTACCCCCAAAAAACATAATTTGATACCTCAAAACTGTTATGAAACCAGCTCAAGAAAAGATAGAAAGGATAGATCAACGCCTTAGAATTCAGCCTCTTCGAGGGGGCAACCTCCTTTACATTACATAAATGAACAATTATTGGATGATTCAAATGACAAAACCTCATTTCTATATATAGGAGTCTAAGGAGTCACAATATAATCCAGCCGACCTAACAATAATAATATAAAGCCACAAAAATAACAATAGAGGGATTCTATGGGGCACAGAAATAACAATATGGGGGCAATAGGGGCACAACAATATGAATAAGGGGTATAACTACAATAGTAATGGGGTAATCACTAGTATTATAGGGACCCAACATGCCCCTCTCCTTCAAAAAAGTGTTGTCCTCAACGCTTGAGTAGTTCTGGATACTTCTGCATAAAATTCTCATCCTCCTATGTGGAATCTTCAGCAGATAAGTTCTTCCACTTGATAAGATACTCTGAAATTGAATGATTTCGTAGTTGTCGAGTTCTTGTTTCTGTGACTGCTTCCGGTTCCAATATAATTTTTCCTTCCTCGTCAAGTTCTGGAAATATTGTTTGAACTGGGAGCTTGTCGCCTATAACCTTCTTTAAACATGAAACATGGAAAACTGGGTGCAATCGAGAAGCTGCAGGAAGCTCCAATTTGTATGCCATAGTACCAATCTTTTGCAACACCTTGTACGGACCATAATACTTTGGTGATAATTTATTATCCTTCTTAGCTTGCTTGAGGGACATTTGCTTATATGGTTGTAGCCGTAGGAATACCCAATCACCTACATCAAAACTTCTTTCACTGCGATGTTGATCTGCCTGTTGTTTCATTCTATTCTGTGCCAACACGAGGTTATCCTTTAAGAGTTGGAGGACTTGTTGTTGATGTTTGATGTGATGTTCCACTGCCTGAACCTTAGAATTTTCTCTTAAATATGATGTGATGGATGGTGGTTGATACCCATAAAGTGCCATAAATGGGGTCATTTTTGTTGCTGTATGGAAGGAAGTGTTATACCACCATTCAGCCAGAGGCAACCATTTGACCCATTGTGTCTGTTTATCAGATACAAAGCAACGAAGATATCCTTCCAAACATTTGTTTACTATCTCAGTTTGCCCATCAGATTGAGGAGGATAAGATGAGCTATGAGCTAACTGAGTACCAAGACAAGAAAATAATTCTGTCCAAAAATTTCCAGTGAAAATGGGATCTCTGTCACTTACAATAATCTTTGGGTTTCCATGTAGCTTTTGAATTGTTTCCATAAATACAGTAGAAATTGTACTGGCTTTAAATGGATGTGATAATGCACAAAAGTGTGCATACTTGGTAAGTCTGTCAACTACCACCATGATGACACTCTTTCCCTCAGACTTGGGTAAACCTGTGATAAAATCCATTGAAACCTCCTCCCAACGTTGGCTTGGAATGGATAAAGGTTGTAATAGACCCGGTGTCTTAATTGTTTCAACTTTATTTTGTTGGCAAACCAAACATTCAGCCACAAACTTTTGAATATCTGATTTAAGGCCATCCCAAAAAAATTCCTTCTTAACCCTGTGGTAAGTTTTTAAAAATCCTGAGTGCCCTCCTAAGGGAGAAGTGTGCAATTCCATAAGAATCTTTTGTTTTAGCTGGGAATTCTTACAGAGGTATAAGCGATCTTTGTACCATAACGAATCATTTTTCCAGCTAAATGTACCAGACGTACTGGAATCTTGTTGTAACTTTCGAATAAGTGCCCACAATTCTTCATCATTCTTCCATTCCTCCCTTGCTTCGTTTATCCAATCTGGTTGGATAATAGAAATGGCGCACAACAATGCTTCCACATCCTCATCCTTTCTTGAGAGTGCATCTGCCACCACATTTTGCTTCCCTTTTTTGTAGATGATTTCAAAGTCATAACCCAACATCTTTGTGACCCACTTTTGTTGCTCTTCAGAGGATAATCTTTGTTTAAAAAGTATTTAAGGCTATCATGATCCGTTTTTACCTTGAAGTGTCTACCCATTAGGTAGGGTCGCCATTTCTTAAGTGCATGGAGTATTGCCAACATTTCCTTCTCATAAATAGCTTTGCTTAAAAACTTTCCCTTAATTGGACGACTTTCAAAAGCAATGGGTCTTTCATCTTGCATTAGAACAGCACCAATTCCATTTCCTGAAGCATCACATTCCACAATAAAGGTTTTTGTGAAGTCCGGTGTAGCTAAGACCGGTGCTTGGCACATTGCCTCTTTAAGATGTTCAAAGGCCTTTGTTGCTTCCGGAGTCCATGAAAATGCATCTTTCTTTAATAATGTTGTTAGAGGTGCTGCTATTCTCCCATTATTCTTAACAAACTTGCGATAATACCCTATCAACCCGAGAAATCCTCGCAGATGCTTTATGGATGTGGGGATTTTCCATTCCTTAATGGCTTTAATTTTGCTAGGGTCTACCTTAACTCCTTCATGAGATACAATATGACCCAAATATTCCACCTCCTGGACTCCAAAGAAACATTTGGATCTTTTTGCATATAATTGTTTCTCCTTAGTTGTAGCAACTTGTCAACATGTTCAACATGATCCTTCCAAGACTTGCTGTAGATTAGTATATCATCAAAAAATACTAACACAAATTTTCTAAGGAATGGTTTGAAAATTGAATTCATCAAACCTTGAAATGTTGAAGGTGCATTGGTAAGGCCAAAAGGCATGACCAAAAATTCATAATGACCCTCATGAGTTCTAAATGCTGTTTTCGAAATGTCTTCAGTCTTCATTCTGATTTGATGATATCCTGAACGAAGATCCAACTTGGTGAAGTAAATTGATCCATGCAATTCATCTAGTAATTCATCAATGACAGGAATGGGGAACTTATCTTTAATAGTGAGCTTGTTGAGCTCCCTATAATCCGGACACATGCACCATGATCCATCCTTCTTGTGCACCAATACTACTAGAGCAGAGAAAGAACTTTGACTCGGTTGAATTATACCAGCCTCTAGCATTTATGCAACCATACGTTCAATTTCACTCTTTTGGACATAGGGATATCTGTACGGCCTGATGTTTGGAGGAACACTTCCTGGAATTATATGAATAGCATGATCATGATCACGCATAGGTGGGAGACCTTTGGGAGTCTCAAATACCTTGGAATGATTGTCCAGGACTTTTTGGAGATCTGGAGAAATAGATGATTCCGATGTGGAAACATCTAGTGAGCATAATTGTACAATTACACCTCTTTGCTCCTTTTTTAGAAGCTTTGTCATACTATTAGAGCTGATTATCTTTCTTGGTTTCCTTGCAATACCCCTTAATTAACTTCCTTTCCTTCCGTAGAAAATTTGATGAAAAGTTCTTGAAAATTAAAAGCTATTGTACCCAAGGATTGTAGCCATTGGACTCCGAGTACAACATCAGCACCTCCCATTGGAATGGAAAGCATTGGGCTAGTCAATACATATTCTCCCATGGATAGCTTGATATTATGGCACTTTCCAAAGAAATTTATTGTTCCTCCATTTGCAATCATCACTTGACACTCTGGTGCTGGATATAGGAAGCAATTCAATTCTTTTGCTACCTTACAATGAATAAAATTGTGTGTGCTTCCTGAATCAATCAACACTATTACCTTTTTCTTCTTGATTTGTCCTTCTATCTTGATGGTTTGAGGAGTGGTAATTCCCGCTAATGCATTACAAGATATGGTCAGATTTATTTGTTCTTCATCTAGGCTTTGTTCCTGGAGTATATCCTCTTCTTTTGACCTTTCTTGCTCTGTTTCTTCTTCCTCTTCACAATCTATGTAGAATAATTTCTTCTCAGCACACTTATGACCTTTAGTGTATTTGCTATCACAACTGTAACAAAGCCCTTTTTCTCTTTTTTCTTCCAATTGTTGTGGTGTCAACCTTATAGGTTGAAGAAGACTAGGGACAACAACACTTCCATCTTTATAGTTGTGAGTGGTATGCTTCCTGGTTGCCATAATTTTGCTTTCCATTTTTCTTGCTAACCTGAATGCCTTCTCTAATGAATCAGGTTCCCAAAGGCGAACATCATGTTGGATATTATCCTTTAAAGACCCTATGAACACATCAATCCTATGCTCCTCTAGAATATCTTTTACCCTTATGTTCAATTTTTGGAACTCCTCAATGTGCTCCATTATTGAACCCTTTTGTTTGAGACTTATTAATTGGCTAAAAAAAGTGTTGCTTTTTTGTATCCTCATAATGTGCTATCAAATCTTCCGTAAAAATTGCCCAAGTGATAAATGGTCTACAAGAGCAAAGCCATTGATACCATACAAACTGATTTGGTTCCAAATATATAGTTGCCATACGTACCTTTTGTGTGTTTTGCACATTATTGAGATCGAAGAATTGCTCCATCTGTAATATCCATGTGGCAGGATCCTTGCCATCAAACTTCCTCATATCGATTTTTGGAATATGGTGAGTCTTCGATCCAACATTAGCATCTATGGAATCATGATTAACATTTCTTTTGTTCTCATCATGAGTTTCCTTTAGTACCCTTTCACCCTTAGGGACCATTTCTTGTAGCAACTTATTCATATTTATCTTCAATTCTTCCATGTCTGTCTTCAAATCTATCTTCAAATCATCCATCTTAGCTTCCACGTCAATCATCTTAGCTTCTACACCTTTCTTTAAATAGTCCATCTTAGCTTCTACACCTTTCTTTAAACCATCCATCTTAGCTTCTACATCTTTCTTTAAACCATCCATATTAGATTCTGTTCCTTTTTGTGCAAGGGACAGTTGTTGCACTTGGTCTTGTAATTTTGATATATCATATTGCATTTCTTCCTCTTCTTCATGAGTCATGCTAGAGCTTTCAAGTTCCTTACTAGGTGTTTGCATTTTCTTTCCTCGAGGCATCAGTTACCGATAATAATGCTCTACTATGCCCTTTGAATTCCTTCAAAATAAATTTTCAAACCAAGCTTAAGCAAAAATTTAAGAAAATCTACACACATTTTTTCACTTTGTAGGAGCTCGATATTGCCTCTGATGTATCTCTGTACTTTCCAATCATCTAGTTCTGAATTTTTGAGCTGTAGTATCCCTCTGTGTCCTCTTTCCAATGCCACAAGTCTGACCCAAATTGGATTCTCCAAGGAAGAGTTATGTGAAATCTCCCACAGTGACTTTCTTATAGACTAGTTCAGTAGAGCGAACTTGTACAACGTGCCACGAGTCACTGTTTCAACCTTTGGATCTGAAACATGCATAAAAGAAATTACAGTCTGTCCTCTTTCTGTACCTTCTTACGAAATTTCAATCCGATCCCCAGAGAGAAAGTTATGACGATTTTCCCCAGGTCACCTGTTTTGAATGTAATTCAGGAGTCTGCAAAAATACCAACTTCCTCAGATCATATCTCCGCAAATATCGCGCGAAAAGCTCTGAAATTTGGCCCCAAGGTTCAGCACGATTTCTTCTCAAATGGGTTTTTTTGCGACTTCTGAAACGTCACAGAAAAAAAAGTTATAGCGAAAATTCCACGATGACCTGTTTGGAGCAGCAAAACCCTAGAATCCAAAGCTCTGATACCAAATGTTATGAAACCAGCTCAAGAAAAGATAGAAAAGATAGATCAACGCCTTATAATTCAGCCTCTTCGAGGGGGAAACCTCCTTTACATTACATAAATGAACAATTATTGGATGATTCAAATGACAAAACCTCCTTTCTATATAGAGGAGTCTAAGGAGTCACAATATAATCCAGCCGACCTAACAATAATAATATAAAGCCACAAAAATAACAATAGAGGGATTCTATGGGGCACAGAAATAACAATATGGGGGCAATAGGGGCACAACAATATTAATAAGGGGTATAACTACAATAGTAATGGGGTAATCACTAGTATTATAGGGACCCAACACACTCTTGGAAGGTTTCAAACCATGTTTTGCCAAACTGGCTGCCATCGGTAAAAATGTTCTTGTGAGCTTATTACTCCACTTTTTAAACTTTTAAATCATCAAGATGGATGAAAAGTAATATAATGACCTAATCTGGATCATATTCCCTCTAAAGCATCAAACATTCGTGTTGATTCTAAGCTCGACTCCAAGAATCTAATCATCTAGTGACCAAAGCAAAAATATTCTTGTAGTCCACTCCCTCTTACTAGGAGAACCTTCTTCTCACAACCTTGATTTGTAATTCCTAATGTTGCCACCTTTGTAATGGAAGTCTTCACAATGGCCTTGTTTTCTGTAAACCTCATTCAAGAGGTCATTTAGAAAAAAATCATAACAAACGTAAGAAGGAAATATCAAGGCTATACAAAATGAAAAGACAAGACACTGACTAAATAAAATAATAATAATCAAGGGAAAAAAAATACATATCTCTTAATTTAATAACAAACAGTTCAAAATTGAAATAAATTGTCAATTCCTTGAAAAATATAATGGGAAAAATATTTTCACTTCTTCTGAGGTGGTTTCTCATCATCATCGCTATCAACATTGGCTACTAATGCTTGTCTCTTTTCCTTCCTTTTTATTTCAGGACAATTGGATGCATAGTGTCCAAAATTTTGACAATTGAAGCACTTCACCTTTGACATGTTCTTCTTCTTTTGACCTAAATTGGAGTGGTTCTTCTACCTGAATTATTCTTGCTAAATTTTCCCAAGTCCTTTTTCTCAAATTTTCCAAGGTTCCTTCTTCCTTTTCCTTTTCTAGTATGAGAAGCAAGGGTTTGTGTTTCTTCATTCTATGAATCTTGTGAGTTATTTCTGGACAATAATATTGTTTCCTCTTGAACACAATCATTCCATAGATTGTCAAATGTGTATAGTTTTGATCATGCACAAATTTCTTGAATAAATAGCTAACATGAGGGAGGAAATCCATTTAGAGTAATTGTAACAAGCTGTGAATATTCAATGGTGTCTCTAATGGGTACAATCTCATCTCTAATATGGGATATAATTTTCATAAGATACGAGACAATATAGTCTGATCTAGTCATTGTGGTATTATGAAGATGATTTTTAAAGGCTAACTTCCTATTGGTATTGTTGTTTGCAGACAATTTCACCATAGTATCATACACTGCCTTGGAAGTCTTTAATCTAGCGACATGTGGAATCAGGTTATCTTTTATGGAATCTACCAAGATTATTTTCCTTAGCTTCATTCTTATTACATTTGGCTTTCTCTTCATCTCCCTCTAGCTCTGGAATGGCTTTCTCCACATGATCCTGAAGTTCATTCTCTTCCAAAATAAGGAGTATCCTAGTATTCCAAGATCTAAAATCGATGGCACCATCCAACTTATATACAACTCTAAGACTTGGTTTCATTTAAGGAAAGAGGCCCAAAACTTAATTAAGTTGCTTGAACAATTGTCTCTATGCTTGAATGAAATGGTTTCTCTAACAAAGCTCTTATACCATGTTGAATTTTCTACAAGGGATGCATAGTAGAAATTGATTTTTCGATCTAATAATTACTTCCTAATGGCCTTGAACCAAATTATATTATATCACTTATATCATTGAGCATTATACACAAAAAATATCAATAACAATGCAATGAAAACAGTAAGATCGTAAAGAGACAATCAACCACAATAGAGACAACAAAAATTTCCCTAGGAAACTTAAACTTTGGAGAAAACCCAACAACTTTTCTTCAAGGAAAAAAATATTCTTCAAAAACATTTACAATTCCAAGAGTATTCTAGAAATGTGCGCCAAAATCCAAATCTATTAACCAGTGAAAATTCTAGCTTAGTTAGTTTTAGTCAAGCCTTCAAAATAGCTAATTCGAATCAACTTTTCATCTTGCACTACAACAAAACAAACAATTTGTGCCAGATTTAGCACTAGATTTTCGTGCAATTTTTTCTCAATTGGGATGAAAAACACAACGCTAAATCTAGCTCTATTGTACAATTTTTAAAGCGTCCTTTTTTGCGCCAAATTTTACATTTTTTTTATGCCAAATTTTGCATCATTTTTTGCTTCCTGTTTTGTGCCATTCTTTGCTTCTAGTTTTGTGTCATAATTTGCATCGAGTTTTACACCATCTTTTGCATCCAGTTTGTGCCATTTTTTGCATCTAGTATTATGCCTTTTTTGCTTCTAATTTTGTACTTATTTTTACATCTATTTTTGCACTAGTTTTTCTGCCTTTTTTTACACCATTTTTTGCATCCAAATTTGCACCATATGTTGAATCTGATTTAGTTCCAAATTTTGCATCCATTTTTGCACCATTTTTTGCATCCATTTTTGCACCATTTTTTGTCTCGCTTTTTTGCATCCTATTTTGCATCTAATTTTCATCATTTGTTGCATCCAATTTAGCATCATTTTTAACACGATTTATTACATCCAATTTTTCATCCTTTTGAGCATCTAAATTTGCATCCTATGTTGAACCATGTGTTGCGTCCACCTTTGCATCCCATTTGCTTCTAATGTTACGTTCAATTTTGAGTCATTTTTTCTATCTACTTTTGCATTTGTTTTTGCACCAAGTTTTGAATCATTTTTTGCAGCTCATTTTGCATCCAATGTTGCATCTCAATTTGCATCCAAATTTGAGCCAGATTTGTGCCCATTTTTGCACCATTTTTTGTGTCCAATTTTGCACCAGTTTTTTGTTTTTTGTTTTTTTTTTTTTTTTTTTTTTTTTTTGCCACATTTCGTGTCCACATTTGCATCTCATTTTGCACTTATATTTTAGTTTTAATTTTCATCTAGTTATGCATCATTTTTGGCATCCTTGGTTTCACCCTTTTTTAGTCCCATTTTGCATCTTGTTTTGTGTTTTTTCTTACATCCTTTTTGCACCTAATTTTGCATCATAATTTTACACCATTCTTTGCAACCTCATTCTGGTGTCCATTTTTGCATCCTTGTTTGTGCCCAATTTGGTATCTTTTTGTATGCCTTATTTTGTTCCCTTCTTTGTGTCTAGTGTTGCACCCTTTTTTAATTCTACTTTAAAACCCTTTTTGTGTCGTTGTTTGCATCTTGTTTTGATGGCTAGTTTAACATCCAATTTTACTCCCAATTTTGCATCCATGGTTACATCCACTTTTGGCTTCTTATTTAGAGTTTTACTTTTATTTCCATTTATGGCCCCCTTTATGGGTTCATTTTACTAATTTCAATTACATAGTGAAATATATTATAGTTTCTAAATATCATTTTGCTGTAGGATTTAATGCACATTAGATGAACATAAAACCCTCTCAGTTTATCCTGGAAACCTAGGACAAACCGATTAAGAGAAAGCTTGTTCTAAGGCTCAGGATTCTTAGTAGATCAAGATGTAGAGTATAGATTAAGAAAAAGAGAAGGAATTCCTGTGAGTCCTCACATGCAGGTCTTGTTGGAGTTTTTAGTGTAGCTGGGAAGCACTCCTAGCTAGCTCCAAAGCTTGGTCCTACACATAAGAGAGAGAACAAAGCAACCTTCACAACATAATATCTTGATAATCGAATATATTATTATTATTATTATTATTATTATTATTATTATTATTAATTTTATTATTATTATTATTATTATTATTATTATTATTATTATTTTTATTTTTTTTTAATTAGTTTTTACTCATTTTTATTTTTAGCTATCTATCCTTCTTATTCTAACATATTAGTATTATTTAAGTACTATAACCCTAAAGTTACCTTATATACATAAATAAATTTATCTTTTATATAACTAATGTCCTTTGAATTTATAATTTTATAAGTAATCACCATTTAAAATTAGTTCATTTTTAAGTTTCTAGGAATTATAACTAACTAACCTTCTTTTATATATATATTATATATATATATATATTGGTCTTTAATATAACTAATTCCCACTTAATTGAATTTTTAAATTATACCTTTCCACTAACCGTTATTATTATTTATTATTATATATATATATATATATATAATTTGAACTTTCTAGTAATATATAGTTATTATAACTAACTATCATCTTGAAATTGCCTTACATTCATATATATATATATATATATATATATATATATATATATGTCAGGTCCTTGATCTAACTAATTCTCATATAAGTCATGTTTTTTAATAAACCATTAACGTAATCTACTTCTAGAATTACTTCTTTTATACAATCTATGGTATGATAACTAACTCCCATTAAATTATCATTTTGACTTTTTGACTACTGTCCCTAAGTCAAAATTAGCCGTTGATGAAGATAGCCGTTGGCGGCTCTGCTCAGACTATTTAACATGCAAAGCTGGATCTATTTCTTCAACTTGTCCTGACGATGAGCCACATTGGTTGGTTCGAAATGCGTCGACAAATGTCTCTCTTTATGTGATTTACGCCGAAGTTCTACTTATAACATATAAATATTACTTAATGACTAAATATAAACCAAAATCCCATACATTAATTAGTTGAATAGAATAATTAAAGAATGAATAGAAGCATATGGAAGGAAGAACAACTTATCAATATTAATAAAGGAGTTGGAGGAAAGTTACAACCATCAGATACAGTTGCAGCAACACCTCCCCCAACTCCTAGATCCAAAACTCTCCCTCTCAAGTTAGATCTCAACACCGTGACAATACAAGAATTCTTATCCATTTCTCAATGGGAAAACCTCCAATATATAGGAAAGTGAAGGTTATGAGGATATCCCAAATTCCTCATTAGTTCAATTTGGGCAAAATCTTTTGGGTGAATAATGTTTCCGCATAATAAAATGGTATTTTCTACTTTTTAGATGCTTTTGTGCTTACGAAAAATATTCCCCATGCCTTATGGCTCTTTCCCGCTTTTGTATGCTTTTATTTTTTAGGAAAAAGCTAAAGATGAGGATAAAGAGATCACATTCCACCATATGAGTTTCTGAAAGTGAACAAGAGTGTCAAATTCTAGTTAACTGAGCTTTTTTCCTTGTGACTGAGTGAGAATTTTTGTAAAAAAAGTTAGATGAAGGGGACAACTTGTTATAGACTAGGATAACATGGTCATCATGGTCCATAACTTGTATTATAGTCTTATATAGTCTAGTAGAAAGAGGTATTTCAACCAACAACATAGTATTTGTTGGAAATAATACTGAGAGGGGGGGTGAATCAGTATTATCTAATTCTTTTAATAAATCTTCCTTATTTGTTCTTTGAATTAGTTTTGCATGTCAGTACCATAAAATAATGAGCATGAACAAAGAAAACAGATAGTCACACCAAAGAACACAAGATGTAAGGTGGAAACCCAATGTGGGTGAAAACCACCTGCTGCAATATGTCTCTATCTTCTTTCAAATTAGAAACTCCTTTTACAATGGTTTTGTACTGGTGCAGTCCTTTACCAGTACGCAGGCTGCAACCTGCAGAGAGCTACAACTCTCTCTCGTTTTCCAGTCTCTCCTGGAAGGGAGCTACAACCCCCTACTTCTTTTATTACAAGGACCACTTTTCATAAATTTTCAAACTGGATCCATAAGCATCAAATGATCATCAAGTATAAGAGAATCACCCAGTCAACTGTAGTAACCAGATCAACAATAATAGAACCAAACCCAGAACACAGCAATGATAAACAGAGATTTTAAGAGAAGTAAGCAGCTTCACCCATGTATTGCCTGCTTACAGTAAGCACCCTGCTCAACTGCTCGCCTGCTTACGTACGCACCTTGCTCAACTGTTCGCCTGCTTACGTACGCACCCTGCTCAACTACTCGCCTGCTTACATACGCACTGTATCCATTGAACTGCCTGCGGACCTCCGCACCTGCAACCCTTCTGTGCCTGCGTACTAGCGCACCTGAAACGCTTCGTTCCTGCGTATGTATGCACTTTTCTTTCACTGTACCTGCGTACCTTCGGGCATAGATGATTTCAAGACTTCAGAAATAACCCAGACAGTCAGATCTACAGATCTGAACATGCGCCGAAGAGATCTCAATCCATCAGTAGATTCGCCTTATTTAGATCTAGACATTACTCCCAAGAGATCATAATATTTCAGATCTAGCCCTCATAAGATATTCAACCAAAAACATGCTCAAGCCAAATGGTCTCCTTTGCTTTATATAGGAAAGCTCTTCCTTAAATCATGGATCAATACCACGGGCCGACACCATAATAACACAAAACCGTCGGCTAAATACCAAAGGTTAAACATAAGAAACCCCACGTGTGCTTTTCTCTGCCTTGAAATGTGTGCACTGGGGGTACGCACCTCCTGAACGGGATAACTGCGGGTATGTACGCACTTTATGTAACACCGACCTGCGTGTACGCACCTTATGTAAGGTGTACCTGCGTACCCCTTATTTTCTTCAATATTTGATAGCTGATCATCAATCTCTGCTGCTGACTTGAAGTACTGTGATCTATCACCTGAATGGGTTGCCATCAAGGACAACACTTTAGCCATAATGCCAACAATCTCCCCCTTTGGACTTGATGGCAACCTCAAAACTTCAGCTTCATTCTCCCCCTTTGACATCAAGGGCAAAGGGTTATGCTCCCCCTAAGAACATGCTCCCCCTGAATATGAACCAGATCTGCAACGAAGAACCATAATCCACCATGAAAGAGATAGAGACATATTGCAGCTACTTCCAAGATCTCTTTTTGCACATCCTCCATAATGCCAACAATGCATTATATGCTCCCCCTGAACCTGTACCATCAATCAGAAGAGGTTCAGCAATAAGATGATGCATCAACAACCCCCAGCTTTTGCCTGAGGTATTCAAAAGTGTCCCTGGGCAATGGTTTGGTGAGAATATCAGCAACTTGTTCCTTAGAAGGAACATACTCCAACTTGACCTTCTGTTCAAGCACTTGTTCCCGGAGAAAATGGTACTTGATTGGTATGTGCTTGGTTTTTGAATGCATAACAGGATTCTTTGAGATGCTGATTGCACTTGTGTTATCACATAAGATGGGGATTGGTGGTGTACAAGTGATTTGAAAATCCTGCAAAGTCTGCATCATCCAAAGGAGTTGGGTGCAACAAGATGCAGCAGCAACATATTCCGCTTCAGCTGTAGACAAGGCAATTGAACTCTGTTTCTTGTTGAACCAAGATACCAGTCTGGAACCCATAAAGAACGCACCACCACTTGTGCTTTTCCTGTCATCCACGCTTCTGGCCCAATCTGCATCTGTATAAGCATGAAGTGTAAGATCTGTATCTCTAGGATACCATAAGCCATAATTTTGAGTCCCTTGAAGATATTTGAAAATTCTCTTCACTGCCTGAAGATGAGTCTCCTTCGGATTTGCCTGAAATCTTCCAACTATTCCAACTGCATGCATGATGTCCGGTCGGGTACCTGTCAAATAAAGTAAACTTCCAATCATAGATCTGTAGGTTGGTTGATGTACTGCTGCAGATTCATCATTTGCACTGAGGCTACATCCTGTGACCATGGGTGTACATACTGGTTTTGCATCTTCCATACCATATTTCTTCAAAATCTGTTTGAGATACTTGGTTTGAGATAAAAGATTCCTCCTTCTTTTTGTTGGATTTGCAAACCAAGGAAATATGTCAGTTCTCCTAGCAAGGACATTTCAAATTCTTTCTGCATGACCAAGGCAAAGCTTTGACTCATAGCTTCTTCATTGCTCCCAAAAATAATGTCATCTACATACACAACAAGTATTAGCAATTTGTCATTTTCAACTTTTATATAAAGATTGCTATCTGCTGATCCTTTTGAAAAACCTTGTTGATGAAGATATTTGTCCAAACGGTAGTACCAAGCCCTTGGAGCTTGTTTGAGACCATAGAGAGCCTTTTTCAATCTGCATACAAGATTTGGATCATTTCCAAGAATGAACCCATCTGGCTGTTCAATGTATACTTCTTCTTCCAAGTCTCCATTCAGAAAGGTTGATTTCACGTCCATTTGAAATACTTTGAAGTTTTGAAAACTTGAGAGAGCAAGGAACATTCGGATGGCCTCAAGTCTTGCAACAGGAGCAAAGGTTTCTTCAAAGTCTATTCCTTCTTGCTGCGCATACCCTTTACAAACAAGTCTGGCTTTGTTTCTAATTACTTCTCCATTTTCATTCAATTTATTTTTGAAGACCCATTTTGTTCCGATAACATTCTTATCCTTTGGTCTAGGAACCAGCTCCCAAGTGTTGTTCTTTTCGATCTGCTCAAGTTCTTCATCCATTGCTTTCACCCAACATTCATCTTTGCATGCCTCTTTCACATTTTGTGGTTCAGTAGAGGAGAGTAATGCCAAATAGCTTGAAGCTTCTGCAACTGTTCTTCTTGTTTGTACACCTGCTTCTTTCTGCCCCATAATCTGAGATTCTGGATGATTCTTCTGAACATATCTGGATGGAGTCTTTTCTTCTATTCTTGTTTGCTCCTCTGGTTCTTCTTGAGGTTCTTCTTCTTCATCATTCTGTCGTTGGGGGTAGCCTTCATCTTCTTCGATGTCTTCATGATGTACTTGCCTAGGAATGTATCCCTTCTCATCAACCACTACATCAATGTTGTCAACAATTCTGCCAAGTCTTTTATTGTAGCATTTGTATGCTTTGCTATGTGGAGAGTAACCAAGAAGAATGCCTTCATCTGCTCTAGGTTCAAGTTTGCCAAGCTGCTCATCAGTATTCTTGATATAGCATTTGCTCCCAAAGATTTTGAAGTGCTTTACCGAAGGAGTCCTACCACTCCAGAGCTCATGAGGAGTTTGAGTGTTGTTCACCCGGACATTTGTTTTGTTGAGAATAACAACCGCAGCATGTGCAGCTTCACCCCAGAAAGTTGCGGGAGTTCCTGACTCATCAAGCATAGCACGAGCCATTTGTTGGACTGTTCTGTTCATTCTTTCCACAACTCCATTTTGCTGAGGGGTTCTTGCTGTAGAGAATTCTCTTCTTATCCCATGTTCTTCACAGAAATCGAAAAATTCATTTGAAGTAAATTCCCCACCTCTGTCGGATCTGAGGCACTTAATTTTGTGACCTGATTCATTTTCAACCAAGGCTTTGAAGGATTTGAATTTTTCGAATGCTTCATCTTTGTGCTTCATAAGTCCTAACCAGACAAACCTGGAGAAATCGTCAATGAATAATATCAAGTATTCTTCTCCTCGAGGTGTTCTTTTCCTGAAAGGACCGCATGTATCTGTATGTACTAGCTCAAGAGGCATGCTAGCTGAACCTTTTTTCTCTGGAAAGTTAGTTCTGGTTTGTTTTCCAAACTGACATGATTTGCATATGGTGTTGTCAGGAATTTTGATATCTGGAAGATCGCGAACTGCCTGATATTTGCATGCTTTCCTTATTTGTGAAAAGCTTAGATGTCCCAACCTCCGATGCCATAACCAGTGCTCATCATCCTTGCTCAGATAGCATTGTTGTTGTCCTTCTTCAAATATGTACAGATTATTTGGAGTTCTTTTGCCTTTGATCACTGTTTTACCTGTATCAAGATCACGAACAAGACATCCATTTGATCTGAATATAACCTCGGTTCTTTGATCACACATCTGGCTGACACTTAGAAGATTATGCTTCAATCCATCAACATACAAAACATTTCCAGCCTTGACCTTTTCTTTTAACTGAGCAATGCCTTTTCCTTTTATAGTTGCAGGAGTATCATTTCCAAAAGAGACTTTCTTTCCTTTTTCTAGAGCAGAATATGACTCAAGTTTTTCTTTATCACCTGTCATATGCTTCGAACATCCACTGTCAATGTACCATAGATTTTCCTGTCCCTCTGCATAAAATGCTATCCCACATCTTTCTGTTTGTGGTTCCTTTATTCTCCATGTTTTGGTGCTTGAGGCTTGTTCCTTTTTCTGCTGAAACCTGCTCCTGCATTCAGAGTCTTCATGACCAAAGTTATTGCAAATAGAACATTCAACTTCATTTTCAAGAACCGAAAAGTTGTTATAGGTCCTTTTTGTAATCCCGGTCATACTTCTTTGTTTTTGAGCTTCCCTAGTCATGATTGTTTTATATGCAACACATTGAGCTGCTTTGTGACCAAAGTTATGGCAAGAAAAGCATTGTCCATTGAAGAAACTTCTGCGGTTATCGAATCTACCAGCCAATTGATTGTAATTTCTATTGTCATCTATTCTTGAACCAAATTGAGAAGATTTTACCTGTGGCTGGTTGTAGCTTTTGTTCACCCTTAAGATGGATTGCCCCTGATAGTTTCTGTTTGTAATTCGTCCCTGCTTTACCTGATGATCTTCATTGTGCTTTTGCTCATTTCTTCTTGCTGCATCAAGATAACTTTTTGAGGTGGATGCTTGAGAAGTTTCTCCATTATAGCCCAGACCTGTCTTGTTTAGTGGAGACCGCTGCACATTGATAATCTCATCCAAAGTTTCAGATCCTTTGACAAACTTGAGATTAATAGCTTTTGTTTTCTCAATCTCTTTTCTAAGACCAACAATTTCACCTTCTAATTTTTCCAGATGTTTTTCCTTTTCATCAATTTGAAATTGTAGAGTATCAATGATCATGTTCTTTTCTTCTATACATCTCTTGAGTCTAGTAATTTCATCATAAAGGTTATCCACATCTATAGCATCCATATAATCATCATCTTCAAATGCCATTAACAACTTATATTCATTACCTTGTTCATCTTCATCACTGTTTGATAGACCATCACTATCTTCATGAGTGTAGTAGCTTTTCTTATTTGCATTCTGTTTCTTATTCCATCTAGCAGGTTCCTTTCCTTTATCCTTATAAGGACATTTTGCAGCATAATGACCTACTCTTCCACAAGCAAAGCATTTAAAAGGTAACTTACCTCTGAACCTTCCAGAACCCCTTTGAAGATTTCTGACAAAATTTGATTCTTCTTCCTCTTCTTCTGGGACGTGGCTTGCTTCATAATAATCTCCTTTGCCTGATGCCTTGAAAGCAGCTTCTCTTCTGTCTGATGGACCTCCCTTTCTCATTTCATAAGCAGTTAGAATTCCATGTAGCTGAGACATAGTAAGAATTCGTAGATTTTCCTTTTCTTCTATTGCAGATACTTTAGATTCAAACTTGGGGGACAATGATCTTAGAACCTTTTCAACCACAATAGCCTCTTTTATTTCTTCACCCAAATTTTTCATACAGTTAACAACCTCATCTACCCGAAGAAAATAGTTAGCCACACTTTCATCATTATACATTTTGAGAGTCTCATACTGAATTCTGAGAGTTTGGAGTTTAGCACGCTTTACCTGTTCATCTCCTTCATAGCTCGTGACAATTTTGTCCCATATCTCTTTTGCGGATTTATAGTGCATTACCTTCATGAATTCTGATTGAGATATACATCCTAATAGAGTACTGACTGCTTTCGCATTTGTTTCATACTTCTTTTTCTCGGCTGCATCTGTAGGAGTAGCTGAAGGAAAAGCGTAGCCTGTCTCTACGATGTCCCAAACTTCTGTACCAAGAGATTGAAGATAGGCAGTAACTCTTACCTTCCAATAATTGAAGTTTGTCCCATCAAAAACTGGTGGCCTGATTGATGCTTCTCTCTCGTAGTTGCTCATGATGAACGATCTACCTTCAAGCGATCAAGCTTCTCTGAAGGACCTGCTCTGATACCAATTGTTGGAAATAATACTGAGAGGGGGGGTGAATCAGTATTATCTAATTCTTTTAATAAATCTTCCTTATTTGTTCTTTGAATTAGTTTTGCATGTCAGTACCATAAAATAATGAGCATGAACAAAGAAAACAGATAGTCACACCAAAGAACACAAGATGTAAGGTGGAAACCCAATGTGGGTGAAAACCACCTGCTGCAATATGTCTCTATCTTCTTTCAAATTAGAAACTCCTTTTACAATGGTTTTGTACTGGTGCAGTCCTTTACCAGTACGCAGGCTGCAACCTGCAGAGAGCTACAACTCTCTCTCGTTTTCCAGTCTCTCCTGGAAGGGAGCTACAACCCCCTACTTCTTTTATTACAAGGACCACTTTTCATAAATTTTCAAACTGGATCCATAAGCATCAAATGATCATCAAGTATAAGAGAATCACCCAGTCAACTGTAGTAACCAGGTCAACAATAATAGAACCAAACCCAGAACACAGCAATGATAAACAGAGATTTTAAGAGAAGTAAGCAGCTTCACCCATGTACTGCCTGCTTACAGTAAGCACCCTGCTCAACTGCTCGCCTGCTTACGTACGCACCCTGCTCAACTGTTCGCCTGCTTACGTACGCACCCTGCTCAACTGCTCGCCTGCTTACATACGCACTGTATCCATTGAACTGCCTGCGGACCTCCGCACCTGCAACCCTTCTGTGCCTGCGTACCGGCGCACCTGAAACGCTTCGTTCCTGCGTATGTACGCACTTTTCTTTCACTGTACCTGCGTACCTTCAGGCATAGATGATTTCAAGACTTCAGAAATAACCCAGACAGTCAGATCTACAGATCTGAACATGCACCGAAGAGATCTCAATCCATCAGTAGATTTGCCTTATTTAGATCTAGACATTACTCCCAAGAGATCATAATATTTCAGATCTAGCCCTCATAAGATATTCAACCAAAAACATGCTCAAGCCAAATGATCTCCTTCGCTTTATATAGGAAAGCTCTTCCTTAAATCATGGATCAATACCACGGGCCGACACCATAATAACACAAAACCGTCGGCTAAATACCAAAGGTTAAACATAAGAAACCCCACGTGTGCTTTTCTCTGCCTTGAAATGTGTGCACTGGGGGTACGCACCTCCTGAACGAGATAACTGCGGGTATGTACGCACTTTATGTAACACCGACCTGCGTGTACGCACCTTATGTAAGGTGTACCTGCGTACCCCTTATTTTCTTCAATATTTGATAGCTGATCATCAATCTCTGCTGCTGACTTGAAGTACTGTGATCTATCACCTGAATGGGTTGCCATCAAGGACAACACTTTAGCCATAATGCCAACAGTATTCTCCTCCAAGATGATGAGGAGGTATTTTCATGTATAACACATTTAAGAAGATATCACAATTCAAATTGATAACTTAATATTTGTAAGCAAATTTAAGGGTAATTGACAACATTCATAAAAAAATATAGCAATATCCTCATATATAACAATTCTCCATCAAAACTCATTGACAATTTTCAATATACATATATGACTACTAAATCAACACTTATTGCAGATATCATTATTCCAAGGTAAATTTACAACATTACATCCAAAAATAGTAATATCATCATACATAATGATTCTCCATAAAAAGGCATTGACAATTTTCAACACATATATAAAGTAACAAGATAATACTAATAATATCCTCATCATCTTTAATCAAATCAACTAAGATTCAAATGTGTGATTATCAGATCAAAATCTTTCATGAACACCATTATTCTAAGGTAAATTCACAACATCCATCAAAAGATAGTAATATCATCATACATAATAATTCTCCATCAAAATAATGTTGATAATTTTCAATATATACATAAAATAACAAGATAAAAATGATAATATCATCATCGTATTTGATCAAATCAACTAAAAGTCAATGTATGATTACCAAATAAAAATGTTTCATAGATATCATTATTCTAAGGTAAATTCACAACATCCATAAAAAAATAGGAATCTCATCATACACAATAATTCTTCATAAAAAAAATGTAAACAATTTTCAACATATTCATAAGGTAACAAGATAGTACCGATAGTATCATCATCATTATTCGAATCAAATAAAATTCAAATGTATGATTACCATATTAAGACACCCCAACTAAATATAAAAATTAATCTATGGCTAGCTAGCACCACGGAAATCATAGTCAAGATCATCCTCATGATCATTTCCATGATCATCATCTTGACCATCCTGATAATATCATCCACATAATCATCACCAACTTCTATGATCATCATCTTGACCATCCTGATAATATCATCCACATAATCATCACCAACTCCATCGCCATCCTCATCATCATCATATCTGATATATGATGTAATCTAAACATAGTTTGTATCATCATCTTCGTGGTCATTACCTGTAGCATTCTGGAAAAAAAATCAATATTACATGTTAGTACTAATTTTGTAGCACAATGCATATTTTTATTCCAACATTAACCATAAAATGAGGTAGGACATAATAACATTTAATAGTACAGTTAAAAAATAAAATGAAAATATGGTTTAAGATATAATGGAGATCCAGCTAAGATTACACTTGTAATTCACATTAAGTAGTAGAAGCATTTTTTAATGCATATGAAGTAGGTACCCATTTGTTCTTCATATTATATTGTGAATGTTTCTTATGATGTCCATGCACGATTGGTAAATTAAGATTTCTTGGAAGTTTTATTTCAAATTACAATTGTAATTCAGATTAGAAATAGAAGAAATTTTAACAATAAAAGAATGTCACATGAAAAAGTAAATTGTTTTTAATGAAAATTAAGTCACATGCAATATGAATGTCACATGAAATATTGAGTTGTTTTTAATGCACGTACTTTTCTCTATGATAAAATGGATCCTAATGTTCGCACAAGAACAAATGCTCACAAATAATTACTTCATTTTATCCATTATCACACTTAATCCATTATACCTAGTGACAACAATAATTCCATTCAAATTGCTTTGAACTCCCTAAATATAATGTAAAAGAGAAAACTCCGGGACCGCAACCCCCTCCCTTGCCTTATCCACCATCAGAGGCAATGAAATTGGAGTTATGACCATGATAGCAACCCCTCCCTTGCCTCATGTCCACCATCAAAGGCATTGAATTTGGAATTAAGAGTACTCATGTTTTCTTTGCTCTAATTAATCTCCAAGGAATCAAAACTTGATCAATATATCAAGGACTACATCAAGGAATAGATATATCACACATGAAGCTCAATAGGCTTTGCCAAAAGGGTGTGAAATAACACTTATCTTTGTTTTATGAAATAACTCGAGTGAGTGGAATGAATGGTGGGAAACACTTACCAAGGAAAGGAAGATTTTTTATCCATCCTTATTTCTATTATCATTTTTGCTTCTTAGAATGGAGGGAAGTATTTTAAAAAAATCTAAAAATTATTTTAAAAAAAAAAATTGCTTATGTTTTAGTTTTTTTTTTTTTTAATATATATTTAGTTTTAGAATTTTTTTTTTATTTTCTAAAAAATATATATTTAGTTTTTGGTAATTTTTTTTATAATAAAAATTATATTTTGTTTTTATAAAAATGGATTTCAAACATTCTATTCATGCTAAATTTGTGATTTTATGATAGAAGTTTAAAATGTATATAAACAAGTAACTTAATGCCATGTGTTGTGTCGCTGAGATGGGTATTATACATCTCTTCCTTGCTAAGTTATAGAATGTGCTTGGGTTTTCTTAATGCAATAAAATTAATTTTTCTCTTCATTATATCTTGAGATGTTCAACTTGCATCTAATAAAACAATAGAGTTAAAATAGGTTTGCCTTTGTCCTTCGTAGATCTTTGTCCCCATTAATCTTGGTCTTAATAGATTAATTGCCTTAATATGGTGGCCTTGAGTGGTCACTCCCATTAGTTGCAAGCTCTTTAGTTTTTTGTTAGTGACATTTCTTAGGCTTGATAACATGTTATTTAATTTATGAAAATGTGTTATTGTCCATATTATTGTTAAATATTAATATTAAATATGTTGGTTTTGAGCATGGTTTAGAAAAAAGTTCCCAAAAGGTTTATAGATTGTATTTTATAATGTAATGATTCATTGCTTGATGAAATTGTTTTGGATATTTTTTTTAATGATTCATTGATTGATGAAATTGTTATGGATATTTTTTTTAGTATATTAACTTGTATGTGATAAAGTCAAAAGTCACCTCTTTTTGAGATTTTCATTGGTCAATTTCCCTTAAGGCCATCAAGTTCACCATTCAATCCCAGGTTAAGGAAATATAGGAGTCATGAAGTGGCATTGTCCAAGCACTTAAATCTTGAAACATGATTTTTTTTAGTCACATTATACTTCCTTTCTGTGTAAATTATCCATGAAAATAGTTTCATGAACATGAGGGGCTTCAATAGTAAAGGAAAACAAAGAGTCCTAAAAAAAATGGTAGGCAAAGCACTCATCAATAATGTTGATATAAGAAACAAAAAATATTAAGTGAGGTTCCACCTCATATAATTAGCAAATGGGGGAGGAATTTCCAAGTAGTAGTGATTGATTCTTATAAATACTTGGGTGCAATGGCTATTATTTGGAATGATTAGGACATCAAGTTTACCATTATGTTTACCTCTTTTCGTATTATGACAATACAATTTTAGTTAATTGGAGGACTATTACCATGTATCCAATGTCTATGACTCCAATATCGCAAATGGAAAACCTCTATTTCTCAATTCTATTTCCAGCACAAGTAATTTATAATCCCCATCTCCGTGGATTATTGGGAGTGACTTCAATATTATCAAGTGTCTCGAGGAAAAGAAAGGATGAATCACAATGCTTACCAATAGATTTTGTAAGCTATACCATCAAATCCCTAAAGTAGTCTACATTAAATTTCTCAAGCAGTGAGTCTCCAACCCACATGTGGATCAGTGAGATGTAATACATGTGTGTGTGGTGACTAACTTAATACACTGTTTTAATAACTCCACAAACTTAAGTATTTCACTCCATCACATAAATTCACCGTAGTGTGACATAAGTAAACCAAGAGTAGACATGAAACCCTTAGGCAACAAGCATTCCCTAGATCCTCAATTAGGTGCTTAAATGATGAAGTGAAAATGCAAGGGGAAAGGAGGACTTCATGATTTAACCATCACAAACATGTGATCAAGTGTGAGTAAGAGTGTATATATTCATATGTTTTCCAAATAGGGAGTGAATACATGAGTTACCATTCATTGGGCCTTATTTTTCTTTCTTTTACCTTTTCTTATATACAGGACTTAGGGAATAAGGTTTTCATAAGGGCACAACTCATAGATATAACATTTACATGAATTTTCACTTCAACAATAGAGTTTAGACTTAGATAAATCATTATAATATATCTTTAATGATTTTGGCTTTCACTTTTTGATTCTTTCATCAAATATGAAAAAGGGGGGAATATTTTGCCACAAATATATGAATGCTTAATCATAAAGGTGTCATGCGATGAAAACAAATTAATGATGTTATTCTCTATGAAAATGTTGGGTATTCTTGAGAAAAGCTTATGCGTGTGGATATCTCCTCCCTGGTTAAGAGGGAGTGAGTGTGGATACCATAGTATCCATGTTTCATGTACTATGGTCAGGACTAACAGTCGTAAGCCTAGTAAATACACCAGTAGTGAGAATGGTGGATTGGATAAACATCTAGGACCAATATTATTTGAGAATTTGTACTTTGACTAGGACTAACCGCCATAAGTCAAGTACATTAATCCAAGATAAGAATAGCCATGACGATCGACATTTCCTGGTGTCAAATATTATGACAGTGGATTAGGAAATGATCATGTGAATACATACCTGGTGAACATCCCTGTGGGGTAAGTGCCTAGAGAGGCATTGGTATCCAAATTTATGCCTCCCAACATTATGCTCTAATCTAATGGAGAGATAGAACTTGTTAGTCAAGGCCTTGATATTTTGACAATGTTGGTTATGATCATGTAAATCATCATTGATGCTTATCAATCCAAATCCCTTCTTATATGAATATTTCAACTTGAGAGTACTTTCTTGTCTCATTATGAGTACCTCCCTAGTTTAGATCAAGTGTCATCATCTTCATTATTGTCATCATCACTACCATCATCATCATCATTATTGTCATCATTAAATTATCATCATAATCACCATTCATGTCATCGTCGTCATCATCATGATTATGGACATTTTCATCAATTATTCATAATTATAGGTGTCGTAATAAATATCATCAACCCAAAGAAAACTACAAGTGCTCGAAAAGGGTTGTTAGGACACATGATATATGCAAGATAAATAAAAACTTTATTTTGAAAGATGATTGATGATCATCATCATCAATACCATTATCATCGTCATTATATTTTTCATCATCCGCATCATCATAATTAATGTAATTTCTATCATCATTGTTGTCATCTTTGTCATAGACATCATAATCATCATTAATGCCATTATTTTTGTTGATGATGACCAATATGAAAATAATGTTAATGATGATCAGATGATGATGACTTGGAAGACGACACCAAAGATGATGATTATGATTATGACCATGACAACATTTAAAAATTGGGAAGATTGGCCAAGGTCATTAACATCGACATCATCATCATTTTCATTGTAACCCCCATTTTCTTTATCATCATTGTCATTATCATAATAATCACAATCCATTTCCTCGTCATCATCTTCATTATCATCATCGTCATAATTATTAAAATTGTCATTAGTTGTCAATATCATAAGAAATATCATGAATGAAAAAAATATGATGAGTGTTGGAAAAGGGATGCAAAAGTGAACAAAAAAATGGGGGCAAAAATAGACGTAAAATTGGATGAAGAGTGGACACAACATAAGTAGATGCAAAAGAAGACAGAAAAATTGACACAAAAGTGTATGAAAAAATAGATGCAATAGTTGATGCAAACTTAGACACAAAATAGGATGCAAACATGGATGAAAATGTGGAAGAAAACATGGGTGCAATAGTAGGCATAAAACTTAGCATGAATTGTGGTGAAACAAATGTGGATACAACAATGAACGCAAAAAATGACACAAACTTGGATGCAAAAAGGGATGTAAACATGGACCAAACATGGGTGTAATAGTGGACACAAAATTAGATGCAAAATTGGACGCATCAAAAGTGGATGTAAAAGTAGATGCAAAATGGGATGCAAAAAACATAAATAATATTTGATGCAAACTTGGACACAAAAGAGGATGCAAATGTGGATGCAAAAGTGGAAGAAAATGTGGGCTGCAATGATACGCACAAGATATGGCACACATTGTGCTACAACAAAAGTGGATGATAAAGTGGATGTAATAACAGACACAAAAAAAGATGCAAGACAAGATGCAATAAGGGATGTAAAAGTGGATGCAAACATGGGTGCAACAAGAGAAACAAAATTGGATGCAAAATATGGATGCAGTGGAAGTAGATGCAAAATCAATTACAAAATGAGACGCAAAACCCAACACAAAAGTGGATGCAAAAATAGATGCAATATTTGATGCAAAAGAGGACATGAAGATGGATGCAAAATTAGAAGCAAACGTGGGTACAACAGTAAGTACAAAACATGGCACAAATTGTGTCATAACAAAAGTGGATGTAATGATAGATGCAAAAAAATAAGTGAATGAAGATGCAAAATAAGATGCAAAAAGGGATGAAAAAGTGGATGTAAACATGGGTGCAACAATGTATGCAAAATAGGATGCAAAAGTCAATGCAACAAAATTCGATGCAAAAGTAGATACAATATGAAACACAAAACCTTATGCAAATCTTGACGCTAAAGTGGATACAGAATGGGATGCAAAAATAGATGTAAAAGTCAATGAAAACCTAGATGTATATGAGGATGCAATGGTGGATGAAAATTTAGAAGCAAAAATGGGTGCAAAGGGAGGTGCCAAACTAGGTGCAAATTATGGCACAAGAAAATTGGATGCAATAGTGGACACAATAACAGATGAAAAAGAGGATGTAAATATGGATGCAAAACAAGATGTAAAAGTAGATGCAAAACTAGACACAAACCTCGATGAAAAATATGTGGCAAAGGGGATGCAAAAATGGATGCAAAAAATGATTTAAAAAATGATGAAAAAGAGGATGCAAGAGATGATGCAAAAGTTGATGCAAGTGTAGGCACAAAAAGTGGATTCGATAGAGGATGCAAAATTAGGTGCCAAACTTGATGCAAAGCATGATGCAAAGGATCGCAAAAAACTTGGCATAAAACCTGGTGTAAAATCTGGTGCAAAAACTATTACAATACTTGGTGCTAAACTTGGTGTAAGATTTGGTGCAAAACTCGGTGCAAAATTTGCATCAAGTTTTGTACCATATTTGATAAATGGACACAAATAGCACCAAAAAAGGGCTCTAGATGCAAGAAAGTAAGTAAAAAGGGATGTTAATCACAGGGTTTTGTTGTAGTGTTGGTCAACCTATCCCCTGCTGTCAAATTTGGACCTATGATCAACTAAAACCTACAGTTGACTTCTTGTGGACAGTCTCTCTCTATGGTCAAACTCAACCTTCTTCTATGGTCAAACTTGGACAAATTCTCAATCAAACAGAGCAAGTCGAAACTCGATAAAAAGGAAGCTTTTATGACTTCATCAAACTTCATATCTTCTTCTTAACTTCACATGTGTGAAAAGAAGAGAGAATGTTCCAATACTAATTGGTCAAAAAATGGAAGTCAACTTGTGTATTTATACTTGTTGAAGGGGTGACTTTGACCAAGGGTTACACCCTTTCATGGTGGGGCCGACTTGATTATTTTGGGCCTACATGAAGCCTAAAAATAAAAAATTTAATTTTTCATTTTCATAATTTTCCTTGGCCAAATTGAGAAGTGTTTTAGCATGTGGGAATACCTATCAATGCTACAAAAACTCAAACAGGAAGCGCAGTTGCGATATTTAAAAGAACAAATTGCTAAGCAAAATAAAGAATTTGCGGAAGAGGAGAAAATATATTGTAATAAAATATATGAGTATAAAATCAACTTCGATAATGTCCTTCAATAAGTCATAGTAGGAAATATGAATTCAGATAAACTTAAGTGCTTTGAAATAAGTAAAAATTGTTGAATTGGAGGAGCATATTAAAACTTAGCAACAAAAGAGGGAACAACTTCTAAATAATAGGGCAAATGAAGTCAAGAAGAAAAATGAAACTATTGAAGCATTTCCATCAGTGTTATAGGAAAATAAAGAAGAGTTGCAGTCGTTCCATAAATATATAAAAAGTACTACACTGGGAAGAGCCACTTTGATTGAGGCCAAAAATAAAATTTGGGAAATGATAAATGAAAGGGTCATTAAAATTAGACCCTCTGTAAATATTTTGTTGCACTGTGAAATAGTTATATGAATAATATAGCTCTTGTAGTAGATGAAAGAATGAAAGAAGTAGACCAAATTATTAATTGTTTGAATTTTGTGGATGAAGAAGCTATTAAAGCCTTGGATTTTCCTAACAAAGATGAATGTGTTTTACTAGTGTTATATGTCAAATAAAGGAAACAAGCCATGGAAAAAATGAATTTTGAAATCCTCATAGCCAAATGTATCATCACAGAATTTAAAGTAGAGTGGGAATAGATTGAATGGTTTGAAATCCCATCAATTTAGACTGATTATGCTTGGCTTGTAGCAGAAGAGAAATTTCAAGTTGCACTTAAGAAAAGGAAGATCAAGGATATGCTCCTACCAACAGTGAAGAAGTTGTTTCTGGTCAGCTAGTGGCAAATTCTTTGTGCAAGGATTTCAATGTGTTGGTTCTTCTAGATAAAAATGATCCAACAGTTTCCTTCTGTCCCTTATCAATTCCAGTCCTAACTTGGTGTGGATTATTTATAGTTCAAAAAACAACAGTGGCTACTGCCAATTAAGTGGGATAAATTTGTGAATCTTAAGAGATATTTTTCTTGGCAATCCATTCTTTCTCCAACCATACAGGGTATTGAATCAATATAGCCTTTACAGTTCATGATAGAGGAAATTATGGAAGTGGAGGAAGAAGAAACTTTCACAGTGTTTCAAAGCCCTAAGAAGAAAAATCTTAAAAGTAAAAAAGACTTGACAGCTGAAACCATAGCAAGAGGAAATACTAAAGCTACGAAACAACATTCTAAACATAAAAACATACTTCAGAAGTAATTTGTATTTCTAGGATTATGCCAAGTAATCTTTTAATTAAAATATAGTTGCATAGATAATTGCTGAAAATTTCCCCGGATGCGGGTGATCTGCAATGCATTAACTGTGATGGGACGGAGGAGGGCGCAGCATGGAAGGCACCTGTCCAGCATGCTCGCCGGACAGAATATCATGTGGGAGGTTATGAACCCGCAGGTGGTTAACATTATGGTAGCTATTTTGTTTGGTCTCGGCATTAAATCGTTGTCCAGTTTCGCCTGCACTGGAGGATCTCTACCTGCAACGATCTTGATTGCCATAGTAATGGCGGGTGAGGACCGAGGGGGTGGCACTCGCGTATTTAATAGCTTCAGCTTCAGCAACATGCTACTGTGTTTCATTCTGCTTGGGACGATTCAGAGTTCTGATACAGATTGGGCTTGGGGGGGTCATGCTCCGGTTACTGTCTTTGGATTGCGCCTGAGGCAGTGGAAGCACAGCCACTCTCCATAGGGCTCACGGTGCGTAATTTCCCCTCAGCTGTTGGCGGCAACCCCTGTGGTGTTCGTGGAATTCTCATTGCTGGTCGTGGAATTTCCACTGAAGGAGATTTCAACTTTGTTGTTCGAGCTTTTCTGTCCACTATGCCGAGACCCCGCCAGCGCATGCTCAGCCGCAGAGGCTCCGGCCGGGGCAATCCTTCTCGCCCTTCTGCTGGGTCTGGCTCCATGGGGCAGGCTCCTCCTCCTCTGGAAAGAGAGCATTCTGAGACCAAGTCAATACCTGGACCCAAACTCTCCAGACTCCTCCAATTCGCCGTCCTTTGGCTCAGCTATATTCTCGTTCAATTGTTCTCTCAATCGCCCTCGGATTACGGCTCATGTCTCTGTTCTCTTCTTAGAAGAAGCCCAAGAAGAGGGCGAGCCTAGTGCCCCTTTGCCTCACACTGAGGAAGATCAAAATCCCAACTCTCTGAGGCCTTCTACTGATATGCAACACGGGACATCTCAGCCAGCCAGCGCCGTCAATATAGTGCCAGTTGCTCTTGTTCAGCCGGACAGGCAAGAACCGGAAGAGGGATGGTGCAGGATTGTGGAGGAGCCACCCGACGAGTAAACTTGTGTTTCAGCTGTCCATCAGTTTTTGAAGCCCAGTGGAAAGGAGGAAAAGGTTATTTTTGGCTCTGTTTGTCAAACTTTCTCTATGTTCTTGTGTCGGGTCTATTGTCTAGTTTCTGTTGTGTTCACTAGTTGTTTGTATCTCTCTGATTCCCCTGCGCGGGATATCTCGTCTAAACTCCCAGTTTTTGACTTAGTCATGCTCAAACGGCCTATCTCTCAGGCATGATGGCTTTCTTTGCTCAATCGATGTAACAGTACTCTTTTTTGTAAATAATAGATTAATCATACTTAGCAAAAAAAAATTGCTGAAAATTTTGTTTATAAGGACCTCAATTTTTTTTGAGGGGGTCGGCTTTTCGGTGGTGAAACTTTTATTTGAATAGGAATAGCGCACACAATGTTTTAACCTACTCATTGTGACAATGTTATTTCATTATATGAAATTTCGATTTATGGTGTTGCTTTTAATGTTTTATGCTTCATTAAATTTGTGTTGATATTTCTAGAGCATGTGAATGATTATCAGATTGACACGATCAAACTAATAATTTATTTCAATTATTACTTCATTTAATATTCCTCTGGTATACATTATTTAAAGTCTTAAGTAGATATTTTTGAATGATTTGTTGCAAGTCAGGATCATGTTAATAATGAATGAACTATCTAATGGCATAACACTAAGATCAAAGGAAAAAAATTTGGATTCCAATGGCACGGTTGTAACTGAATTATATTCTTTATAAGTGGCCTAGTGGAGATGTGAGAAACTTAAGTGTCTGAAGGTAGATCAGTTGATGGCAAAGATGATGCATGGCTACACGATATTTTATGGTTTTGTTGTACTTATTATTTGGAATTATAAAATATATTGGTGATATATGTTTTTATCTTCTGGTTTATGTTTCTTTATTCTCTCTTTAGTTTATATTTTGTTAAAATCATTATGTATTATCTTTATTAGTTGTTTGAGACACTTATCATCTTGATTGTATATGTGACTTTACAATTTAAGTCATTAATGACTTTTTTTATATGAGTTTCACATGTTTTAAAGACTAATCATTTATTGTTTCCAAACCCCCTTATTATAATATGGCAAATATTTAATAGTTGTCATAGAAAATGTTTTAAATCTTACAAGGAATATGCCTTAAGGTTCAGGAAGGCTAGTCCTTCAACCTAAAGCAAGAGAATCATTCATCCTCATTGAATACCTTTCAGATTGTTTATGTCGCCTAAACATTCTAGGATAAAACATAAGTAAATCATGTATAGTACTTATCTATCAACATCCAACCATGTAACTTCACAATCTTATCAAACATAATCCATGTCACCATAACCTATAATTTCATCACCTTTTTGTTTTCTCCATTTAGAGTCAGCAACACTTGATATATCTACATACTCCAATTCATATGTGTTACTATTTCTCAATCCCTTTGGGGGGCATGTGACAACTACATACCAATCATTCTCTACAAGATCTTGTACATAGAATACTTGTTTCACTTGTGATGCTAGAATAAATGGATCATCTTGCACTCTCTTCTTACTTAAGAATCTCTTTAGATTTACCATTATGAAACCAATTTCATCAACTTTCATTCCATTATTCTTGTGTACATCTACCCAATCACATTTGAACAAGAGATACTTCACAAAATGGTAGTCAAACATGATTATTTCTTGGATCACTCCATAATATGTTGTCATTTGACATATAGGTTTTTTGTCTTTTGCACTTGATCTCATTAGTGCTTCTACATATATGCACACACCATTATTTTGCATGGCCATAATATTATCTAAGCTTTTAATGTGAAATCTACACCCATTTATTTGGTAACCCACATACTTAGTTGCATATTCCCTTGGGCCTTGTGCTAACTATTTAAAGTTATCAGAGATATTTTCTTTTCCTTCCACCTGTAAATTATGAAATGTCATTAGAAAACAATGAATTTTCAAACTATATAAAAGGAAGCTTAGTTCCATACATCATAATAATCTTTCTCAATGAATTTGAAGTAATTATAATATAATCTTTAAAAAACATATAATTACCTGCTTCCTTAACCAATCAATAAATTGTTGATTATGGAGCTTTTGTAACAAGGCTTCATCTTTTTGGGCTTGGATGTTTCCATTAGCAATTTCACTCAAGTGCATCCTAATTTCCAATAATGTCAACAAACTTATTTTTCAAGATATTTAAATAGATTTTAAAAAATGGTTTTTTAAGGACATGTTTATTACTTTCTCTATCCATGGTTGAACTTCATTTATATTATGCAAGATCCACTTGTGGGCTTGTAATAAATTGGTATTATCCATTTCAATAGAAGTCTCACTAGATAAGGCCTCCCCATAGTTACCAACATCTTCCTCTTCATCATCCCAAGCTTCACTTCTACTAGTCATGCTTCTAATATATTCCATGTTGTGGACATACCCGTCACAAAATTTGATGGATTCCTCCACAATGTAGTTTTCATCTATGCACACTTCAGGCCTATTCTTGTTGTTCACATAACTTTTGAAAACTAAATCATGTTCCTTGAAATAAACACAAAAGTTGCTTTTAAAATTAGAAGTATGAATAAATATTTGTTAGTGATATAGTAGATGCAGAAAATATGTTGGAATTTATGAACACATTAAAATTTCACTAACCATTCAAAAGGGTGCATCCATTGGTATGCGACTAGGCCACAAAAATGTAGCTCTCGTACCAAGTGTATAGTCAAATGTATCATTATATAAAAGAATTATGGGGGGGAATATTTTTCAAGTAAGCACAACGTCTCCATGACATCATTTTCTAAGTTTTCAAGATTTTTTAGATCCAGCATTTTTGCACAAATTTGCCTATAAATGAAGCAAATCCTATAAATGATGTTCCCCACAGCTTTTGGTAACACATGGGCCACCGCTACTAAAAGGAGTCTGGCATGAGAACATGGAAATTATGTGCTTTCATACTATGAAGCTTAAGCTCTTCCATATATATATGGTTTATATGATTTGAGTTGTTACCATCAAGGATGCTTAATGTGAACAAAACAACACAAAGTGTCTCCTTTTCCTTTTTTGAAACAATGTGTGGTGCAGGTGGAAGAAATATTTTTTTCCTTGAACTTGTGGCCATAGTGACCTCCTTATACCCAAATGTTGCAAGTCATCACGAGAATTTTTCCCATCCTTTGATTTTCCTTTTATATCTAAAAGGGTTCTAAAAGTACTTTCACATACATTTTTTTCCTATGTGCATTACATCTAAAATGTGACATACTAGAAGTTTTTGCATCCGACCATATGTGAATGAATTCGTCAAAATATGGAAGAAAAATTAAAGAATGGGATTCAAATAAGACATATAAAGATATTGAAATCCTTCAACCATCACATATTTGATAATTAACTAGATTTAATGTTTGTACATGCCTCATGTTGTAACCCACAAATCATTTTGTCTTTTTCCTGTTATATATAACAATTTTGGCTTGAAAACTAATAGAGGAAAGAAAAAACAAAAATCAAAACTTGAAGGTTTTGATAGCATTCTTCATAGTCTAATATGGTGGTTGGACACTTAGATATGAAAGATTCATTAACCGATTAATCAATTTCACTCATCACAACGCAGTTTAGCATTGACAGAGTTGGAAGTTCATGGAAAAATGGTCAAGTATAAATGAGGAACCAAAGGGCGCAAAGCTATTGTTTCCAAAACCAACTCAAAAATCAAAAAATAAGTCTTATTCGAGGTGAGCCTAATTCGGGTACGCGACCCCTTACAAAATTTGCAAGTCAATAATTTCCCCGAACCTTAAATTTCCATGTGTCTTTGAGCTTTAAGTGTGTTCGAGCATTCGCGCTTGATCAGACCCTCTCCCTTGTTCAGGCCTTGAACTCCCATGTAAATCAATGTATTACTTTGGATTTTGGACTTTATGTTTGGTTTGGAATGTGTGTGGCAAATATGGTGTTGTCGTTGCTCTATTAAGTCTCAGATTATATTTGAATCATATCACTTTAAGTTTCACCCTGGAATCTATAGACTTTCACCTTGATTAGATTATGAACTCTCTCTGCATCAAATCGATTTTAGAAGTAACTAACTTGCCTCGAGCATCCCATGGTATCGAATGCATTTGACTATATTACTATTTATCATTTTCTTTTTTAATAGGATTTAATGTAATGGATTTTTGTATTAATTAAGCTAAGCATTTTCATTTATTGATTACTTACGAGTTAGTTTAAAGCCAATTATTAAGACAATTTTTCTAAAAAATGTATAAAATAATGTGGAACCAACAAGAAAGGGTCCGGAAGTTTTGCTTGTCAACATTACTTTTGTATCAACAAATCTATAAATTTTGTAAGACATTTTCATTAATAAAAAAAGATTTTATTTCTTGATATATTTAGTCTATTTCTCTCTTATGTGGTTTATGTTTCTTTGCATCACTTTGTTCGCTCTTAATAGTACTGAGAACTTGAGTGAGTTTTGTGCCCAAAAAAACAAATAAAGTTGTCTTTAGATAGAGTTTCATTTGTGTTAGTTAGATTTGTGCAATCTGTTGTAGCATCCATTGTCATTTTAATTTTATTTTCATTTTTATCGAAAAAATTTAAAAATTCAAATATTATGTTATAATGGAAATAAAAGAAAATGCGGAAATCTGAAAGAAATGAGTTTTTTTATATTATTGACGGCTTTTGAACGCGAGAAACCCGCGAGAAGATATGAGTCGTCCGCTCGACAGGCAACAGATCTAACAGTAGTCGCGTGGTTAACAAGGGCGAGGTTTAATTCAGAAAATGAACACGATGGTTTATGGAATGTAATTTAACCCATTGAAGTCTGGATCAATCACAGTTGCTCATCAAGAAGGAACGAGATCCGATGGATATCGCGTCGAAAAGTGCTCGGGTTTTATTATAAATTTCGGACCCGAGAAGTCTTTTAACTGCAGTTTTGTTTCCTATCGGGTCCGTGGGGAAGGCAAAGGTCTATGGAAAAGGCGGACACGATAAGATTATGAACCAGAGTCTAAATTCTTTTCAGTTCCGTGGTAAGCCATATTCCGCGTAAATCAACCAATTCTGTTGTTTTAGCAGAATAACTAGAATTAGAGGCGGATGACCGAAACTCCAAAGGAACGGTGATTGGTCGAGGTTTCCTTATGTTTCCGCAAATCAAAGCACTTCCGATATATATGTGGGCCATAAGGGTTTCTTTGTGTTTCCGCCAATTAGATCATTTCTGATACATACGTGGGCCCATAACCCACAACCATGCACGGAATCTTGTAAAGATGCAGTTTCACTGTGTTAAAACAGTGTAGCTATTATCAGAACATTTACAGAGAAACTTCATTAGCAGTCAAGCCATAGATCTAAACATCGAGCAACCATCATCAGTTATATTCTAATTTTTGTTACTTCCTATTATTTTGTTTTCTTGAGAATGAGGTGTTTTTTACCCCCCAATGTAATTTTCTGTAATGACTTTTACTTTAGACAGTTAGGAGATAGTTAAGAAGTTCCACAGTTTTGGTGATTATCAATTGTCACATGATGTATAAAAAGAGGAAAAATTATAGAAAAAGGGTTCGAATTTTGAAGAACCTGGAGACTAGGCTACTATATTTTTGATAAATTGTTGATTAATGAAAGAATCATAAGTTTTCCACACATTTTTGGGTATGATTTTGTGACTTCTCTGTTATGTGTCATCCTATGTCTTATTTCTTTAAGTATAGTAATGAAGTTGCAGGTATTTGTTTACTTATGTGAATGAAGTTAAAATTCATTGAAAGAGCGCTCCTATACTTAAAACCCTTACTTCTACATTTATTCTAAGTTACAGATAATAGTTTCTATGTAAAGCAGCATATTGTCCCTAACTTCTCAAAGCATTCTCCACTCAGCATTAATATTCAGCAATCAAATGGCATTCTAAGACTTTCATATCACCTAAGTATTAAGGGTTAAGAACCAGGTCTTTCAGGTCCTTCACTTGAAGATACATCATACAAATAAGTGACAATAATAATAAACATTAATGTCTTAAGCACAACTTCTACACAGCCAAGAAATTGGTTTCTTAAGGGACAATACAATCAATCACACATGTTTCCTTGTACGAATAAACTCATTACATTCATGGTTTTTATCATAAGTATTATTACATCCCTTTAAGCATAATTGTTTAAAGCATTTATGCTCAAGTTCTAACTTCTTGAATTTAGAAATGCTCAAGAAGTTAGTTCTCCCTATACTTTCATCTATCACTCTCTAAGTTTTGACTCTGTAGATATTCAAGGCATAACCTACTAGTTATAGAAAATAATTCTTGACTTCAAGATTCATTAAATAAAAAGCCTACTTCCTAACAAATTCTATTAAAAGAAAACTTATATTCCCGGGCACTAATCTCCTCAACCAAGATTTTCCTTCATGAGCTATAACACCTCCCAATATGGAAAATCTAATAAAATTGACCTTTTCTTTACCACATGTTGGGCATTTTTCTTTACTTTCATATTTTCCTCAACATAAAATGCAATCATTTTGGCATGCATGTATCATTTCATAGTCCAAACCAAACAATGTAATCAACTTTTTTGCATCATATGTAGAATCTAGAAGTGTATTTTCTTTAGGAAGCATGTATTTATGCAACTTCAACAATCGGGTGAAACTTGTGTCAGACCATCCATTTTTCGCTTTAAGGTTGTACAATTTCACAGTGGCCAATAACTTAGTGAAGCTAGTGAAACTTGGGTACAATGGTGTCTTGGAATCTTAAATTAACTTCTGATATTGATTAATATCATTCATTTCTTCCATTGATGTTTCTTGGTCATTTTTATAATTCACATTTGTATTTTCATTAAAACATTGGTAAACATCATTTACCATTTCAACCATATGATCATCAAGCATGGTTGCATCATCATCATTGTCATTCTTAGGAACTTCAATGTCATTCATAAGCAATGATGTAGAGTCGTGAACATGATTATCATATTGATGTTTGACTATGTGTTCATCACCCCGTCATTTGGAAATCGAAAAATACAATGTAAAAAAAAAATGGAAACATCAATATTGTCCATATAGAACATCCTTAGAAAAAAATGGATATTTATTTATATAATTGACTCTCAGACAACATTGTATACATAAGATTTTATCTATATAGTTATTTTATGTAAATTGAAATTTATAAGTAACATTATCTACATGGAAATGATATAATATCCTATGACTGTACTTGATTAGGAACTCTCTCTCCATGGAAAAACCAAACTTTATACGAACTCATTATACCATGGATCATCAAGTGGTCTTGTACTTCCTCCAATGTTAGTACTGTAACATTGGGCCACATTTTCTACAAGGACATCTCGTGATCTTCTTATCCTCTGAATGCCTTGTAGCAAACTCTATGAATTCTTCAACCCCATCTTGATATTCCTTTTACATTATAAATACAACCAATTTGCATATCACATAAAGATAAATCACCAAAATTTACAATAATGACATATTTTATATTATATCATAATGAAGAACCTAATATAGAAATTTTTGTCCAGTGCCTTGTTTTTCCATTCTAAAATAAAATCAACCAAAATGTTTCCAGTTGATCCTCAAGACTTTGGCTCTCAACTACTTAAAAATCTATGAGTACATGTAGAAATTGAATGTTAATGTTAATTTCATTTTAATGTTACATAGGATCCAACATGAAACAAGTGATCAAGAGGGTGTGGTGGGGTTTAGAGTGGAAAAATACACGCATGTAAGATGGCATAATGTACTTTTATTAATCTATTTTTTTATGCCCCCATGACCATTTTCATACGTTTACTTGAATGTATTTTTTATGCAAGTTGGAACTCGTGATCAAATGGAAACTGAGCATCACTTTGATTAACTATCTATTCCATTGGATTTTGGTATCATAATTACAGTACAGGTTCCCTTCCTCTATTTAATCGTACACTCTCACATGTGTCTTCTTGGATGAGTTCTATAGCTAGAGTTTTGTTAAGTGGGATTAATGAAAAAGGCTCATGTTGGAGGGTCAAATTTACAAATGAATGCCTTGAACATTCAATGGAGGGTTTGGTGGAGTCTAAAATCAAAAAAATAGTTGTGTGAGGTGAAGGAATGAATTTCTATTAATTTATTATGTTTATATGTCATAGACACGTTTCAATTGGTTGTAAATTACTAAGAGGTTAGCCCTTTTAAGCATGGGAATGACACTTGGCCATATCTAATATTAGCATATATATATACATGACACCATAAGTAATATCACCCTCCATTAGGTGTGTTAATTTGTTGAATTTATGAATTTGTTATGGTTACCTTGGGTCCTAATGACATTAGCATAAATCTGTCATAAGGTGCCAAATAGGGTTCAACCTTTTACTCGAATTATTCACTGTAACTTCACATTGTCAAGTGGACTTCCCAAACTGGTTTTCCATTTCACATGTTTTTATTAATGTAGAGGGTAGCCACCATAGTAAGATGTGAGGAATCAGACCATGTATTGAGGGTGTCTTAGAATGTTATGGTTGTTGATAGTAACCTTGCAAGATCGTTACCACAGTTCTGAGATGAGTTTGGTTTAGAAAAAACTCAAAATGGCCTTTTCATCTTTGTTGTAGGTTAATGTTATCAAGAAGAATTTCCCAGCAGAATAGCTCCAAAAGGTCCTAGTACCACAACATTATTTTTTTACTAGCGTAGGTGGTCACTTAGTATGAATAAGGTTACAGGAAATGCTTCAACTCCTCCCTCAAATGCTTGGTTTATGAACTGTTATCAATCAAAAAAAATTGTGTGCCATGGCTAAAAACTCAAACCCTTAAATCATTAGGATATTCATTTAGATCCACCACACCCACTACGTAATTTTTGTTCAATAAGGAAAAACAATATCATTCATCCCCAATTTACTCAAGGTTGTTGGCATTTGGTTGAAAGCTTTCAAATTTCACAAACCCTCGTGATCTTAGCAACCATAAGGCTCAACCAAGCAAGTTTGCCTTCATCACAATTTTTTGAAGTGTCACCATTTTTTGTGACAACACGTATTGTAGATGTCTTTGGGAAGATTTGGACAATAGTCCATCTTTTGGGACTGTGTTACAATTTTTTTAAGGAAAATGTGGACATATTTGTTTTTTGAGATTATAAAGAAAGAAATGATCCCTTGGCGGCCCCTAGCACCCAAATCAAAGTCAATCTATCATGATTTAAAGGTGTTTATCTTGTAAATATCCTAACAACATTTATGTGATACTTAAGGTGCCAATGGTTATGACTATTCATGAATTATGTTTCCTTCTTATTGGAAGTAAAAGAGGAAGCCTACAAAGAGCATTGAAAATTGAGTTATGGACATCAAATAAAAGAGGTTTTTATGGCACTATTTGGCACTCCATGAAACTTTGCATGTCTTCATTATTTTGCAGCCATGAGATTGCACTTAACAAGTATTTTAAATCATTTTCAAACTAAAGGATACCTTACCCCGAGCCTTGCTATGGTAGCCTCTTGGTGAGCCACGGTTATGATTAAGGAGTGATTAATAGATAATACCTAAAGTAATCCAAAACAATCAACAATTGATAACTAGTATCTTGTTTTGTATACACACTTGAATAGTTAGACTAGTGTAGCACTCTTGAGACACATCAATTTCTTGCAAAATGAAATATTAGCACTCTATCACTTAGCTCAGCCATATAATTTGTATTTGTAATGAGGTGATTATGTTTTCTTTTCAAAAGAGAGATTTAAATGAGTTTACCAGCATATCATTATTTGTTTGGGTTCATGAATAGGTATCCCTTTAAAACTATTATCTCTGTGACAAAATACAAGATGAGAATCCTTCTCTCTTTGGCATGAGGAGAGAAAATGGAGGTATGAAATTTTCTTGTAGAAATCTAGGCTTGATTATTGATGGAAGTTCTGTTGTCTCATTTCATGAAGAAATTTAGTCTGATATGATAACATATCTAGAAAAAAATGTGGTCCCTCCACAGTGATTATTTGAGCATGGTAAATCCGCAGTGAATTCTAAGCATATGATAGCAAAATTTGAGCTAGTTTGACTTTGGTAGCCTAAACAAGTTTTTTACCAAGGAAGGCATACTTTAAAGCAATCCTTGAAAGTTTAAAAGGAAATTGGGATGATATAATTGATGGCAGATTGTAATTCATGGTAGCTCTTATTTAAAAAGGGGGAATTTGTAATAGCCCAGCTTCCAAACTAATCTTGTAACAACCCTCAAATTGGAAACAGATGAAAAATTATGGTGAAGATCTAAAACAATGACCACTAAATGGATGCGGTATCATTTCAGGATTCTTCATAAACATCAATTTCTTGCAGAATAAAAGCTTATAACTCTATCACTTGAATGAGCCATATAATTTAGCACTCTATCACGCAAATCCTTTGGCATATTTTTTTCTCCATAAACCAGGTGAAGGGGGATTGTGTCATGTTGAGAAATTATTGCTAAATCCAACTTGGAGGAATAATAGGATTGGAGAGAGTATCATCTCAAAACGTATAGATAGCTTTCTAGTGTTAGAGAAATTACTAGACTCTATGGAGAACATTAGATCTTGGTTTGAAAATGTAAGTCCTAATCACGTTCCTTTTACAAGTGGGGGGCCTCTACCCATAGACCCCCCAATTCCTTTTAAATTAAAGTCATATTGGCTAGTACATACATCAAGGTTTCAGAGTGTTGGTCTTGAATGAGTAGAGAAGAGGACTTTGTTATTTTCAATTTAGTGAACACCTAAGAGAATTAAAATGTTAACAATAACCTAGCCCATGGAGAAGTGCAAAGACTCACAAGAGAAACTTCGCATTTAGAGGATACTGCAACATTTTCAATTCCAATATGAATGAAGTGTTTAATATAGAGGACATGTAAAATTTAAAGTTGAAGGAAGCAACAAAGAAGTATATTGTTGACTGACAAGGAGCAAAATGGAGACAGAAAAAGTAAAAGTGTGTTCACCTAAGGTGAGAGATAATTAGGTATAAATCTAGTAAATTGGTTTTCGTAATTTAATTTTTTCTTTCATTGAACTATTTAGCCATTGCCCAAGTACATCAATAGCCACATGAGCTATGCTAATGATTGTCGGTGTTGGCTAGTTCTACATTTCAGTTCCATATAGAGAAGGAACTATATGGGGAATCTAATGGAAGGGAGGAACAATGGTCCATGATTGTTCGCACTACCTGGAACCATAGGTTAGAGCATGCTGATTGAAACTTGTTTCCTCAGTATGTCATGGCACTTCATCTAGGGTGGCATTCAAGAATTCAATGATGTGATACTATCATTTCATTGGATCCCTCTAAGCTTTGTATGTCAAGTTGAGATCCTTTTTAAACTTATGGAGGACATGAGAAAACCAGGTTATACAAGTGCCTCAATACTTATAATAAACAATCATTTTCTAGTTAATATTGCCTTGTTGTACATAATGGTTGATATAAATATATTTTATGTCATCATCATCGGGCTAGCATTATAACATTTTTGGAATGCAATTTTCTTAAAGGAAAAATTCACAGAAAATCCAAGGGATGTTTAAAAGGCAATTGTGATGATATAATTGATGATTCTTTGTAAGTCATTGAAACTCTTATTTAAAAAATGGAAACTTGTGGCGACTCTTTCCAAGGTATGTCAAAATGTGTACCCATATTTCAAATTGATCTCCTAATAGCCCTCAAATTGAAACCATATGAAAAATTAAGGTGAAGATCTAAAATAGTGACCACTAGATGGATGTATCATTTTAGCATTCTTGAGACACATCAATTTCTTGCATAATAAAAGCCTAGAACTCTATCACTCATCTTAGCCATATAATTCAATACTCTATCACTCAGATCCTTTGGCATAGTTTTTTCTCCATAAACTAGATGAAGGGGGATTGTGTGATGTTAAGCAATTATTGCTAAATCCAACTTGAAGGAGTAATAAGATTGGGGAGAGTGTCATCCCAAAAAGGCTAGAAGTATTTCTAGTGTTAGAGAACCTATTAGACTCAATGGATAACATTAGATCTTGGTTTGGAGAAGGAAGTCCTAATCATGTCCCTTTTGCAAGTGGGATTGTCTACCCATTAACCCCCCAATTCCCTTTAAATTAAAGTCATACTGGCTAGTAGATCAAGATTTCAGAGTATTGGTGTTGAATGAGTGGAAGTGTTATGATAAGATAGAAGAGGACCCTGCTATGTTTCAATTTAGTGAACACCAAAGAGAATTAAAAGGTTAACAATAACCTAGTCTAGGGAGAAGTGTAAAGACTCACAAGAGAAACTTTGTATTTTAGAGGATATTGCAAACATTTTCAATTCCAATATGAATGAAGTGTTTAGTGCAAAGGACATGCAAAATTCAAAGTTTAAGGAAGCAACAAATAAGGAGATTGTTGACGAGAGGAAGAAAAATGGAGACAAAAAAGTAGAACCACTCAGATTACCAATAGGGATGAAAATAGTAGAATTTTCCATCATCATACAAAAACAAGACCAAATAGAAACACCATCTATAGCATCAATAATGAAAGTGGGAATTGAGTTCACAACTTCAAGCATGTGGCAGAATTGGGTATCAAACACTTTGGGAAATTTTTTAAGGAACCAGGAAGTGGAACACTATAGAGATAGTACAAATGTATTCTTACTGCCCCGTCCTAGTAGATTAGGAGAATAATAGAAATTCAAAGAAGGAAGTGTCTTTTGTGGAGCCAGAAGTAGTTATTGATTCATTTCATAAGGATGAGTCTTGATCCTGATGGTTCATTAATTGAGTTTCATGAGCATTTTTTCAACTTATTAGAAAATGACCTATTAGAGACTATGAAGGAATCTAGGAGAGGTGGAAGGTACTAATGGCTTTAAACTCTTATTTTATTGTGTTATATGCAAATAAATATTCCCTTGAGACATTTGAAGGCTTCAGCCTCATTTATTTATGTAATGAAGTATAAAATATCATCTATAAAATCATTGCAAGGACAATAAAATTCATCATCTCTCCAACCATCAGTGGTGGACAAATTTGGACCTTAGATGACAGGCATATCCATGAGGCTATTGGCACAACCTAGGAAGTACTCCATTATATAAAAGTAAAAATGAAATCTACCTTCATTATAAAACTTGATTATCAAAGGGATATGGCAATATGAGTTGGCCACATCTCATATTAATGATGTTTCATATTGGGTTCTCTTATAAATATTGTAAAGTGGATAGGGGGATGTTACTCTTCAATATCTTTCTCAATTATAGTCAATGGTTTTGTATCTCATTTTTCTATCCTAATTTAGGTTTAAGGCATGGTTGTCCCTTGTGCTAAATACTTATTATTATTGTTGCAAAGGGTATTAGTATGTGTCTAATACATGAAAAATTAATTGGAAGACTTCAAAGGATTAGTCTAGGAATTCACATATATGTTGCTCACCTTCTATTTGATGATTATATCTAGATTTTTGTGGATGCTTCTTTGAGAGATTCTTCTACTTTGCATCATGCCCTTGATATTTACCGCACAACCATAGGTATGGAAGTTAATCAATAAAAGTCTTGCATATTGTTTCATATTTTTATGGAAGGGAAACAAAAAGAAATAAAAGAAATTATTCTCTTATGGGAAGATGCTTCTCAAGAAATTCTCTAGTATCTTGGCTTTCCTTTAAATCCTAATGAATAAGGGTACAAGGACTGGCTATGGTTATATAGTATAATTGAATCCATAATTATTTCATGGTATGCAAGGTGGCCATCCCTAGGTGGAAGAATAACTCTGGTTAAAGCAATATATGAGGTCATACCCTATCTATTGGTAGTATTTTGTGTACATATATAAAGGGATTCTTAACAAGATAAGAAAAAGGATTTTCAAATTATTATGATTAGGAAACACAAGAAAAATAAGATGGTGATGGTGGAATAGGATATTCTTACCAAGTTGAAGAAGGAAGAGGCTTCAAGCATTAAGAAATAATGCCACTTCTACAAAATATTTGTAGCCAAAATATTGTGAAACCGGAGATCAAGCTCAAGTCTTTAAGGAGATATAATAATCCAAAGGTATTTCCCCTATTAGTGTTAGAATGGATTCATTGTCCCAATAAAAAGAATACAACTTTGTTGATTGTCTCCTAATACAGTAAAAACAATAGTTAATTAAGTTTAATTAACTTAATTAGTTTAGGAATTTCGAGTTGGAAGTCTTTTTGTAGTCATGTATATGTTCTCCCTAAATTTTAGGGGTCCAGTATGAGTTTAAATTGAGTTGGAAATTAGATCACTCAGTTTACTGAGTTAAATTCAGTTAAATTAGTTCCAAACTATTTGTGGAACTAATAGAGGACTAATAGTCAGTTTGTGCACTAGTGCTACTCCGGTTAACTCAAGATTCCCTCATGACAAACTCATGCATGTCAGTTTGGAGAAAGACTTAGTTGAGACTAGAGTGCAAGGACAGTGTACTATCAGTGGTATTATTTACTGGAGTGTAAATATCATGCATGCATCAGAGATTGATCCTATGTTTGGATTGTGCAGTTTTGGAAGCATGAATTCCCTTTAAATATGGGTTATTCATCCTAGGAATTACGCAAGATATTAGGGCTTGGAGAGCTGCAGAATTGGCTAAGTGTTGGCCAAGAGCTAGCTTGTGCGCTGAGAGAGTTAAGCATACTTGTGCGGAATTGTTCTAGTGAGAACAAGCTTTGTATCTTCACTCATATTTCTTATATAAGCAATACAAATAGCGAGGTTTTGAGCAATGTCTTTCCCCATATACATCTTGTGTTATGTTCCATTGATTTATCTTCTTCTTGTTCATATCGTTTTCATCGATCTATTGGCTTTTGTTGGTTGAAAGTAGAAGTAGATTCTTGTCATGTGCTTTAGTACATTGCATAAGCTTGTGAATCTATAGGATTTTATGTATGGTACCAAAGCTAAAGACAGTATACTAGAGGGGATTTCGAATTTTTGAGTTTTGGGTTACAGGTGAAATTCGAATTTTGTTAATTTTAGGTATGTTCTATGCTAAAGCAATTTATTTAAATTTTCATAGTTAGCAATCACATTAGCATTAAGATAAACTGCAGATAGAACATAAATATAAATCGCATAAGACAAGCCAAGACAAGAGGACACAAGATGTGGCGCTAGCCAGGGACAAACCCCACAATGTGTGGGGAAACCCTTTGATCAAATCTTCTTTTATCTTCAAAGTTCAGCAAAGAAAGAGAGAGAGAGTACATTTACAACAGAAGTCAACACTTTGACTTATCTAGATCTAGCATAGATCATTTCGTATAACGATGAGATCAGTTGAAGGCATTCTGCTTCAACTGATTCTCAAGGTGACTCCTTCACCTATCATCGTGTTGCATCTGGTCCTCTTGCTGCACCACTGCATACTGCACCATGCTGCACTAATCATGATTATCATCATGCTGCCCATGTCCATGATCTTATCCATCATGCTGCCCATTCATCATGTAGCTCCTTGCTAATGTGCATCATCATCATTATGTTGCCCCTGCTAATGTGCATGATTATCATGTTGCCCTTGCCATCATCATGATTATCATGCTGCCCTTGTCATAATACACTGAGTTCTATATCTCAGGATGTTGTGTGTAACATAGTCCCTTCATCCAAGATTTTCATCTTCAAATCACTATTGTATTACATTGTCCAATATGCTTAGAAAGATTGCTTCTTTCATAGACAGCCTTGGATTTACCACGCTGTCACCTACAGCTTTGTATTACTGCGGCTTCACTTCCATGTTGTTTATGACCTGCGTATTAGGCTACAGGTCAGCGTATATATGTTTCATTTACCTGTGCATATATATGTGTATCTTGCTGCGTAAGCTATCTCAATGACCAACGTATATATATTTCATTGCTGCGTTCATTGCCTGTGTATATATAGCTATTGCCATTGCCTTCATGACTGCGTGATATTCATGACAGCGTATCTATGTTTTATTGAATACACAGGGTATCATTGTTTCATTGACCAGCGTATAGTATCTATGTCCCATTGACCTGCGTATGGGTGCTTCATGAAGATCGTAGCTAGGTCCTTAGATAACTGTTGTTGTGGTTATGACTGCGGCTAGGTCTTCAACGAGCAGCGTAGTTCCATATACTTTGACTGCGGCTAGGTCTTCAATGAGCAGTGTAGTTCCATATATTTTGACTGCGGCTAGGTCTTCAATGAGCAGCGTAGTTCCATATATTTTGACTGCGGATAGGTCTTCAACAAGTAGCGTAGTTCCATGCTATGCATATTACATCGTATGGAATCCTGTGTGAACAATTCTCCTTTTGGCTACGTTTTACATGCCTTCCCTGATCTGCGTATATGTCTCTTTCATGATTGTATTGGATAGTGTCTTTATGATAGCGTGCAAGGTGTCCATGTTGTGCGTATTACATCGTATGAAATTCTTCCCTTACTGTGGCTTGGTGTTTCCATTACAGTGTATAGTCTAGGGCATCACCTGCGTGCAAACTAGGGCATCATCTTTAGGCTAACATATTACTCTTGGTGTCTCACTCCTTCTCCAAAAACCCAAGACGTGGAGAGGAGGAGATACCTCAAGAATGTGTGATCCAAATGACATCAAATCCTCATATATTTATACCAAAAACATATAGGTTGAATAGACATGACGTTTGTGCTTCTAGAGCCTACATAAGAGCTGGTCGGCTTGATAATAATTACATAATCAAAATAAATTCATATCTCCATAAATATTTATCGGAATCGGATGATCTTTAGATCAATCCTGCACCTCTCGATGAGAGGGATCCAATAAAAATGTCAGCTGCCATAAATAAGCTGACCCGCATGGAGTTTGGACCTAGATCCCAATTTAACACTCCCTCTCAACTAGGGAGAACTCCATCTGTTGATCCATAAGTCCGACTGTACTATCTCTGCCATCAGTGCCCTGCACTGCTCTGCCCAGCTCTACTGAGCTCTGCTGGCTCTGTTCTGCTTTGCTCTACGCATATCTGCTATGTTGAACTATGAAGAAGAAGAATTGATCGAGAATGTCTCATACCATTCTCCATTAACCCAAAGTCAGTCTCAGAGTGCGTACCACTGGTCCCAGACCAGTCTCAACCGACCCAAAGTCAACATCATAGTGGGTACCACTCCTACCACTGGTCCCAGACCAGTATCGTAGTCTCAGAGAGTGTACCACTAGTCCCAGACTAGTATCGTAGTCTCAAAGAGTGTACCAATGGTCCTAGACCAATCTCAGCCGACTCGAAGTCAGCGTCATAGTATGTACCACTCTCACTGGTCCCAGACTAGTACTGCACTGAAACGAAATCAGTCTCAGAGTATGTACCACTGGTCCTAGACTAGTCTCAACCGACCCGAAGTCAGCGTCATGGTATCGTACAACTCCTACCACGGGTCCCAGACCAGTGTCGCAGTCTCAGAGTGTGTACCACTGGTCCCAGACCAGTCTCAGCCGACCCGAAGTTAGTGTCATAGTATGTACCACTCTCACTGGTCCCAGACCAGTACTGCACTAACACGAAGTTAGTCTCAGAGTATGTACCACTAGTCCTAGACCAGTCTCAACTGACCCGAAGTCAGCATCATAGTATGGTACAACTCCTACCACTGGTCACAGACCAGTATCATTGATCCCAGATCAATGGAGGTCATTCTAGCATAGGGAGTACGGTAGATACAACGATGTGTCCATTGGTACTATTATGGTCCCTAGCTTCATTTCCCTGCTCATTGATCAGATGAGAGGTACTACCCATGAGTCCCAAACTGCATGGGTAGGATGCCTCGACAGGAGAACTTAATCAATCCCATCCTCACAGGAGAATGCATCAATCCTACTACAATCGCCATGGAGAACACATCAATTCAGGTCTTACAGGAGAACACATCAATCCTGCTATGATTGCCATGGAGAACACATCAATCCAGGCCTCACAGGAGAACACACCAATCCTACTACAATCGCCATGGAGAACACATCAATCTAGGCCTCACAAGAGAACACATCAATCCTGCTACAATCGCCATGGAGAACACATCAATCTAGGCCTCACAGGAGAACTAATCATCTTGCTACACAGGAGAGCGAATCATCATGTTCCACAAGAGAGCGAATCATCTTGTCTCACAAGAGAGCGAATCATCTTGTTCCAGTGCGCACCACTAGGGGAGGGTGAGTCACCCTGTGGTCGTATGTTGCTCCAGTAAGAATCGCAAGCCCCCCAGAGCTCCCAGAGCTCAATGTATGCAATATGCAAGACCCTTTTACAAGGGTCTCTCCACGACTCCAAGTCATACGGGAAAATCACAGATTTGATCTTTCCCTGGGGCTTTGTCAAAATGTCAGCGACCTGTACATCAGTCTTAATGCGATGGAGCCTCCTTGCTCATCTTCTTACCATATCCCAGATAAGGCAGTATCTGATGTCTATCTGCTGGAGTAATCGTTGAATACAGATTCCTCAATAATCGAATCCCACCTCTGGTTGTCACAGAGAATCACAGTGGAATTCATCATGTGTACAAATAGCTCACTGAAGAGCTTCCCCAACCAGGCAGCTTCATACGAGATCATACTCGTAGATATGTATCCGATCTCAGCGGTGCTTATAACGACCGACATCTACTTCCTGCTTAGAAGCAGAATCCAAAGAGGAACAGCACTAAGAAGTGCTCCAGTGATCCTCCACATTGCCTGCCCAATCAACATTCGAGTAATCATGCAGTTTCATATTTCCGGCAGTGTATCTCACTCCATGAGAGATTGTGCCCTTAAGACATCTCAAAGATTCTTGGCACCAATCCAGTGAGGCTCAACCAAATATAAGCTCCCCGTGCTAACTGCGAAACGTATGTCCGGATGGAAGTTCACCAAGAACTTACCCAAGTTTGGTCCGACGTCACTATCGTATAACTTCCTTGAGGTAGTCATAGGCTTACAGTTTATTGTTTCACATCCGGAATCCAACTCCCTCTTACTTCTGCAAGAGAGAGGGTCTGCATAGGCCGTCCTCATAAGGTGCTGGTATGAGAGGTCTATCATCCACAACCTTCGGATGGTTTGGATCAGTTTCACTCCTTAATGAATCTTAGCTTCATCCAACAACTATCGGTCCTCTCCTACTATGCCCGAGGTGTTTTGCTTCAAGCCATAGAGGGCTTTCTTCCACCTGTATATATGAGATTCCCATTTATGAATCTCAAGCTCCATGGGTTGTTTCAAACCTGTGGACTAACTACATGAGGGGAATGGTCCCCTTTTAAGATTTTTCTTTCGGTACATCTCAGACATGTACTTTCATGCTCCTTTTGAATTCAGGCTTCCCTGTCACCATCTGACTCACAGACCTCCGGTGCTATGTGTCAATGGACATGATCTCCAGTGGACTTCCTGTAACTTAATACAACCCTGAACTCAAAAGCATCTTTGAAAATTCTATTTTCAAACATGTACCTTTCCATCGACAAATGCCACCTTAAAACCTTCGAATTCCATCCCTGGGGTTCCTTGCTTTCATGAAGGGTCGGCCGTGTCCTTGATGACCTACATCTCTGCCATTCGGACACTCCTTCGCATAAGGGCTGAATTTATAACCAAGGCATCTGCCTTTCCTTCCACCCTTAGATCCGAACTTCCCAATGAAGTGATCTTTAGGTAGGCCATCAGAAATTCCGCTACGCCATTCTGATAATATTATCTGCTTCGACTTCTCCCTTAGTGAATTAGAAGAGGGACGAGGAACCCATTGATCCTTTTGTCTTGTCCCAACTGTCTTTGGTGATTGCTCTTTCACTCTTGCTTGGGCATTGTCTTCACCTCAACTCCGATCCCATGTTAATTTTAGGTATGTTCTATTCTAAAGCAATTTATTTAAATTTTCACAATTAGCAATCGCATCATCATTAAGATAAACTGCAGATAGAACATAAATATAAATCGCAGAAGACAAGCCAAGACCCCACAAGATGTGGCACGAGCTAGGGAAAAACCCCACAATGTGTGGGGAAACCCTTTGATCAAATCTTCTTTTATCTTCAAAGTTCAGCAGAGAAATAGAGAGAGTACATTTACAACAGAAGTCAACACTTTGACTTATCTAGATCTAGCATAGATCATTTCGTATAACGATGAGATCAGTTGAAGACATTCTGCTTCAATTGATTCTCAAGGTGACTCCTTCACCTATAATCGTGTTACATCTGGTCCTCTTGTTGCACCATTGCATACTGCACCATGCTGCACTAATCATGATTATCATCATGTTGCCCATGTCCATGATCTTATCCATCATGTTGCCCATTCATCATGTAGCTCCTTGCTAATGTGCATCATCATCATTATGTTGCCCCTACTAATGTGCATGATTATCATGTTACCCTTGCCATCATCTTGATTATCATGCTGCCCTTGTCATAATACACTGAGTTCTATATCTCAGGATGTTGTGTGTAACATAGTCCCTTCGTCCAAGATTTTCATCTTCAGATCACTATTGTATTACACTATCCAATATGCTTAGAAAGACTGCTTCTTTCATAGACAGCGTTGGATTTACCACGCTGTCACCTACAGCTTTGTATTATTGCGGCTTCACTTCCATGCTATTTATGACCTGCGTATTAGGCTATAGGTCAGCGTATATATGTTTCATTTACCTGTGCATATATATGTGTATCTCGCTGCATAAGCTATCTCAATGACCAACGTATATATATTTCATTGTTGTGGTCATTGCCTATGTATATATAGCTATTGTTGTTGCCTTCATGGCTGCGTGATATTCATGACAGCGTATCTATGTTTTATTGAATACACAGGGTATCATTGTTTCATTGACCAGTGTAAGTATCTAAGTCCCATTGACCTGCGTATGGATGCTTCATGAAGATTGTAGCTAGGTCCTTAGATAATTGTTGTTGTGGTTATGACTGCGGCTAGGTCTTCAACAAGCAGCGTAGTTCCATATACTTTCACTGCAGTTAGGTCTTCAATGAGCAGTGTAGTTCCATATTTTTTGACTGCGGCTAGGTCTTCAATGAGCAGCGTAGTTCCATATATTTTGACTGCGGCTAGGTCTTCAACGAGTAGCATAGTTCCATGCTATGCATATTACATCGTATGGAATCCTGCGTGAACAATTCTCCTTTTGGTTGTGTTTTACATGCCTTCCCTGATCTGCGTATATGTCTCTTTCATGATTGCGTTGGATAGTGTCTTTATGACAGCGTGCAAGGTGTCCATGTTGTGCATATTACATCATATGGAATTCTTCCCTTACTGTGGCTTGGTGTTTCCATTACAGCGTATAGTCTAGGGCATCATCTGCGTGCAAACTAGGGCATCATCTTTAAGCTAGCGTATTACTCTTGGTGTCTCACTCCTTCTCCAAAAACCCAAGACGTGGAGAGGAGGAGATCACCTCAAGAATGTGTGATCCAAATGACATCAAATCCTCATCTATTTATACCAAAAACGTATAGGTTGAATAGACATGACGTTTGGGCTTCTAGAGCCTACATAAGAGCTGGTCGGCTTGATAATAATTACATAATCAAAATAAATTCATATCTCCATAAACACTTATCGGAATCGGATGATCTTTAGATCAATCCTGCACCTCTCGATGAGAGGGATCCAATAAAAATATCAACTGTCATAAATAAGCTGACCCACCTGGAGTTTGGCCCTAGTTTCCAATTGAACAAATTTGCAATACATACTTCAATATTGGAAGATGGCATTCTATAGTTTGCGGCTCGAGTATGCCTTGGAAGGTAGCTCAAAATTTATAGCCTAGAGGGACAAAATGGAGGTTGTGCTAGAGGATAATGGCTTGATGGAATTCGTTGATAAAAAAACTCCTAAGCCAACAGAAACAAATGCACAGAATTTGGTCGAATGGAAGAAGTGTGTGGCAAAGGAGAGACGGATAATCCTTGAAGGAGTTCGAGACCATGTTGTCTCGAGTCTCCATGGCAAGAAAACTTCGTATGCTATGTGGAAAACATTGACAGAATTGTATTAGTACAACTTCGAAAAATCAAAATGGAGAAAGGCGAGACGATTCCAAAATACTTGACCAAGTTCACTTAGTGTCGTGATGAACTTGGAAGTGTTGGAATCACAATTGTTGAGGATGATATGGTGATTCTTGCTCTTCTAGGACTCCCAAAGAGTTGGCATAGTTATCAGGACTCTATCAATGGTCGGGAGAAGCTGCTGGATTGGGAACAACTGTGGTTGGATTTGATGCAGGAGGAACACCAGGGGTGACTCTTCATCAAAGACTGATGATGAAGAGAATTGTTCCTTAGCGATTAAGGCGAAGAAGGGGAAAGGGAAATCTTCCCATTCCAAATCGGATTCTTATCATGGAGGTAATAATAAAGACATGATGAAAGTTAAGTGTTTTCATTGTCATGAGTTGGGCCATTTTGCTACAAATTTTCCACTCAAGAAGTCCTTAGGAAGAGCGGCAAGTGAGGCTTTGGCCTCTCAATTAGAATTGGACTTTTCCCTCATTGCATGCATGGTGTCATCAATGATGGGAAGTGTATGGTACTTAGACAGTGGAGCTTCATTCAACATGATTGGCAACAAAGAGTTATTTAGTGACCTGGAGGAGAAACGTCTCCAGATGCATATCGAGATGGGTGACGATGGGAAGTATAATGTCACCAGATTGGGAAAGATTACTTTTTCAGAGGGAGCATGGGGCTCCACTCACCTTGAAGAATGTTATGTATGTGCCCGGGTTGAAGAAGAACTTGGTATCTGTTACCATGCTTGAGGATAGAGGTTATGATGTGATCTTCTCAAAAGGAAAGGCGCTCATTCAACACATAGCCACGGGTCAAGTAAAGAAGATAGGGATTCTGGTGAAGAATATCTATAAGCTGGAGGTAGAGGAGTGTGCTACTTTGAGCACAAAAGCAGAAAGGGTGCAAAGTCGAGACGTTGGAGAGTTGTGGCACAGGTGATTGGGCCACTTGCATCATGGGGCTTTGAAGATATTACAGTAGATCTGTATCGGTCTTCCCAAAGGTACGCTTGAACAAGTTGATACATGTAAGGAGTGTGCTTTGGGGAAATACACCACGTCTTCCTTCCATGAGAGAGACAGTCGAGCAGAGGATATTCTAGAGCGAGTCCATTCATATGTGTGTGGAAGATTCTCGACAACATCCACGGCCAAACACAAGTATTATGTTATATTTTTTAATGACTATTCTCATAAATGTTGAAAATTTTTCATGTAGAAAAAAAGATCAAACCTTCACAAAGTTTTGTGAGTTTAAAACATTGGTGGAGAAAGATTCAGGCAAGAAGGTTAAATCTCTACGGAGTGATAATGGTGGTGAGTATGTCTCAAACAAGTTTAAGAAATTTTGTGCAGTGGAATGGATAAACGGGAGTTGACGGCACCCCATAACCCTCAGGAGAATGGGGTGGCCAAGAGGAAGAACTGAAGCATGGTAGGGGAAGCGAGGGCAATGTTGCATGATTAGGTTCTCCCACTACACTTGTGGGCTGAGGCATGCAACACAATGGTTTATGTTCATCAGAACCATAGCCCACATCAGATACTTGAGATGAAGACACTAGAGGAAGCTTATTTTGATAAGAGGTCAGATGTTGGTCACTTCAGGATTTTTTGGTCATCAATATATTTCCATGTGACCAAAGATGCACGAAAGAATCTTCAGTCGACAGCAGAGTTGGGGATATTTGTGGGGTACACTGATACACCTCACAACTATTGGGTGTACTTGTCGACCAGCAAGATGACAGTGGTTCGCAGGGATGTCAGATTTGATGAGGAGAAGGCCATGCGAGGTTCCCTTGAGAGGGAGCTTGAGCTACATTCGAATGAGGAGCTTTTATCTCCTAAGACTCAGATTGAGGTGGAGAAGCCACATGTAGAGGATCCGGGAGTGGAGATATCCACTCAAGTAGATTCTTCCAAAGAGGGAAGAAAGCACACCAGAGAGGTTGATAAATTGTTGGATGATGCACGAGGGAATGTGGGAGAACCCATTTCTCAGCGCAGGTAGAGGAGGTCACCTAAGAGGTACACTAGATACATGGCTCTTTTGGGCGAATGTGTTGTGACAGAGCCATCTTCCTTTAAGGAAGCAATGCAGCAACCAGTTTGGGTTGATGCCATGGTGGAGGAGTATGACTCCATAGTTCGTAACAGTGTTTTGGATTTGGTCCCGAGACCAAAAGACAAGTCCGTGGTGAGCTCCCATTGGCTTTACAAGGTAAAGCAAGATGCAGATGGTAGTGTAGAGAAGCATAAGGCTAGATTTGTGGCCCGTGGATTTTCACAGGTAGAGGGGATTGACTATGATGAGACCTTTGCTCATCTTGCAAGGTACTCATCAATCATAACGATATTGGAACTATCGGCACAGATGGGTTGGAAGATACATCAGATGGATGTGAAGACAACCTTCCTTAATGACATGATTGAGGAAGAGGTGTACATAGAGTAACCTGAAGGTTTTGAGACCTTTGACCATGATTTGCATATGTGTCGTCTCAAGAGAGCGTTGTTTGGGTTGAAGAAAGAACCCCGTGCTTGGTACATCAATATAGATAGATACTTCACCGGGTTGGGGCCTCACGAAGAGTGAAGCAGACGCAAACCTGTACCACATAGTGGTGGAAGGTAAATTGTTGATCATTGTACTTTATGTTGATGATCTCATACTAATATGTGATGATCAACTGATCAAGTCTTGCAAGGAGGACCTTACAAGAGAGTTTGAGATGAATGACATGGGGCTTATGCATTACTTTCTTAGCTTGGAGGTATGGCAGGGATATGGGGAGTTTTTTGTGTCTCAGGGCAAGTATGCCAACGAGATACTAAGGAGATTCTGCATGGAGAGCAGCAAACCCATGGAGACTCCTCTAGCAAGTAACTGGAGGAAGGAAGATGCTACTTCAGAAGAAGTAGTGGAAGCTATTGCTTACAGGAAGCTTGTGGGTTCACTCATGTACTTGGTGAACACACGACCAGATATGTGTTATGCAGTTAACCAACATAGTCAAGCGATGGTTAGGCCTACCAAGTTGTATTGGAAGGCGGCAAAGAATATGTTGAGATACCTCAGGAGCACTTCTCAGTATGGATTATGGTACAGACGGACAGAGGGAGTGAAGCTTCAAGACTTCACCGATGCAGAATGGGCAAGGAGTCCATCCGACAGGAAGAGCACATTAGGAGGGATCTTTAGTATCGGGTCAGCGACAGTTTCTTGGTACAGCAGGAAACAGAGATCAATCGCACTCAGTTCAGCAAACACAAGTACATCATTGCGATTCAGGCAGCATGTGAGGCCATCTAGATGAGGAAGATCCTAGTTGATTTGTTTGGTCAGCAGATGGATCCAATTGTGCTTTACTACGATAATCATATTTGTATCAATCTTTCTGAAAATCCATTTTTTCATGATCGGTCCAAGCATATTGATATATGATATCATCATCTCATATATTTTGTATTGAGGCGGATTATGTTGTTAGAGTACATTCCCCCGGAGGAGCAAGATGCTGACATTTTGACAAAGGCATTGTCAAGATGTAAATTCGAGTTTCATAGAGACAGGATCAGGGTAGTTGATAATCCCTTTCTTGTTGAGAGGGAGTGTTGAGAAATGGCAACAATAAATTCCAATATAATTTGTCCTTGAATTAAGATGTGAATTAAAATCGAATTGTATTCTCATAACAACTTGTAAATAGTTAATTAAGTATAATTAACTTAATTAGCTTAGGAATTTCGAGTTGGAAGTCTTTCTGTAGTCATGTATATGTTCTCCCTAAAGTTTAGGGGTCCAGTATGAGTTTAAATTGATTTGGAAATTAGATCACTCAGTTCACTGAGTTAAGTTCAGTGAAATTAGTTCCAAACTGTTTGTGGAACCAATAGAGGACTAAGTTGGTGCACTAGTGCATCCACTAGTGCTACTTCAGTTAACTGAAGATTCCCTCATGAGAAACTCATGCATGTCAGTTTAGAGAAAGACCCAGTTGAGACTAAAATGTAGGGACAGTGTACTACCAGTGGTATTATTTACTGGAGTGTAAATATCATGCATGCATCAAAGATTGGTCCTATTTTTGGATTGCGTAGTTTTGGAGGCATGAATTCCTTTTAAATATGAGCTATTCATCCTAGGAAATACACAAGAGATTAGGGGCTTGGAGAGCTGCAAAATTGGCTAAGTGTTGGCCAAGAGCTAGCTTGTGAGCTGAGAGAGTTGAGCATACTTGTGCGGAATTGTTCTAGTGAGATCATGTTTTGTATCTTCACTCATATTTCTAATATATGCAATATAGATAGTGGGGTTTTGAGCAGTGGTTTTCCCAAGATACATCTTGTGTTATGTGCCATTGATTTATCTTCTTCTTGTTCATATTGCTTTCATCGATGTATTGGCTTCCGTTGGTTGAAAGTAGAAGTAGATTTTTGTCCTGTGCTTTAGTACATTGCGTGAGCTTGTGAATTTACAGGATTTTCTATGCAAAATTGGCGGTTTTCCCAACTTTATTTCTCTATGTGACTTTATTTATCTCCTTGGTTTGTGGCGCAAGAATTTTTTTATTTTTTATATATTAATTAAAGCATATTTTATGGCAGCCCAAGACCGTACCATAAGTCTCTTGTTGTCGCAATTATGAACCGCCCCTGTTGCAATCCATGGCATTCAAAATGTATACATTATCCTATAGCATTCAAAATTGTATAAATCCTACCATAAATGATGGTTTCACTGGTTGGTAGTGGAAAATTACTTGGGATAGCCTTAAACAATTCAACTTGTTAATATGCATAACCTCTTGAGCAATACTCTGAAGCATTTCCTTTGATTATTTTATTGGTTCCTCACCCTTTGCAAAAATGTGGGCATCAATGTATTGTATCTTGGAGTAAGGGATCAGGAGTTGTCTCTTGGAGGTCACACAAATAATTAGTTCCAACAAATTCCACAACAGAAGTAGAATATGTGGTAGTTGCAGAAACAACAAAGGAGATTGTGTGGCTCAAAAAAATTATTGAAGACTTACAAAAGAAACAAGTGAACTCTACCTCGCTTTTAATTGGCAATACTTTTGTAATCAAGTTGGTCAAGAATCCAAAATTCCATGATCAAACCAAACATAAACATAAAGTATAATTTGATTTGACATCATGTAGAGGTTGAGACTATTCATCTAGGACTTTGTTCCACAAATGAGAAAATTGTATACATCTTCATCAAAGCACTTTGAAATTTTATAAAAGTTTGAAATTTTCAAAATAATGCCTGGGCTCACTAACACCCAATCCTTAGGAATTTGGTGAATATCTTGTAAATATGTAAATAGGGGAAATATGAACAATATAGAAATTGACTGTAGAAAATGAAGAGTTGTTTTTGTAATACTATATAAGTCTATTCACATCAATACAAATCAATCCAAGTTGAGATTTACACAACCTAGCTTGATAACAACCACCCCTTCACTAGTGATAGATCACCATCTTTATTACCTCCAACAACTCATTCTCTCCATGAAGGTTAAGAGCCCCCCCATGAATTTATTGACCATATCTTTACATCCTTATCTATCAATTTTATCCACAATGGTCATTGTATCTCCCAAATATAGAACCTTACAACTCTTCTCCTTTGTGGTTATCATCATCCATGTGGATTCCATGTAGCATTATTTGATTCATAGGTCATCCATATTGATTGTAGGGTACACATGTCGCCACTCGATGTGGTTGCATTCTTTGCCAAGTAGGCCAAGGTCTTCGATCTTGGGCTCTTCCACATACATAACAAAAGGCCAAAGGAAAATAGGATCACTTCCTTTCTTTCCTTGGTTTTCCCACAAACTGCAAAGAACAAAGTGAGACTTTCCCCTCCTTCCTCCACCGCCTTGTCGCCCTCCCTGGCCCACTTTATCCTTTCCTCCACACTGCTTTGAACTTCACAAACCTTTTCCTTTCGAAAGTGCAAATTAGGCTCTACTGTGTTTAATCACAAACCTTTATGGGCCCAACTATGCACAACCATTTTCCTTAGCTAGCCTACTAACCTAGTCTACGTGTTTAGAGTGACATTGATAAGCTCCTTGTGATTGTTCACAACTTTGCATAACCAAAACCTCCACATGACTTTTGCTTTGGTATTTTTCCTCCTTTGCTTCCATATGTTGTGTTATAGTATGTGAATTGTGGGGCTCAGGGCTAGGGCCCACTCCACATTGCCCAGATCTCTACATGCATAAAACTTTCCAAGGCATGAACACAAGGCTTTAGCAAAGGTTTTAAAACCATTAACTGTACAACGTGAGTACTAAACCTAAAACACAACTATTAGAACCATTTTTGTCAATGATCCATTCCAAATCAATGTCTACTCAAACAAATAACAATAATAAACATTATTACCACCAATGTGGATCCATCTTAACCACATCTATCATGCACCAAAAGAGATCAAACCCCTTGAGATGCGAACATTTCCTCAAGTTTTACACTTTTAAAAAGGATTTGCACCTCAAGGTATTTTATTCCTCTTGACAAATGATAGATCCTTCGTTAAGATATATGTACACTGGTTATTAACACACATACCACATGTCAACTCCATATTGAGCATGAAAGAAATACACATCTCCATTAAAGTAATCACCACACTATTAAAACATTATATACATACATATATATATATATATATATAATGTTATGTCTTATCTCCATATTAAGTATTTAAAGAATTATACCTCCCTAATACTTCAACTATAAAAAGCACTTATCAATACAATTGATTTTGTTATGTCTTGTCTCCATATTAAGTATTTAAAGAATTATACCTCCCCAATACTTCAACGGTAGAAAGCACCTATCAATACAATTGATTTTTTTTATTTGCAATATATATATATATATAGATAAACATTTCTTTTATATTTTTATTGGCTATATATATATAGATATGCACATTTCTTTTATAACAAATACGGAAATATTATTTTATTATTAATTTTTTGTTTTAAATGTTTTGTGCCAACAAAAATAGGTATGTTTTTATGAAAAACAAAATATACCATATAGGGTAAATGCCTTCAAGAACCACAAACCACTCGCCCAACTAGATCAAAGATCATAACTCAAGTATTGGTTAAATCTTCTAAGAGGAAACATCCATGGCCCAAGCAAACATGGCTACTTTAAGCAATTTTTTGAGCGGAGAGGCTCATTCTACAACCCCATGTGAAGGGGATGTGTAAGTATGTCCATCCTTCTTAAAATAAAAATACAATATTCTCTAAATATAAAAGCAATGTCAACTATAATACAAAAAAAATGACATCCATATTTAATTAATTATCCATATGACATAATATAATCTCATGTAAAGTAATTAAAAGTAAAAAATAAATAAAAATATGTGAGTAAAGATACTTTTCAAAAATATTTTAACACGTGATATCAACTTCATATATATTTATAAAAATAAAATAACAAATGTTAAAAAATATATATATTTTTAATGTTGTATAGAATAAAATGTCCAATGTAGATTATGAATAAAATATTTTAATATGAATTAGTATTGACAAACATATATATATATATAACAAAAAAACAATTAATGTGTGCTAATAAAATGGCTAATAATCATGTTATGTAATCTCTATAATATTCAAAAATACAATTTAAACAATAAAAAATTATATATCGTTTTTTTGCACTCTAAAATAAGTTTGATCCCTTAACCCATGTTAAATTCATGGTTAAAATGGATCTATATTGGTATTAATGCACTTAATGTATACTAAAAAAACACATTTTTCCTTAATAAACTCATTAAATCAAATAGAAATTACTAAACTTCTAAAAATCCAAATGTCCTAACAATACCTACCAAAATATTTAACTCTAATTAAACATTAAATGAACATTAAAATAACAATGCCCTCTAAAATATTTTAGTTTAATTAAACACTAAATAAATATTAAAATATTTTATCTATATATAACATTGTATTTTTTATTATTATTAATCTTCGTATCAAAACTTATAAATATTCATTTTTCACATGTGGAAAAAAAAAATCATTTTCCAAATATTCATTTTCCACCTGTGAAAAAAAAAAAAAATCATTTTCCACGCAAAGAATATAAAAAAAAAAATCATTTTCCACATTAAAAAAATATTTTCTTTTACTTTTAACTACTTTATTTTTTACATTTCTTTTTCTTTTGAAAATATGAATTGCAGAATATCCTTTTTACTTTCAATTATTTCAATTATTTTATTCGTTTATGTATTTTACTTATTTATATAAAAACTTTCAATTATTTTATTCATTTATATATTTTATTTATTTATATATAAAATTCAATTATTTTATTCATTTATATATTTTATTTATTTATATATAACTTTCAATTATTTTATTCATTTATATATTTTATTTATTATCCTTTTTACTTTCAATTATTTTATTCATTTATATATTTTATTTATTTATATATAAAGTTGAATTATTTTATTTTTGGATAATGAAGTATATTTATTTGAGATTAAAATTGAAATGTTTTTCTTTGACAGATGATTTTCAACTCCAGCGCGCGAGTTTGTGCTGATCCTTAAACTCAATTTTAGTAAACAAAATATCAAATGCTGCCAGTGTAGTTTGGAATCATTCTTATTAATCACTTAACTTTGGAAAGCAACATCATGGCATGATTAGGAAGAAAGAATAAGACAGGCATTTAAGACTTGAAATTTCTATTTCCAAGAAACATAAATACACGCAATTTCCTTCATTTGGAAAATAACAGCATGCACCCCAAATTATAGATCTAAAATCTGAAGCCTTTATAGTTGTACAAAAATGGCAAAAACAGTGCATAAAAACGTACAAGTGGAATTATTCATCACAGGATGAACTTGCACTTTCCTCTGTTAGAGGAATATCTTCTAGTATACTAATTGGACGCTCATCATCACTAACAGGATCTAAATAAACTTCGTCACACTCTGAATTTTCTGTACACTGCTGCGAATGTTCCTCATCTGACTGCGAAAAAAAATCTGAGAAAGATTCATCAGGAGATTCAGATGAGGAATTTGAAACACCTGCATTGGAACGATATTCCACAAACTTATCAAGTGCTAAACGCATCCAGTCAAGTTTACACTGCTCCCTTGCCTCTTTCACTGGGACCTGTAGAAAAAGGTACGAGTTTAGTCCATATTTTATGTACAGACCTCTGAAACAAAGTATTGAAACGAAAGCTGTTCAGAGTTTTCTAATGATCACACTTAGCATAACTGCAATGACATAACGCATGAGCATCAACTCTCACTAATATAAATCATATCAATGTTCTCAAATACGGATGCTGTAAAAATTACCTACATACATGAAGAACTATATTCTTTCCAAATTCCTTTTATATTATACTTTGTGATGAAAAAAATTTGTGTTAGATCTAAGACTTTTGTGATCCATAATGTAGATATAAATCTTCCAGATTAATCACATTGTTAGGATTGTGTTGTGGAAGTTTCCATCCGGACTATACATGAGTACAAGCTCTTCACTTTAAATGTGACATTATATTGATGAATATCACCCAAAAAAAGGCATATTATTGTGTTAGATCTAAGACTTTTGTGATCCATAATGTAGATATAAATCTTCCAGATTAATCACATTGTTAGGATTGTGTTGTGGAAGTTTCCATCCGGACTATACATGAGTACAAGCTCTTCACTTTAAATGTGACATTATATTGATGAATATCACCCAAAAAAAAGGCATATTCCACATAATGTAAGCAACATTAGAGGAATGGAATTGCATTTCATATATATATATATATATATATATAAGCAATCCAAAAGATAATAATGAACTAAACATGGCATTGGTAAAATGGCTTCCTTGGTTTAAAAGAACCAAAATATCTTTTGACAGCTCCAACTCTACCAATTTTAGGCAACCAACACAAATAACTACGATCAGGCATCCTTGAACATAACTTTTAGACCTAATATCCAAAATTTATTGATCACAACCACCATACATACGCTGCTCTTGTTTGCTAATATTTTAGCTGCCTTTATTCACAATATGGCTGAGCTCATGTTCCCTATACCTGGTCCATCTCAATTCAAAGGTTCTCTACTCAATCATTTAAGTGTATGGAACCAACACTTCTTCAAGGCATATTTAGGTGGTCCATCTCAAAGATCATTTCAACTGGCTGATTTTGACCATTTCCATGTCCTTCTACAGTTCTATTTATAATTCACTGAAATTTCTATTTATAATTCACTGATATTTGTCAATTTGTTTATATGGGGTTTACCCAAGTCCATAACCACTATTTGGCTTTTCTATCAATAAGCATAGCTAACAAGTCCATAACTCCTATCTCGTTTGTCCATCAATAACCATAGCTAAGAGTACATTTCGCCAGAAGCCAGCAGCACAGTATGCGGAGGCATGTATAAACATTGTATCTTGGATAGATGTATGCTGGCAATTTGGCTAACTATTAGCACAGTAATCAACCTACATAGTAAACAGTCCAATCAACTAGTTTAGAGAGGAGAATGGCCTTATGCTGCCACCATCAAATCGCTATAAAGTGTTCTTTATCTCATTTTTGTATATAATATGTCCTTGTATCATTGAACTTGGAGCAGTTCAATGATTATTCAGCTTATGTACCTTCTCCCTCTCCCTCTCCCTCTCCAATAGAGTTATCCTCTTATCTAGATGTCTTATTCTTTCTTCTTTGCCATGAATCTCATCAAACTTGGCAGCTTATGTACCTGCTCTCTCTCCCTCTCCCTCTCCAATAGAGTTATCCTCTTATCTAGATGTCTTATTCTTTCTTCTTTGCCATGAATCTCATCAAACTTGCCAGCTGGCTCATATATTTGGGAACATTTAACTGCTACATACTATTAGTTTTGCACCGTATTAAAAATTCCCCAAAACCAAGAAACTTGTACAAATACAACATCACTCATTTTTTCTCTTTAAATGAAAGTTCTATCATTTCCTGTGGCACCAGTGGATGCAGATACAACCTAGTTTTTGACTCTTGCTGCTCGACAGATTTTCGAAGTGCACAAGGACAAACCTTGAAACATGCATCCAGCACTTAGAACCCCTGCGCTGTACCACATGTTCATGTCCAGTACAACTTCATTCTTGAAGCCTATGATTGTTGTGCAATAACATCATGCACCATCTTAATCAAAGTTGGATATTTTAAGTATTAGCCTCTGACCAAACCCCTCCCCCTCATCACCTTTGTCTTGCTTCTCAAAAGTATTTGCCAGGCACCATGTCTTCTCATTCTTTTATCCCTTTCAACTCTGCTTTGAGTGAAAGTTCTGATAGAATTGGTCTAACCTGTACAATTCATGCACTTATTAGGGTGCCTAACATAATGTTTTAATTGCTCACACAAACAGAGAACGTGCAAAACATGTGCATAAGAGAAAGATGAAATCTAAGCCCCAAGGGTTAACTCAATCAGTTGAACCATCTGACCAAGGCATGTTGCCAAGGAGGACGCTAAAGGTCATTCAAATCTGGTCGACATCAAGGTTACTTGCCGCTATTATAGCTGGTAGTTGAGCCACCCTCCATCTAGATATTCCAAGCAAGAGAGGGGATCCTGTGAGGTTTTCTTTGGAAAAAGAATTCTTAGAAGCATCCATTACATTCATTCAATTTTATAATAAAAATGGACTTTATCGTCCTTAATATATATGACTATGATTTGGCTTGACACAAGCAACAGCTCTATCATCAATTTTCAATCTGCACCATTACATAAATAAGAATTTATAATGTACTAGTCTTACAATGAAAGATGAAGATCTTCAAGGGAAAAGTTGGCAATCCCTGTTATAAACTATGTATAATTTCTGTTCAAATTTGAGAAATATTCCCCATTAAAAATCAATTGTGCCACAATGGACACTCATGCACCAACATTTTTCATATGACCCAGACCTACACACAATGAAAACTTTAACAGCAAACAAAACTTGCTCACATTTCAGCATAAACAATATGGCACCAAAGCAGGAGTATTGTTTTAGTTGAACAAATTGGTTAAGGTCCTGAAAGGTCTTCCCACCCTGTAAGGGTTGGTCCCAACCGAAAGGTCTTACCTGAGCATAGCTCACTTCAGCTTCTAACATGGAACAGGGACATGATCTTAACTTAGGTAGAAAATTATCGCAGCCCTTCCAAATTCCATGGAAGCCAATCAAATTCATATACAAAAATTAATTTCAAGAAAGTAACTCTGCTCAGTATAGTCTCAAGATTTGCAGCCTTTGGCAAGTTAGACCTGTGCGTTCAGTGCATCTACCAATCACATAAGAGAAATCACAAGGAGTTTTGAGAAAACCACCACAAGAGAGGAGTCTATAGGATGAGAACTCGTTTAACCATATGGTTGCACAGCCAACCAATTGGGCGATCAAAGTTAATGACACCAATGAGGGAAATGCAACTAATTAGTTCTAACTTCTGATCAAAGTTAATGACACCAATGAGGGAAATGCAACTAATTAGTTCTGCCAGAGTGAACACACTCTCAAGTGTCCTGATTTCCAGAGATGAGACAATGATCATCCAATTTGCACAAAGGTAACCATTCAGGACCACCTCCATTGATATTTGATGATTCATTCTTGTATAAATATGTATATTTGTACTTGTAGATCATCTTCAGCATCATCGAGAGATCAGATTGTTGTCTTGTGGGATCTAGCTGCACAATTGTTTCCTTCAAATGACTCAAGCCATATTGCTCCCTACAGCATTAATAATCTCTACTCAAATTTGTATTAGATATTGTGCCAGAAATACACTGTACAATTGAGCAATCCTTTATCTCGTTGGTGTGATCTCGCGATGAATGCTCAATCACTGTTTTATTGCTAAGTTTGGATACACAGTTAAGTTGGTCTTATTGTCTTGCTTAATTGTCTAAGCAACTCGATATCAGCACACTCTGTTTCACGATGTTTACTCTGCAATTGTAAAATACACTCCTCACCTCGATAACAATAAGCTTTTGCTGTCCACTAATAAACCTTGCTTCAGCTAATACATTCCTTATTCAGTTCACAACAGTTCCCTAGTCGAACTAATCCACCAGCTTGATGCTTTGCTTTAGCACAACCTAATTCACATTGGCTAACAAGTCTCCTCACAAGCTTAAGGTTGGTACACATCTAGGTGTTCACTCACATCCAAATCATGATCACTATGTGGAATTATCTTCGATATGATGGCAGTTATTTGCAATAGATTTGTAACAATAATCTCTTAAAATAACTCAATTTTATAAATGCAGAATACAACCTCATCTTAGTTGATTCGATAACTCAACTCAATCATGCCACAAACCATATTGAGTAAGCAAAGCAAAGTGCTTTGTAGCTTCATTTGGAAATTAGACAATGATTTCAAAACTGAATGAACCTTAAAAGAACTATATGTCCCATAAATTAATTAAAAAAATTTCTTCTTCAAGTACCTTCAAATTACACGAGATATTAAAGAAACATCAGATATATGCCCTTCAAGGAGATCTAATTCGTGCTTATATGAGTTATATCTCAATGCATGTTTTCAAATCCATGCCTTGCAAACACAAGATTGCCTTTTGGACAATGATGCACTTTGTGCAGAATTCCTTGAACTTCTCTACAAATTTCTTCATTCTCAACAGCAGAACATTCATGTTCATCTGATGTTATATTAAGATGTATCATGCAAGTCAATAGGGTGCACACTAATGTTGCACTACATCCTATACCCTCTAATTTTTCCACTACATTTTACCTCACATGAGTTGCCCATTTTTCTCATCTCCTCTTGGTGTCATCGTCTTTCTTTTTAAAATTTATAAATTCAAATCGCGCATTCACCAATCCCTTTTTGCTTGAATTGCGATCGATGATGGTTTAACAGAGCCTAAATTCAGAACACATACCACTTTAAGCAAAAGATATCTAACTTAGCTGTCAGGTGCATTTTTGTAAGACAAAAATGTCTCATCACATTAATTGTTCAAATTTAGACTACTCCTAGATACTAGCGCGTCATCTAATTCCTTCAAATTGTCATCAAGGTTATATCCTTCCAACAGCACTAGTTTTTACTACTCGTTCTAATGCCCTTTCATGCATTTGACATAATGTATACTGTTATGGTTGTATTCAGCATATTGAAAATACCTAACTCACTAGTTGATGATATATCCCTTTTATGCAATCAAGATACAACTTGCTTTTCACTTTTCTTCTATGGTTGGACTTAATCATTTCCTTGGTTCTCCTCCAAATTCTCATTACATTTTTTCTAATTACCTTAGTTTGTGCTACCCCCTCCCTCCATCCCTCAAATAATATTAATTAACATTGAAATACATATCCAAAAAAGAAAACCCCCAGGGTTAACTCAATCAGTTGAACCATCTGCCCAAAACATCTATGAGGTTTTCATTGAAAAAAAAAGATTATTCCGTGGAAAGATACAAGGACACTATAAATATGCCTTCTCATACAATCTCATTAATCCCTTTATTCATATATTGACTTTGGACTATTCTTGAGATATTTCTCATCTCTAACTAGCGATTGTCACATGATTTCCAAGACATAAGATCATGGCCAAAGCTCTAGTTATGTGGCTTAAGCATATTCTTCCTAAGCCCATTCATAATGAGGAAACTAGCTTGTTTCGCAACTGATACATCTTGGATAATGCTATCATTGTCTAGGAGGGTATGGAATTGACTCAAACTTTTGGCCTACATATATTATTCAACAAAATTGACTTCACAAAAGCATGTGACAAAGTTGAGTGATTCTTCGTTCTAAGCTCCAACCATGCTTAAGACCCTAGGTTTGGTCCCTCTTTTATCAACCTTGTTAAAACCCTCTACAATTACCCTAGCAGCTCTCTATATCAATCATTACAAGTAGAGTGAAATTGGCCTCTTTTAATCCATTAGCCAAGATTACCCACCAAGTCCAGCCCTCTTGCCAATCGAACCAATGGCCTATTTTCTCAACTCCATAGTCACTTTCGAGCACAGTCAAATTAATCTCCTTCCTAAGCTTGAGGTTGGCCAACCAATGTTACCAAACCATTAGCACCAGTTGCTAAGTTTCATATCTGTACAAATCCATCAGCATCCATGAATGTATATTGCTCTTCTTATTGAGTGTCATCCATGGCAACATACAAGCAGCTATAAAAAATCCTATGCACATTCCTGTGGAACAAACCTAGCAAGTAGCATGGATTCCATAGAGCTGGTTAGGCACTTTGTTATATCACCTAGGAAGAAGGAGGATTCAGGACATTGAAACAAAACAAGCACCAAGTAGGTGGTGAAGAAGGTGGTAGAAGCTGAAGAGGCCTAGAAAGTGCTCCCTAGACACCACATTAAGCAGGGACAGCCTCTAGGTAAAAAGGCTTAGCAAGGAATTTCTTTTCAACCTATCCTACCAAGTGCTAATCACTTCAAAAGAAAATATTTCAAGCACCTTCAATGTACAACGTATTTGCAAGGCCTAGGATGCACTCAAACCCTTCCTTGCCTAGAAAAAGTTCTCTTGTGACTAGATTATCACTTAATGATCACCACCTTAAGTGGCCATCATTGATCCTTTTTAAGGAAAAAACCTTCGACCAAATCTTCCTAGTTGTCACCCTTGAAGCTCTTTCATTGTGACATCCAATCCCCCAATGATCTCTTTGACAGCTCTACTAGGGCTTTGCTTTGATGGGTTGACATGAAGCAAAAGCACGAACTAGGTAGTGTTGACATGCTTATTATGGACCCAATCCATAGGATCATTCCAAACCATCTACAACTTAAGCATTGTTATCATCAACTTACACATAGTGGTGAAACTAGAAATGGGGCAATGCCATATCTTTTACGTAAAAATTGGTCGTGGGCTACAAGTGATTGTGTTCCAATCCATAACTAGAAGGCCAACTTAACAAGATTTGGCACTTGTAGTCAAAACAAAAAACCTAGTTATTTCACCTTCTCAATGTATGGAAAGTTGGAAACCTATTCTTGAACATAAAAGGACCTTTTATTCCCAAAGCTTGATTATAGAGATGTTATTGATAAATGGTGACCACATCTAACAATCCATGCCCATGATATTCTCACTTGGGTGAGCTGAAACCCTAGAGCATATATCTATTCACTTGCTAGGAAGGTCTAAGCATGGGACAAGTCTATGTGCCAACTTTTGCCTACTTCCCCGCAGAGTTTCAATGCACTTGGATGCTTATCACAATTGAAGTGCTCTTTTGGAGCTAGAAATTGTTAGCACTAGGTTTGTACCTTCACAAAGGGTCCAAATGTTTTGAGAATCAATTGACAACTTCATTTAGAAAGAGTGAAGGGTTAAGTATTGGGCTATGTAAAAAAAAAAATTATGAAAGGGTAGCATAAAGCTTAGAAACATTTCAAAAGAGTTTATTTATGTTATACCTAAGTTTTCCCTAAGTTTTGCAACAAATCGACGTCAATCAAATGCAAACAGGTAGCACTACGGAATATTTTTGTAGTGTCTACAGCTATCGCTACGAAAATATTCGCAGCACCTACAAGCCCTGCTACGAAATATTTTCATAGCGCCTACAGGAATTGTAAAAATAAAAACTTTTTAACCGCCCTTTGGATTATTTTAAGCGCCCAAACCGTTTTTCAAGAATCCTAACTCTTGTTATGAGTTGATGTGATGTTTGGAGGAGTTTCCAAGCATTAGAGGATGGTTTTAGAGCAGAGAGCTAAAAATTGTAGTTATTTATAAAAGAGTCATTTCCAACGTTTCCAAGTAACCAGTTTGCAGTGAACAGAGGATTTTTAAGCAGTGTTTACAACAAGTGACTAGGTTGAGTGTAACTGCAGTTGAGAAATGGGAAAGTCTGACCAAATAAAGCAGTATGAGCTAGATGGCATAGAATGGTTCCAGGCCTATGAAGAACTCATACCAGTTTTCACCAACGCAGGATGGGAGCCGATTTTTCATCGTTTTAATGGATACAATGTGAGCTGGTGTCACGATTTCATTCATTCCTTTGATGGAAGCACAGCAAGGGTAAGAGATTTAGAGTTTGCAGTCACTGAGGAGTCAATTACAAAAGCTAAAGGGTTATCTACTGAAGGAGAGAAGTGGTTCCAAAAGCAAATGGTACAGAATGTAGATTTGAATTTCTTCTTGAAGTAAAATGTTCAAAACCCTAATTGGAGCATTGGTATCCCTCAAAGTGTGTTGAAGCCCGAATGGACTAGTGTTCTAAGGATTGTGCAGATGTTCTTTATGTGTGAAGGCATACTCATAGATTTATTTATATCACATGAGATTTTTATGTCACTTAGTTGGTTTTAGTAAGATGAGCCTGCCCTATTTTTTACACCAAAGTTTGCTCAAAATGACCACCAAGGCCAAAACCAAAACTGAGTTATTCTCTCATGATATACGCCATCATGGTTTTATTAAAATGTTATACACCCATGAATTCAGTAAGCATGTCAAGCATTTGAGACGGAGGACAAGGAGAAACCTGCACCCAAAAAGCAAAAGCAGAGTAAAACTAAAACACCTATTGAAACCCTAAATCCATAAGCAGAGCTAAATCTAGTCATCAAATTCCTATTCAAGGGCTTGCAGAAAACTCTACGAGTGAACCAGAAATTAGGGTTTATGAAAGAAAAACCAAAAGGCAACAAAAACAAGTACAAGAAGACAAGAAATCAAAGCATATAGCAATAGAAGACAAAAGGGGAAAACATTCAAACAAGAAGACGAAGGATACCAGCAAAGAGACAAAGCATAGGGTTCATTACTTTAGAAAACCTCATACTCAGCCTACCAATAAGCTTAGGTTAGACTTCAAAGCTAACTTCAACCCTAGACTAAAGGAACCAATAATTATTAATGAAGAAGAGAATGTAAAATCTTCCAAAGGTAAAAAGAAATTTGCAAGGAAGAAGGGGAAAGGAAACCCTAGCAGCTAGCAAAGGCATTCAAGAGAGCGACAAAAGAGTTACAAGATCAATGGCAGATCAGGACAAGTTGAGCATGCTTGCTCAAGTTGCTGAAGCCATGGAAGAATGAGCAGGTCTACTTTTTGACAAAGTAGTATATTGATCCAAAAAACAGGGGAATTTAATGTTTGTTGTAAAACCCTAATTTTGACTAAAATATTTCATCATGCTTCACTGAATCTTTTTGACAGTCGGGCTAGCATACTTCAAGTTGAATGAAGATATCATAAAAGCTTTTTGTGGATTGTAGGCATGCACATGAGGTTCATCATATATACCCTTCTTAAGGTCATAAGAGGCTAGAATAATCAATTTAATAATACATTATGCAAAAAGTTTCATCAGAAACTCTTATCTCATCAGCTTATAAAGTATGGATGTATCATACACATTAATGTATGTTGTACAACTTCACCAATTTGATTTCTGAATTGAATAACTAGATGTATAATCAATCATGATTAATTGATAGTAAATTATCGTTTTATATTAATATATTCTATATCTTTTAAATTCATCCAAACATGTTTCCTTCTATCCTATAAAATAATGTACCATATCATACCCTAAAATTTGGGGTGTCTCTACATTCTTCCAAGATACTTGTCCCTCCATCTTCCCATCCCCTAACAACTATGAAATGTAGGTTAATAACCTCCATTCTGACATAATTTCTGAAATGTAGGTTAATAATCTCCATTCTCACATAATTTCCTAAACTTACCGTTCAACCCATTATACATGTCTTTACAAAAATGCATGCATGATGTTATAGGAATCTATATGGATGCATACATAACACAATAACATGAACATAAAATTTGGAGAGAATAATAAATGTATTTGTGTATTAATAGTGTATAATGAGAACCTGCTAATAATACGGAAGTAGGCTACCCTTATTACATACACCACTCTCTCAAATTAATCATAATTCATTATATTATTATATAACATCCTAGGATGATTATGGTGGTTTGATCACCTTATTAGTTATCACTAACCTTCACATCTAAATGTTATAAAATTTAACTAACACTAATGTCTAATAACTAGAGATCAAATGATATAAAAGATGCATTAATACTAAGTTGGAAGTTTGCTCTTCCAACACCCCCCTTCAAATGAGGTCTCCAAACACTCTCAACAACAATTAAATATTGCTGGTATCACAGAAGTTTCTATCTAAATTCCAAATCTACGGCTTCATCCCTGCTTCGGATGAGCATTGTTAATGTAAAAATTGAACCTTGATACCCTGCACTGAATACATTCTCCTATGTTTTCACTACTCCACAACACCAAGGTTATGGAAGCCTCTTTGGGTATTCTATTTGTACAACTTGAATAACACTTCCTAAACTAAGAAATCCCTCCAATTTATGGTCTGGCCCTTGTTTTGAACACTATGTATGGATTAGCTCCCATCCACCAAGTCACCTAGGTAACCAGCAAACCAGCTGCAATGCCCACCACCTTGGAGAGCGACCTAGGTACATGACAGATCTCTTATTTTTACTACTGCCAATCTCATCGGCTTATCATGCTTCTTTTACGATTTTGTTTACTACAGTACTCATTTCGAAGTAATTGAAGTCAGTACCACAGTAAGTGTATATATCTATATATATATATCTATATCTATATCTATATATATATATATATATATCACCTAGGTAACAGCAAACCAGCTGCAATGCCTACCATCTAGGAGAGCAACCTAGGTACATGACAGGTCTCTTCTTTTTACTACTGCCAATCTCATCGGCTTATCATGCTTCTTTTGCGACTTTGTTCACTGCAGTACTCATTTCAAAGTAATTGAAGTCAGTACCCCTGAAGATATATACATATATGTATATATCTTTGGGGGTACATTCATGCTATCTAGCTTCACCTATTACAAATATGATTTTTCAATTCCAGCCTGGACACCCAAACACGTTCGTCCTTAGGGGAACCAATGTTACAATTACATGAATCCATTTACCAAACTTTCAAACATTTCTTGTGACCAAAACATTTACCCTAAGATGGCACTTTCAAATTCCTCAATATGCCTTGTCGCCTCATTCTGGAAAGAGACAGGTGCACCTAGACAAATTCCCGAGACACCTAAAAAAAGACTTTTATTTCCCAGTTCTTAAAGAAATTAATAAGTCATTTCAAAGAAACAACTTTTGAAACTGTCCGCCATCATATATTCTCGCATCTCCTAGGATTTCATAGGCACATCCAAACTGCTGGGTGTCTTCTACCATGTAATCTTTAGGAGCTGTGCACTAATTCATCACTGCCGCAGATTTTTCTCAAAAACTATGACTGGGCGTAACTCAGCTGATTCAAATCAAGGGCTATCTATTTGGACAGAAAATTATGCAAACATGTGCCCTTCAACAAGATAAACCTTTCAACTAGAGAAAACATCTTAGATTCTCCGGAAAAAACATCGACCTCCAATTTTCAATAGAAAAACACATCAATCTTTATCGCCATGTCATAATCTTATAATATTATTATTAAACAAAACAAAAAAAACATATGTCGACTTCAAATGCTGCCACATTTTTTTATCAGCTGCTGTGCTTTCGTTGCCGTTCTAAAATTTCCATGCTTTGTTTCCTTCTGTTTAATTTCACGCTTCGTTTTTCCGGATCTGAAATTTTATCGACTGAAAGTTTGGGGGTTGTGGTCTGGTTACCCCCTCTAACTTTATCTGCATCCGTGTTTGTATGCCGTCGTCCTATTAAAGTTTCCCTGCTTTGACTCCCGTCATTTCGTTTCGTGCTTTGTTTTCTGTCGCTTCAGTCGAATCTGAAAATTTCAGCCTCTGTATTTTCTCTGTGGAAATTTTGGGGTTGTAGTCTGTGTGCCCTCTGACTATGTCAACCTTTGTGTTTGTATTCTGGCTGCGTTAGTTCTGCCCATCATCGTCAGATTGCAGTCAAGGTGGTCTGATCTGATTTATTTATCATCATCAAGGAATCTTCATGTTTGTGTCTATCGCCGAATGTCACTGTGTTAATGCGGCAGATGCGCATTATCAGGAGATAAAGGTAGGCTACCCAACTCACATGTGCCACTCTATAAAGATATAGTGTCCTAGATCAGTTAGGTTGTTACCATAACATTCATACAAAAGGTTTAGTCAAGATGGAGGCAAATGTGGAGATCGGTTTCTTTTGCCCACAAATAAAGGATATGATACACTAATTTGATATCATATACGAATAAGGCAAAATCTAATTAATCATCGATTTTGCTTTTTTGGGTGGAATCTAGCAATAGAATCCCACATAAATTGATTGAGGGATCCGAAAAACCTTGGGGCACTAGGATTATGTAGATTACAGAACTCAAAATTACCATTCCAAGAACCAACCTTGAAGGGCACTAGGATCATGCAGATTACAGATCTCAAACTTACCATTCCAAAAACTCCCTGCTGTATTTTGGACAAAATCATCTGGAAAATATGCAGTCAAATATTAATACATATACTAATTATTCTTATTATTATTATTAATAAAAAATATATTATTATCACATATCACTAAAATTCATATGTGTGCATGTTTATGCTTCCCTTAATTCTAATTGTTTATTCCAACTTCCAACAGTTTAATATAAATTTATATTAAACAGAGCACTACATCAAGAAATTCCCTTCTCATTCATTAGGAGATATCCCACTATCGATTTGGAATCCTCCTAAAGCCTTATTTTAAAGGTATACAAGAATATGCCACGGAATGCATAAATTTAATCTTGCACAGAACATTATCCTTAGGGACTCTAAAGCTGCGGTTGATGTCTGTGAGTTGTTCAATGCAGCTATTGTCTGTCTCAGACAGTGAACAACTTTTCACTGGATTCCACTTGAGTCCGAAAGTGGCCCCAAAGAGTCTACTCAATGCATCTAAGACCAATAAACATGGTGCCCAAAAAATTTAATTAGAATATCTAGGGCTAAGTAATTCAGCAAATGAGCTCTCAAGTTAAAAAAGTAACTAACCCATTTACGTTGGCGAGCATCTTTCTCAGGCCATGAATCGAGTTGCTCAGTAACCGCCAATACAAACATATATCCTTTTCGCCAACCTCCTACATTACGATCTTTTTGATGCCTTGTGCTTAAGAAATCCCATGAACCAAGAGAACCCTGCAAGCATAACCAAAATGTTCAGTCAATCAATGGATTCAAATTCAACTAACCCTCCATTTCTGCGGGTATTCTCAATTATAACATAAAGACATACTAGGAAAAGGCTAAAGTACAATCATGGTCAATGACATAAAAAGCTAATGTAATGCAAGCACAACCACCTTACGTTATATTATAGAATAATATACTGTCCTTTTGGGATATAGTAAAATAATACCCTGTCCTCTGATGCCTGATCATTGCTAATGCAAAATTTGTAGTCCTTGAAGGCTTAATCCATGATTTATGCAACACTGAGCCACAATTGTCCGTCTCCTAAAAAGTTAAGGGCCAAGGAGAGGATACTATTGAAGTGGTGACTTGAAAGGTTAATTGGACTATCAACTGTCTAAACAAAGTTTTAGTCATAGCAATAAGTATTAAGTGGTTTTAAGAATATAGTTGTTTTTGTGAAAATAAGGGGAGTACCAGATCAGTCAACTAGTATGAGGATAATGTTGAAGTGGTCATTTAAAAGTTAGACTATCAACTGTCTACACATAAAGTTTTAGTCATAGAAATGAGTATTAAGTGGTTTTAAAGGTATAATTGTTTTTTGAGAAAGGGGGAAGTACAAGATCAGTCAACTAATATAAGAATATCAACGGGCTAGGAAGTATCTCTCAACGCTGTGAGCCTATACTCAAGAACCAATAGCTATGGTAATAGACCATGGATCAAAACTAAGGCATCATTAACTTTGTCACTTTTATTACCAAGTTAACCTCATTTTCTAGGTATAAATATATTTTCATGTAAACCCATTTAGTCGAGAAATCCAGAACATGGCATAAATTCCTCCAACCAATATGTTACAAATTCAGTGTATTAGAAAATAAAACCAAATTTGAACAACTACATATCATCTAAACAGCAAATTATGTTGTTCACAACAATAGAAGAACATGTTTCGATAAGCTTCTCAAACATTACTAACAAGGACACAATCTTTCAATAAAGCAAACGTTGAATACAAAAACTTCTAGCAATGCTAGTGATGCTTTGCACACTTTTATCAATTCCATTCTCAAACAAAGTCTCGACCAAATGCAGGGAAACCAACTTAACAAGTCCATACAATTCCATATATGACAAGTATATATGCATATCCTTAAGTAAAAGCCCAACAATGCAGAACACAAATACATAACCTTATAATGAAAAATCACAAAAAACAACTAAAAGGGCTAATGCATCTTTAGCTTCATGACCCAACCAGAAATAAAGAATGGAGAGAGCGAGAGAGACCATTCATAGGCCACCATGCAGAGAGGAAGCAAATAATACTATGGTGTTGTAAATCAGTGCATGAAGAAAATGGTAAAACTTAAAAGCAATTAAACTAACCTCAATCGTTCCTTTCACACCAGCTTCTTCCAGAGCTTCTCGGCATGCTGCCTCTTCCTTCGTTTCATCATCTTCCCACCCTCCCTACATTAAGAAAACAAGAGTCAAGATAACATAACAAACCCCTATTATGTTGCTAAATTGTCAGTAGTGTAATAGATGCATCAAAAAGCCACTAACTTAAATGCACAACCTACCATGGTGTTCGAGATCCTGAACTGCACAAGAATTGAACTTGTGCTAGTTGAACGGTATAATTACTCTAGTAACAACTAGACCAATATTTATATTTGAAAACACAAAGATGAGCAACCTTAAATACAATGTAACATTTAATAAATTGCTTGAACTTGATTTAGTTAAATCAACTCCCTATACATAAGATGGCGCACCTCAAGGAAGAAGTAAGAAATTGATTGAACAGGAGATAGCCAATTCAACATCTAGACTTATACATAAGATGGCACCTCAACAAGGAAACAAGGTATATAGATGCAATTCCTTACCCAAGACTAATGCTATACATAATAGGATATGTATGTATACATACTAGCGCATCATAGGGCACAGATTAGCCATAATGATATCATATCATTGTTGGCCCATGGTATCATTGTTAGCCATAGTCAGTGTTGTAGGAACCAATGGACATATCAACTACCCAGACGCACACAACAACCACTATGATGAAGCTAGGGCACAATTGAAAAGTGTATTTGCAAGCCACAATAGGGTGCAATCATCTCCACTAGCAGCAACACACCATGACGACTGAAGTAAACAGTAACACTATTTTCTTCACATCTTCAACTTGAAGCTTCTTCAAAACGCTAAGGGAGAAAGATTTTTCCTAGGTAGGGGTAAAAGTAAATTGTAATTTTTAAGGCAAAGTGCACACAGAGATGTCCAACATAAAGCAAATATAGGTCTAGAAGTCGTTAACAAGGCAAGCTGCAAAAGTAAAGAGGTAAAGAATCGACTCACATTGGTTGGTCTCTAAATACATCCTACTCCCGAGGTTGGGACTCATGAAGGTGGGACTGAAGTTGTTTCCAGATCTGTGGGTTCCATATTAAAATGTGTCCTCAAACTAACAGTGGTGGATGTAACGTGCATGTTTTTTACACCTCAAACAAACCTATAACCTAGCCTATCTTAGAGAACATGGATTGGAGGAAAAACATGCATGAGAAACAACGAAATCTGTTGCCATTTGCTTGCATTATTGTTCCATTCTTTTGAATGTTGCTAAAGCCCCCAAACTAGCAGACCATAATAGATACTGTTGCCATTGTTGGCACAGGGTTTAAAACCCCTATGTTTAGGGCCAATGGAGCCTACTCAAGATAAGACTAAATTTCTTAAAGATAATTTCTAGAGATGGCGATAACTAACAAAGCTACTGAGCTACTTGTGTAATTATTAGATACGTCAGTCAAGATCAGAGCCTCTAGAACAGAAAATGGCAGAAAATAGTACATAGAGAAACCATTACACTCTCACAAAGATTTTAAAAACTGAAGCTATGTGACACAGTTTGTTTAGCATATGGAGATCAAAGTCTCAGAGCAGGGCAGAAACTGGTTTGCCCCAAAATTACGAACCACGCTGTAGCTGGCCAAAAATTATATAAAAACTAATCCAATCAAATAAAAAAAATATGTAATTATTCAAAAATTAATTTTAAAGATATATGTTCATGTACATGCATGTAAATCCCATTACACACATATGCAAAATTTATTCCATTATATTACATGAAAGGGAGCAAGTAGCAAAAGTCCATCTAAATAGAAATTTTGGAAGGGCATACATAAACATCAAAACTCTAAATGACCTCTAGAGTCCAATCATCATCATAATCGAAAAACGTACATAACTCATCTAAACTCTGGCTCATTAGACCAGTTTGAGCGAGGCTACTCGCATTTTATGTTTTGAATTAGTTGGCAACATTGAGCAGTACAAAGGTTCCAAGGCACCACTGCATATGCTGAAATGCTATAAAAAATAAGTATTCTCACGTGCTGAAAGCTTAAATCACCACAATTTTTATCTTTTTCATGTGAGGTTCGATGGGTCTGATTCCATCACAATTCATATCCTCAAATGGGGTCCCACCTTAACCTGTAGTGTTAAAATTTAAGTGGCTGAAGGTAAAATATAAGCAAAGGTATATATGTCAACATTAGCATAATACAATTTCAAAAGGGAGGTCGAAGGTAACTGGATGACAAATGGGATTAGGATTCTTTCATTACTTGACAACAAAGGATTTTTTTTTCTTTTCTTCAATGCCTAGTCTGGCTAGTTGCATTGGTTCTAACCTAGACCAGTCGGTTTGTGCATGAACAGGATCCTGTCAATTCAGGCACTGAAGTGGCTTACCTAGGCACAAAACTGTCCAAAACCAGATCAGACCAGTTTATGGGGGGAAGCAATCTGAACCAACCAACTCTGGTAACATTTATGGAGATGTGTTCCTCCATTTCTTGATGCATTAGGTTGTTGTGTGACCCCTATTTTCAAAGACATGCTCCACATATAAGTTTCGCATATTCAATATTTTGAGATATATTTTGTGTAACTTGGACTATTACACTATATAATAAGTTGTGTTCCCTTGCTTTGGGTCTCCTTTCAATATTACTCTAGAGGATGAAATTGCATTATCCCATTTTGGCCAACCTTAAGTCCACGGGCTATGAGTATGTGGGAATGGATATGGATACCACACTTCTCAAACCATGTGACCAGGCTAGTCGAAGGTACATATATCAACAAAAAAATAGATAAGTGGAAATAATGTAAATCAGCAGTAATTTGAATTCATTTTTAGATTTCAACTCATTCATTATTCAACATTGTATATTAATATCCCTTTCCTTTCCAAACATGGTGCAGAAATGACAAACATGGAAATTTGAAACTTGAATCTTGGTGAAACTGAAATGGGGGGACACAAGGAATCATTCATTATTCAACATTGTATATTAATATCCCTTTCCTTTCCAAACATGGTGCAGAAATGACAAACATGGAAATTTGAAACTTGAATCTTGGTGAAACTGAAATGGGGGGACACAAGGAGTGAAGAACATTGATAACGATGAACAATGTTTAAATTTTGAACTTCCTGTAATAAAAACAGGAAACAATGCCCTACTTCCTCTCTCCTTCGCTGTTGCCATGTTGGTCTCTTCCAAATTCACATAGCCAAACTGAGCCCACCTTATTGGGCCTTTTTAATTATATTAAAACTATTTTTATGCTAAAATTGGTGTCAACATAACAGAAATCAGGGTGCATCTACGAATTCATTTGGACTATAGTGGGGTATGTAAAAGTGTTGCTGCAAGGTAATGGCAAGATATGAGTACGAGTAAATCCTCAATACAGAGTTACGGGCTTGGGTACCAAGAATCCAACCTCAAGTACATGTACCCATGCTATTAGGGTCGACCTATGTGAAACCCCAAAGAGCCTTTGTTGCTTGGTAACCTTTACACAAAGGTTTGGCCACCAAAAGTTGAACTTGTAAAACAAAAGCTAAAGAACTTGAACTTCCCGTTTTAAAAAGAAGACTAGAAAATCCTCTGTACCCACTGCCAACACATCAGTAAAATCAGTTTTCTATTTTATACTATAGAAATCCTTTGTGCTACCACATCAGTAAACTCAGTCCTCTCTTTATACTATTGCTGTAGTGTGGTTATTTTCTTATGTTAATATAAGCAACCGTTCTCATGATATAACAGTAACCAAGTTAACCAATTAGGCCAAAAAACCAAGTAAAACAAATCAAGTCAATGTAACTCAACCAATTATGATAATAGTTGCATAGAATTAGCATGAGAAAAATATGTTCTTAGGAAGTATGCAGATGGGATCTAATATCCCATCCTTTCATTGAAGTGCACATAACTTTGTTGTTTGACAAAATGAATATTACAATAAGAGAACAAATATTCTTCGATAAAATATATCAATTATGAGAAAAGTTAAACATTTAAATGTATACTGTAAATCTATATCAATATAATTATATATGAAAAAGAGTGCTATGTATCCAAATGCATGCCTCAGCCCTTAAACCCAAATGTGTGCTTGCATATGACTATCAAAAGAGTTTATTAATAATTTAATATTAAAATTAGCTAATCATACTTGCATAATATGCAATCCTACCCACCTTTTCGAAATACATTTAAATAACACTTAAATAATACTAAAACAGTTAAATAGATATATATGAAGAAATTAAATTGATAATAGATAACTAATAAATACTTATTATTACTTTAATAATTTTGCATTATTTTGGACTATTAATGTGCATTACAGAATAGGCATCCAATTGTTCATGCATCAACCACTGCTAATACTAGCTAAAATGTTAAAATATAATTTAAATGTTCTCAAATGATAACAAAAAGAAAAACAAGTCTAGCCAATTGGGTTACTCGACAAAAAACTCAGGCTCCAATAGCGCTGCAAAAGCAAATTCAAATATATGCATAGGTATGGATGGGAAGTCGAGGGTTTTTATACAAGAAAGGTTCATGGCCTACTAATCTCTTACCTAAAATCTTTATTCTAACAGGACACATCAAAAACCTTGAAAGGAAACAAATACCATAAAAGCAACACATCCAACCTTAAAAAATAGAATAAACCATAAAGCAACCTAGAAAGCACTCTTTCAAATGACCTCCAAAAGTACTCTGTGAAGGATCAACTAAGCTCACCAAAACTGAAACAAAAAGAAGCAATTGAAAGTTTTAATTATTTGGCTTAAATTGTAGTTTTGTGTTCACTTAGATGAGGGAATTCAATTCTAATGCTTCTGACAGACACCCTCTGGAAACGAGATTTCTCTTTCCCACCCTCAAACCCTAATTTTTAATTCAACTTTAAATATTAAAATGATGATAAAGAATGTATCTTTGAATAGTAATGTTGTGTCCATAATTTTTCACAAGCCTTCCTGAATAAAAATTAGGTTCATTTCAAACTCTCTCCCCAAAGAACTATCCAGCAATGTTTCAGAATCTGACCATGCTGCAGGCTGCAGCACATTCCTCTCACAATCATTTTCCTTGTTGCAATCCACTCCATGTGTAAACCTGCTGGGACTGTGAAGATAAGCATTAATCATGTGGATACAAATGGGGACTAAATCTTGAAATGGCATTGGCTAGAACACTCATTATCGATAGCTTGAATAGCAAATCCATGATCCCAAATGGGAATATGCTCCAGTCTTCCATGATAACGTAAAAAACAAGAACAATGCAATTTTTACATATGCTCCTCATATGAAGTATCCCCCAAACTCCAAGTCAATATCATTATTAGCTGAACCATAGGGAGGCAATATTACGCAGTTGTATCTCAAAATGCATTCAAAACCTTGGTTATTCTTCCCACCGTAAATCTAAACCAGATAATGGTATTGATTCAAGAACAGTCTCACATCAAATGCACCAAAAAATATTAAAAGTAAAAACACCAAGTGCCAATATAGTAGGTGGTGGGGAAACCTTTGGAAATAGAAGGCCCTGTCCTCTGTGTGGTGTGACCATAAGCACTTCTAGCGACTCCGTTGAATTGCCATTGCAACCATCAGCAGTTCTCTTAGACCTGTATGGGATACACCTGCCCCATTCACAAAGACATTCTTCAGGCATTTCCAATTGTAAGAAATAAATTATTAAAGCAGTGCAAACAAGCTAACAAAGTAAAAGAGTAGAAAATTCCTTCGTATTGGCATAAGTTAAAATAGAGAAATAATCCCATTCAGAATATGAACCAAACATGAACGATCCTACTAGACAAAATTGTTAACTCAGACCGAGTTAGCTCATCTGATTTTTCTATGCACAATTATTAGTAAAGTGAACATATAGATTTCCTTACCCAAAACTTTCTGCTGCAGTTACCAGCAAATACAAAAGCTACTACATCCCAAATGGAACCAGAACTTCTAGGTAATTACTAACTAGGTATGGATTCATAATCATAAAACACTACCATTCAATGTATTCATGCCATAAAAGATAGCAAGTATAGCATTTGCAAATGTGTTTACTAGGGAATATTTCGTGTACTTCAGTTTACATCATTTTGTAGCAGACAGTAGACTGTAAAGAGCAGACGCAATTAGACACTTTGTTAAATGTAGACAACCTTATGCAAAATCTAAGGGAAACACTGGTTCGATCATATAAAACTACAACGATAAAAGGTTGGTTTCTAAAGCACATTACCCAGCCTCCTCTCTGTTAACTTCCGTGCATTTTAAGACAATAAGTAACATCTGATGCTTAAGCCTGGCTGGCTGCAGATTTATCAGTGAGCACTCTCTCTTCAATAAGCAGAAGCATTACTCACCTACTAAAGTGCAGCCTGTACAAGAGGTAGAGAATCGGAGACTAGCCCAAACCCATCTAAACCGGATCTAATATGCACCTAAAGGCTGTGAAGATCAACGTTACATCTTGAGTTCCAAGACCCATTTAAACCGGATCTAATATGCACCCAAAGTTTGTGAAGCTCAAGGTAACATCTTGAGTTCCAATATTTGATACATCAACCATTTGTGTGAGCTCAGAATATACATCCTTGGTGCTCACGCTTTGCAAGCGCATCAAACCCGGGCTTGAAATGGGTCTGGGCCAGTGTCCATGTTCATACACCCAATACCCTGTCTAAAATTGAGTGCATCATTAGATGGGCAGACAAAGAATTGATGGATCATCCCCCAATTATACAGTTTGCCTAGGTCTAAGTCCATCAGTGAGCAGAGTCCCAACTTGTTAGAGAAAATGCCTACAACAGGATGTCCACCCACTGAAAGTTTGGATGATCCGTAATTCCATATGGGGTTGCAGAAAGGGACGATGATTCACTGGTGATGTTACATTGTTATGGAATATTAAACTGCCTCCGAAAATACCATCATGTCCACCATTATGGCTGTGGTCTGCACTACCCAAATGGCATAATTTTGAAAGCGATGGAGATTGGCTGCAAGTCATGGGTGATTTTGGTAGAATAGTCACCCCTAAGAGTTGGCACACCTAAGCCTAAGGAAGTCTACTCTATGTGCTGCAGTCTCTCTGGGAATTTTCATAGAAGCACAGTGCACTAAACTAGAAGAAAAACCCCTGTGGGTAATTTCCTTTTCACTTACCCATCATGCTTCATTGCGCGATTCCTAATGCATCTCAATACACTCTATGAACCCATAATACTTGCACTTGCACTAATGTATTGTTCACAAAGATAATGGTTTCTCAGTACACTCCATGAACCGATAATACTTCAACTTGCACTAATATATTGTTCACAAGGATAACTGGCTGACAAAAAACGCTTCCCAATAAAATTAATTTTAATTTAAAAATATATAAACATAAAAACATCCGAGAGCTAGAACAACGTTATCCACTCCTAAAGACAATTCATAGACCCCAGAGCCAGGCGAAATAAAGGATGGCCTAACAAGCAAAGAGAAAGGTTTAAGCCCTGAGATTCCCCAAGTCAAAAACAACAACAACAAAAAATGGTGGCTTGTAATTAAACTAAGGGCTGCTTTTACAGAGGCTGATTATGTGAGACTCCTGGGATGAAACAGAGCAAATTTTATTAAAAGGAACTTATTTAAATTTGCCATCAAATTTGGCATAATGGTTAATTGGTTACGGGATGATCAAGCTGGCTTGCTTGGCCATTCTCCCCTTGTCTGTTAGGCATGTTGTGTAGGTATACAGACATGTTGTCTAGGTGTGTGTAAGAAACTCATCTGTCAGAAGAGTCATGTGGGTGTGTAAGTGGGTGTGTGTGAAACTCCCTTAACAAACTTGTTAAGTGGGTTGTGTGAGAAACTCCTCTGCTGGACGTGTTATGTGAGTGTCTGCTAAACAATCATGAAATGCTCATGTATTATGGCTTCTTCTTGTGGAAAACGCGTCCTGTAGCTTAGCCTCTACTATTTACAAAATATCATCTCCTCTCCTACTCCAACCATAACATATTTCCACTCTGAACGGTCGGAACCGCAAAATCACAAAACACTTTCGAAAAGCCCAATGCATGAGTCGCAGGGCGCTCACCCGGCTACGAGGCGAGACCCCTCGTGATAACGCTGGCGATGTCGACCAGTTCTTGCAACCACCGTTACCATGCTGTAAGGTAACCCAAGCGTACCCCAGCTTCGGTTCGTCAAAACAGATAATGAAGTCGAATTCAATGTCGGTACCGTATAAATAAAGGCCCAAAAATAACAAGACAACTACTCTTCGTCTTCTTATTTTCCAGCCAAATTTGCAAGGGGAAGACGGTGAGGGTGAATTGCACGGGGAACTGAACCGACGACCAGCAGCAAAACATGCAGCGCCACTGCAGCTTCCGCTCCCATCAGAGCTCGAACGTGGAAGATGCCCCGACCTTAGATTAACATGAACTCGTTTCTGCTAAGTAGTTTAATCTAATCAAGGGAATCACCTGTCAGGAATCCAAAGTTCGAAACGCACAGAGACCAAATAGTATTTTTCCAGAATAAAACAAAAGGAAGAAGGAGACGAAGCCCGGCGGATGCCATTCAAAAAGTCTCAACTGTAAATCGGGATTCGGAACCACCATATATCTCTCTGCGCTGTTTATCTTCCATCAATTATTATTGATCTTTTCCCAATTATTATTTTATTGCCTGTAGATGCCAGAGATTTCCAGCGATAGGCTTCACATGCGTATCATTTATTGTCGCGACTCACACACCAGCGATACGCGCTGACTCGGTAGCCTCAGACGTGTAAGAAGCTGCGTGATGACTCATCCGCGTATGGTGCCCACGTCAGCAGGATAACGTTTTCCTCGCCCCGAATGATGCGTGAACGTTGCTGAGGTGTCGTTGTCTTTGGTTGACTCCGTTAACGCGCCAACCGACACGGACTACCAGTTGTCCACGTCCACCATTTTTGTTAAGGTTTTCTCGCCGACGATTGTGGTTATTCAAATATTAAATGGAAGCATGCTAACAACTACGATATGAATGCATATAATCGGTTAACTATAGTTAAGGTTGTTGGTATTAATTAATCATAGAAATTCATTTAAATATATCTCAGCAGAAGTATATTCTATAATTTTGTCTTTCCTCGTCACTTAAAATAATATCAGTTGTTAATTATTTTTAATATAAAATTTTATAATATAAGCCATTTTAAATAAATTAAATTATATAAATTTTTATGGAAATTTAAATGGTTTATCTAATATAAGAAAGGAATTCTTTTATGTTTAAAAACGTGAAAGAAGGTTCTCAAATCATTATAGTTTTACTCTTTTAGAAAGTTAAGAATGTTGATAGTGTCATAAATTAAATAGAATGTGAGTATAAGACAAAGAATCTACCAGAGTGTTTTTCATCATCAATTCTCCTAGCATTGCACTAGTGAGAGATTATTTCATCTTATGGCACGTTTTAGGAATTGAGAGAGGTGAAGTTCATGAGAATTTTGTCTTGTCTTAGCAATATCTATCTTCTTCTTAAAGCTAGTCAAAGCAGAGGATAATTTTGGTTGTGGAGATTGGGGTTCATCACCTCTTTATAGTATCTTAGTTTCCTTTTTCCTTATAATTATTTATTGCTCCACAAATTCTCCTTAAAGTTGGAAGTAACAATATCCAATAGACTAGCCAAGCCTAGGCATCCTTATGCTATCCTCACTTAAGCAGAAAGTAGGAATTTTCATTGGAATTAGAAGCAATTTTAGGAAATCTCTTGATTCCATGGTGTATAACTTCTTCTCAAACATAATATACCTAATCCAAAAAGAATAAAAATATTTAAAATTACTCAATTCAATTATAACACAAACCGACGTAAGGACGTAAGGAAACAAGTTAACGACCCAAGAACTAGAGGCATCTGGCAGGAGTGAAAGCCTCGGCCCAAGAACTAGAGGCATCTCGCAAGAGAGGCATCTGGTAGGAGTGAAAGCCTGCCCCCTTACAAATCATCATCGGCCCAAGAACTAGAGGCATCTCGCAAGAGAGGCATCTGGTAGGAGTGAAAGCGTGCCCCCTTACAAATCATCAACGGATTATTCTAGGTGTCGTAGTTTTCTTTGAATAATAGTGACTTTGTTTGAATAATAGTAGTTTTCTGGTTGTCCTCAGTGCTAATTTGACAACTAAATTATAACACATTAGATTTTCTCACCTAGAAAAAACGCAAAATAAATATTAGACATTAATCAAATTTTATTTTAACTATAACACAATATTAATATTAAACACTATTTTATCTTAACTATAAATTAATATTAATATTAAACACTATTTTATTTTAATTATAATACAATATTAATATTTTTTTAAATAAACATTTAATGAGTATTTGAACCAATAACCTTTACACACAAAACATAAAGTGTCTTGACAAAAACACTTATTCACAGATAACATAAAACTCATAATACAATATTACTAATCCAATTTTATTTTAACTTTATCACCATATTAATATTAAACACGAATCAAATTTTATTTTAACTTCTCTTTAATAGTTTTTATTTATATTTTAAAAACGGTCAACTAAATAAGAATTAAATACTAACAACCAACAAACATCAACTTTGGAGCGTTGGGAAAACGAATCGCACCTTCCTCACGCATTAATCATATCGGAGTATATTCATAAAATATTTTTAAATAATGTGTTATTTTAACACATCTAAGAACCCATTTTGAGATAAAATATTTCTAAATAATTTTTTAATATATCCAAGGACCCAGGTTGATTTTGGCCTATCTTAAATTCTTGTGCATGTGAAACTGCAAATTTCAACAATCTCAGCATCTATGATGTGTTGTTGCGCCAAACATTTTCATATTTGAAAATGGCTACGCTGTTCCCCATGTTCAACGACGTTTATAGCTCCACTGACACAAATAAAAACTCATTTATTGACCACTTCAAACTCAATTATAATGTGGAGCTTGCTATTTGAAATAGTCATACCACAAAGAGTCAAAGTTCTGGTTTCTTTGGCGTTTTCTTAACATATTTTAACTGGAATCTAGTAAATTATGTCTTCGCATTGTTAAAATGTTGAAATCGAAATTTTATATTCAATAATCAATATTTTGAAAGCAATGTTTACACTTTAAGTATAAGAGATATTTGCATTTTAATTTCATCAATTACATCATAGTTTGTTGTGTTATTTTTGGGTGGGAAAGTTCTAACCATTTTTCTCAACCATTTGAGATGTTGTTTTTGGAATTATGTGTGTAAATTTAATTAATCAGTTAATTATTTCATTAGAACATTTTTGTATGGGTTGAGGTGGGACATGAGAGGTGGAGGTCGTCAAGCTAGTTGTCCCACTCAGCAATAATGGGAGGGAACGTGCCAAGTTGCCCCCCCCTCCTCGTACCCCCCCTTCAAACTCTAATTAAGGCCACCACCCTTACCAACTTATTCATGTTCAACCATGACGAGATTTAGTCTTCATCGACTTGCACGAGCCCTTGTCATGCACTTGGAAATATGGATACTTTGATCCTACATGCAACAATGATGCACTTGAGTTTAATTTTTATTATGGAGCTCAACATTCCAATTTTTCTACAATGGGCAAATTCTGATTTCACAATGCACCTACGAGGACACTTATGTAGCTCTGCAACCTTATTGTTTTCATTCCTTCCTCTATACAAGTTGACTCCCTAGTCATTACCCTCTACTCTTCGTGTTCCTTAGTTTACTCCCTTCTCCCTATGGCCAAGTTTCTTTGTCACATCCCCTCTAAATGCAAGCTCATGTCTTTGTCTTCCATCCTTGCATCACTCTCAATGTTTCAAGGTCCATCCTAGAAGACTCCAGCATCTCAGTATATTCTTGGTTCATGGCTACAAAGATGTCATGCTAGTGTGCACACTATCATCGAGGACAACTTACTACGAGAATGGAAGGCGTGTCTGAGCTTGCTATGGTGTGGAATCCTTTCCCTAGCATTATCATGAATAGACTCAGCACGTCATTCAAGTGGAACTCAACAAAGCTAAAAGAGATATGATGGGTGAACATGGTTGTTTGTCAGACATGAATATTATGGTTGAGGTAGCCACCTAGATACCTGACATAAGTCATATTAGGGTTAGGAAAAACTAATATATGCACATAGTTTATTTATATTGACATATGAAGACACTATTAGGATGGAAATTGATGGACATGAATGAGGCTAAAGAGGATATTCTACTAATGTTGGATGAGCTTCAACTCTACTTAAAGAACTTAATTACTACATGCAGAGAATTGAGAACTATTTGGGTCTCCCACCAGGCCTAGGAAGCTTCATTAACATGGCAAAGAGCCAATTGAGATGCAACACTCAAGCTCATCTTAGTCCACATGCTATATTATTGTTGCTTCAGTTTATTTTTTTGGTTTTATGTTTATGAAATTGTTATGGTCACCTGGCTAGATAGCATCCATCTATGGATTAAAACTTTTGTAATTTCCAGCTTGTGTTTTGATTACAAAACTTAGATAGTAAAGAGTTTAAGGTTTTTCCACTTTTCTTGTTTCCCAAGTGACATACCTAGGAAAACCAAGACTATGAAGCTTGTACTTTTATGATCAATAAATAGAATCTTAACTTCACCAAAAAAAAAAAGTGATCCAAATGTTCTATGTTTTTACATTTTTCACTGAAATCCGATAATAGAATTCTAATGAGATTGCAAGTTTTCGTTATTAAAATAAGCTTGTCCACAGGAATTACTCACAACCAACTAATTTTTCATAAGTTTGATATCTAATATTTATTATAGTCAATTTTAATATGTTTTAAGCTGAATTTTTCCACAAAGAAAATATTGTCCTTTTGTATTAACAAAAAAGGAATACATAGCAAATATACAATGATTTGAAGTTGAATTTACTTCTTCATATTATAAGGATACATTATTATAAATAAATAAATAAATCTTTTGTTTTTTTTAAAGAAACATGTAAGGGTATTTTGTGTTAATAAAAGTTGGAGATGGACCCAAAACCCTTATATAGATTTTCATATACAAAATTCTTGTCTTCATCGAACCACACATAATGCTTACTACCTCTTGCGCTGAAAATCCATTTTAGATAGAAGAGGTGACCACTATAAACTCTGCAGAAAGACCCGATGAGATTACAAAAATTACAGACTATCATAATAACATAGGATATTTAACATAAATAGACTTTAGTTGACCAAAATTCAACCTCCAAGACAAGGCACAGGCCTCATCAAAGACCATGACTAACAACTTCAGACCCCCTAGAATGACGAGTTCTCTTTCCTTCCATGGTAGCACCTAAGCCATTTCCTCCAATCGCTTGCCTCTCAGTTGAATTGCTAGAGACTACCAGCGCAACCACTCAAGCACTGAGCAAACAGACCTCCTCCCACAACCCTTCTAGAGAATTCTCCATGTTTGTGTGGTGGTTTAACAACTTGGCCTCCATAAAAAGTTGGAAGGAACACCTTTGTCTCTCAACCATGTCCTCTAATTTATGGATGGAAGCTAACATTGCCTAAGAAGCTTCCAAAAGCCTATCAAGCACTATGCTTGCATTGAGGTTCTCCTGAGATCCTTAATTGCTTACCATCTTGAGACAAGGTCCTAAGTCCCAGCTATCAAACACTATGAAATCAACTCCTCTAACTTCTAAAACCAAGTGAAGAAATTGAGTAAAATGTGAAACCATGAGGTTCAATGTATAACTAAAACTAGGACCCTATTGACGACAGCCAACACTAATGACACCTACAAAACATTGCATGTTTAAATTAAAGCTCTCCTTAACATTGTTTGTCATATTTGACTATTGATTAAAGACCTAATAGGTGGGACCCCTCTTATAAGCAAAGTTTTGGCCACAAGGACACTACTGCCAAATCAAGTCTATCTCCATGGCATAATGATTCACTGGATGACTATTGACTATTTGTTCCTATTTAATTATTTGTATAAATTTCATATTGGCTTATACATAAAGGTTTGAAAATATATGTGTGTGTGTGTGTGTGTTGAAAACAGGTCCAAAATTGTGTTTTGGCCAAGGCTCACATTCATGTGGTTTGTTTGACATCATTCTTCATAAACCTTTGGTGTTGTTTGGTTGTGACATATGTGTGTGTGTGTGTTTTGGAAGGGTTTGAGCAGTTTTTGGTTGGAGCATATATATATGTGGTATACTTTATTGGGCCTGATGCTAATAATGCAATTTGAAAACTTTAATTTCTTAAAGTTTGGACTATGGCTACGAATGTCCACTCACCCAAAAGGTTTATGTGTTGATATTAACTATATTATGGTTTTTGTATGGAACTCATACTTGTGCAATATGGAATATAACTTTAGTCATCATATGGCATGTATGCATGATGATTATTGCACGAATATAGTTTCTTGGCAAATTGATTTAATACTCTTGGGTATTAATACAAGTGTTGATGATTATAGGCAATTTAATTTTACGACCTAGAATATATAGCTCAGGATCTCACTGGAAAATTCTATATGAATCTTGCAATTAATCAAATACGGTGATGTGATGGTCTTTTAAGAAACTTGCAAGGTTTGATATTCCATCTCGGAAGACATAACGTAAACGATATATGCACTACTGACTTGGCCTCTCCATTAATTATTTTGATTGGCTCCTCCCTTGTTTAATCACATTGACCCTTACTCAACATCATACATATGCTCTGCATGGATTATAGTTGTTCAGGAAATCCACACGTTTGATGGTAATTTTGGGAGGCATCGGTTTTTGAGCCTATCAACTCGCCAACTCCCTCATTACTCCCACATTCACAACCATCACCTCGAGCCTTGCACTTTCCTCTTGAGTTGCCTAAATCCTTTGAGGGTTTCATTTGGTTCTTTTTTGAAGTCAATATGTTCTGCATGCAATTTTGGTAGATGGTTTCTCTCTGTTTCCTTCGAGAGCCATTAACGAGAGTTTGTTGTGTTTCATAGCTTCAACACCCCTTGTAGCCTTCACTTACCAAGTACTTCTATGCCAAGCTATTCTATTGATAATATCAATAAATTCTTGAGTGTTTCCCATCTGTTACCCGCTTTTCCCTTTTGTTTTCTTGCTTAAGATGTTGATATTGTGCTTACAGTCAATGCAAAACCTAAGTTTTTTTTTCCTGTTAAAATTGGAAATTCCTTCTTGGTGACAAAATAGAGTTTGCCACCCTACGTACAAAGGGCATGGATTCCTTGAGGATTTATCCTCATGCTAATGATGTCGAACAGTGTGATTCCAATTTTCCATGGATAATCTTTGGCCTTCTCTCTTATTTAGTAAATTTGACCAATGGTGAATAAATAATTAAGTCTATTAATTAACAAACATTTTCCTTCATTAATCATTATGGTTGTATGTATGTGTTAACAAGATCGTTGGTTAATTAACTCTCTTGTAAAAAAAAATTGTTTTGTTGCACCATGTTGTCTTGAGAGCCCTCGAGGTCCTTAGACGATGGGCAAAAAAACCTCGGCTTCTCGTATGCAAGGCCTTTGTTGGTATTTTACTCAGTTGTGAAATAGGCCACTACCCCTCCTACTTAAACTTTGTAAAGAGTTTGCAAAATAAAATTTCGACACGTGTTGAAAGATTCTTTTATGGTCATACAATGTTGTAAACACATTTTCTGGGAATTTTGTTACCAAATAATTGTATGAATCAGTCGTTGGTTTGTTTTTTTTAACAAACCCTAATTTTCCTTATGGATTTATGATAGTTCAATGCCATTTTTTGGTAATTTTGAACCGAAATTTATTTAGCCTATACATAGATATATTATCTCTTGTTTTTCTCATCCAATGTTATAGTTGGCAACATGATTGTTAATTAAATGTCGACATATGTTCCTTTTCCTTGTTCTCATTTAATCCATGTTGTTGTTAAAATTCAAATTTACTTGGTATTTGTTAATGAATAGTCAATATTTTTATTACATGTAAGTAATTTGACGAATATGCATATTGCAGAATGAGATTTTTTAACAGAAATAAGGGAAGAGGTAGGGGCAGAGGAGGAACAAACAAAAAACAACATTTAGGAGTAACAAAGTGGACTATAGATACAAGGTTTCTATTTATGGAGCTTATGCCATGATGTCTTTACGTGATAATGTTGACTTATTTTATTAGTTGACTACATACGGACTTACGATTGTGGCACAATCCTGTTATGTTCTATAATGATTAACATTTATGAGATAAATAAAGTTAATGATTTCCAATTTATTTATGTTTTCAAAAGAGACAAAGAGGACTAATCGAATGGAAATGAGGGTTTGTAACAACCCTGGTCATAATTCCATGTAATAAAGTTAATAAAGGCAAAATAATAACCAAGGTCACAGGACACGTATTCCAAGCTAATTGTTGGGAAAAACATCCTAGTGTGGGTGTTCATTTGGTTTATTATGGCTAAGGAAATTGGCAAAGGCAAAGGCAAAGGCTTTGGAAAGGCATGAGGCATTAATTGGCATTTATTTATGAAAATAATGGAAATTAGGAGAAATGAAGTGAAAGGTCACAGGTTGCATGTGAGGAGGAAAATGAAGGAAAATAATGGAAAATTGAAGAAAATAGAGGCCTCGTTAATAAAAGCCTTATGAGGATCAGTTGGTACCTTTTGTTAGTTCAGCTTTGGAGCTCTCTCTCACTCTTTGACACTTAGAGTTTTCTTGGAGCACTCTAGCATTAGATCAAGGAAAGCAAAGGAATGACCAAGAAGGCAAAGATCAAGTAAGGAAGAGAATGATCAAGCAGCTACAGCGAGATTATTTACAGGTATTGATTTGCATGTGTGATTTCCTTACTAGATTTGGCATGCACGGTACATGCATGTGTGTATTTGGTTCTCATGATGTCATTGGCATGTGTTTTAATAGGTGTGACAGTGTTCTTCAGCCTTGCTTTTCCATTTCTAGATAATCATGGTGTGGTGGGTTCTCTTTTATTTGGTTAAGCTAGATTGTCGGATGGTTTCGAAACTGAGTGAGGTGGTCTTTGAAATAAATAACACAAGGCCTAGGAATCCCTGAACCGGACTCAGATTGCGGTAAATCCAGATTTTGTGTGCCTCGGTGTGCCTAGGAATCCTCGACCGGTGAATGAGTGCCCTCAATCAGGCCTAAGAATCCTTGACTGATGAATGGCGAGATACACGGTAAATCCTGGAGGGTGGAATCTTGATTAGGTCTAGGAATCCTCGACTATTGTATGGCAAGATATATGGTAAATCCTAGAGACTAGGAGATAGGAAAATTCCTCATGGTTTAGGGGGATAAATATGGTGGCATCCATGCTTGTTTAGGGCCTAGAGATCTGGTGGGGATTGTGGAAAGTCTAAGGAAACCTGGTTTGGTTTGGTTTTGAGTCCCACATTCATGATTGGAATATGACACAGGGGTGATTGACTAAAATAAATATTTGGTTCAACCAATCTATGGTTGGGTGGTTCATGGAAGTCCAAAACCTGGTTGGCTTTTGTATTCATTAATAAAAGCTCTTTCTCCTTGGTATTTCATGTGTAAATGTATTGGTTTATATGTGATTCTTATGGTTGTTATATCCTTGTTATTTATGTTGGTTATATGTTGGTTATGAGTATGTTTTATGATAGTCTTGATGTATGGCTTTCATCATGTTTTGATTAGCAAATGAATGTACAATGTATATATGTCCTAATTGACGATAATGTAGTTACCATGATAAGACAACAATGCTTCTTTACAAATCTCAGATAAGTATGAGACCCCTATGTTAAGATATATTGTTATGACCTCTAGTTTGCATATTTGTGACACGTTTGATGAAATGCCTATCATGGCTAGTAGGGGTCTAGTCAAGGAATTGGCCAAGTGTTTGCATTAGTACCTTTTTTTTAGTGTCAATTATCATTTCTAAAGGTTTCATGAAGTTTTGGGCAGTGGCCTGAGTCCTAGCCCTAAAAAAGTGGCATAGAATCTGAGGTCGTTGGCTCATAACTGTTTGGAAAATTCTACAGTCACTAGCATGCCCTTGCTATGGGAGTGATTGGAAGGCTTTGGTCGCATGCATGCCTTGTCATGGGAGCGACTGAGGCTCTAGGATAGTGAAAAGCTAAGTTGTCTCAGGGGTTAAGCACCTGGAGGGGTTGGTTACCTCCTGAAGAGTTTGTAACTCCTGGGAAAGGTCAGTTTGGTTTTGTTTGTCGGCTCCACTTCCTTAATTATACTTGGGGATTTAAATCACATCATAGTAGCCTCTCATTACATGTTTACCCTAGTGGACCGATTAGCTTGGGAAAATGTGGGAGGAGGGTGTTACAGGGTCCCACCTATTAATGTCTTACCTTTTGATTAAAATTTCTTAAATGAATTCCTTCCTCTTAACCCTAATCATGTTGATTAGGAATGAAACTAATATGATATTTTAAGCTTGGAAATTGTCAAAACCACTTGAGGCATATTTAAAAGAAGGAGAGATATAAGAAGGCAGGGGGGGAGAAAGTTGTGAAGAGAGGTATGCTACAACAAGACTAGGTTGTTCTTTATTCCTCTGATTTTATTTTTTGTAAATTACAGAGCTGATATTAATGGTGACAACATTTCTATCTCTAAAGGAGAGACCAATTAAGGTGGCTTCTGTCAATTATTCAAGGATTTCTGAAGGTATGTTGCATGACTTCTAATCATTTACTTGTTGTTCTGAAGGTCTGATTTCTATTTTTATCAGTGTTAACAATGATCTTTCTATAGAAAGCAAGCTTCCCACTCATGAAAATTGCTTGAAGGATCATTATGTTTCCATTTTCATTGGGTTTCTGTGGTTGGTGTATATGAGTCTATACATTGCAGTAGTTTGAGTCTTAGAATTGGTCAATGGTTTTCATAGAGACCTGTTGTTAAGATTTGACTATCATTTTAATAAAATTAGTATGTTCTTTTACACAATCTACATCTTTATATACCTCTTGCATTTGTAGAATTTATTCATTATTTTTTACAGCTTATGCTCTACAAGATTTCAAGGTTTAGACCTAAAATCCTGACTAGATTGTTGTTTATCTAAATCTGATTTTTCTTTTGCTTTTTAATTGTTGTTGATTGCCTATCATATTGTAAATATTTGTTTACAATTGTATATATCAGTTTTCTTTCTTTTCATTTAATGTTTCTGCAATATTAAAAAAAAAATCTCAGTATTTTCCTTCTACTTTGTACATGCTGAGTAACCTGTCTCATTATCTCGTTGTGATAACAAAATTCAAGGAGTTGACTAGTTTACTTAGTAAAAATTAAACAAAACTATCAACAAAACTTTCCATGAGCCAACCTGCAATGAATAAACCAAGATCATCAACATAACCTCGCAAGGACAAGAAATCGACGACGAAGGGATGTCATAGGACAATTGAAATAACTCCATTTCCTTGCACATAGCACTAGATGATGTTGCCTAGGAGATCAACCATAACTCGCACCGAGAACAGATTAAATAGATAATACTTCCAAGAGGGAAGACAATCGAGATGGAATGCCACTTGTTGATCATCTTTTGCCACCGAGGAAGGACCATGCAGTTCAAGGGCCGAAAAAGGAAGAGGATCAACTGGACCTCGATTTGGCTAGACTAGGCCCAGATTCCACTTTAAATTTGTTATGATTGTTTCTTGATAATCCAAGAGAGCTTTGAAGATCGAGAGAAGAATGAGTAGATATCTCCAAAATATTCAAATGAAATCTTGTTAAAACCAACATTACTAAGGAATTGGAGAGAAGCCCAGCTTGTGGTCCAAATCAATTACACCTTGACACATGGTGGTGCCTTTTTTGGCTAGCCCATCAGCCACTGGATTCAAATGTCTATACACATGGAAGAGTTCTAATTGTTCGAACTAAGAGGTAGAAGCAAGAATCCTTTAGCTTAATGGAAAGGACTCGAAACTAATCACCTTCTTTGCCTTGGTTAATTGACAGATGACTAACATATATTCTATGAAAATTTTTAGCCTAGAGATTTTAAGTTCGTTGGCTAGTTCCATCCCTTCCATAGTGCTAGATACTCTGCTTGATTATTTTTCGTTGATCCAAAGCCCCAAGCAAATTGGGAAATAATTTTTTCATCGAGGCCAAGAATGACCCCTATTGGTCCTACCTCCCCCAGATTTCCTCTTGAAGCCCCATTGAAGAAGAGGGAAAATTGATTATTTTCCATTCTCCATTTACTAAAATCCTGTTGGTTAAGCCTAATATAGGAAACCTTTTCATTTTTAGGACAAAGCATATATTTGATGGGGGTGGTAAGAACCATACCTTTCTTTGTCCAATATAGTTTCTATTGATTTAGATAATCTACCTATTTTGGATTAAGGCCACGGGCTGAAGTGATCTCAAGAGGCATGGATGAAGCGTTAGAGGAAACTTTCTTAGGAGTAGAGCTTTCATTTTTGAAAATGAATTTTTTTCAAGTAATCCAAATTTACTAACATAAGAACTTTGGGAGGCATTCCTGGCATTGAATCAGTAGCGAGGAAGCTTTCTTGTTCTAAGGATATTTGGTTCTCCAACTTTCAAACATTCCCCCCAAAGTACCTGGGATAGATGTGATGGGAGACACCGAACCGTAAGAAACCCGCTAAACCTCCAAGGCAAAAGGGAAAAGCCAAAATAAATGGGGAATGTTTTCCTCAATGTTATGACATAATGAACATCTTGTCAGGCCATAGAGATTTCTCTTTCTAATTCTCAACAGTGAGAATTTTCCCATGAACCAAGGACCAACAAAACATGTTTACCTTTAGTATGTCGTCTTTTCTCCATAATTTAGTCCATAACCCGCTCGAGAGGGGGGGGGATGAGGGAGACACTTTATGAGAAGAGAGTAACCCATCCCGATGGAGTATTTTTGAAGAGGACTTTTATTCCATATATATTGGTCCTTCAGGGAAACAGAGATAGGGGTCATGCCCTTCAACATATGAATCTCATAATCCTATTGGGTCTTTAACTGTGGAGGGAAATCAGGTCTGAGCCAACCTTTCCATCGACCCTAATCATCCCAAATTGAAATTTTTTTTAGTTTGCAAAACCCATTTTCTTTCATCCATATTGCCAAATATCTAAGGTCTTCGAGAGCTCCAAGAGGGCCGAAAGGAGTGAAGTTTTCATTCCAAATGTTAATATGGGTGCCATTCTTGGCACACCAACTAAGATGATCAATGATAAGAGGGGCTATTTCCTTACATAACGCCCATATTTTAGAACTAGGTGCAGTCCAAGAAACTGACTCCGTGCTTAACAAGTGGATTTTATTAAAATATTTTTAGAAAAATACCATTTTCCACTATTCTTTTGAATTTGTGATTAACCTCCATATGATTTTTGCACTGAGATCCAAGTTCATATATAGAGAATCTTTCACTGCCAAGCAACCATTTACCTTGGGGAGGCACACGATATTCCACTAAACCAAATGAATTTTATTTTCATTATTTTTGCCTCCTTTCCAAAGGAATTTGTGTATTAATACACTCATTTATGTAACCATAGACCTAGGAGCTAACAAACCAAAGCAAAGCTATATAGAGAGGGAGGATAGGATTGATTTTACTAGAATCACCTGACTAGCAGTAGAAAGCCATTGAGCTCCCCAGACTTGGAATTTCTTCTTAAATTTATTTAGGGTATCATTCCAAAAATCCATATTTTAGGCACCCAGAGATATTTGGATTCCAAGGCACTTGAAATACTACCACTTAGTCACCAGAGAAAATTCTAGGACCTTGACAATTTCTTGAAGAATGTGGGGAGAGAAATTCCATTAGAACAATTGGCTCTTCTTTTTGTTTATGAGACCCCTTAAAAGATCCAAAAATCTATTAAGTATCTATTTGAATCTTGCAACAATATGCTTTGAAGCACCTCCCATTAAGAGAGTGTCATTAGCAAATTGGGAGTGGTTAACATCTTTGGTATTTCTACCAATGCTTAATCCTTTCAACCTTCCTTCCCTCCAAGTTTATTTTGAGGCGTTTTGTGACAAGGATATATAGGAGGGGCAGGGAAGGGGACAATTATTCTCAGACCCATTGAGGTTGGGAAGAAATTGCAAGGGAGGCTATTAACAAGGGGGGCAATTGAATGTTTGTCAATATATGCCCTAATATAATTAACAAAATGCCCACTAAATCCAAGTTTTTCCATGGCAGAGAAGAGGAAGGAATGACAGACCTTGTCAAAGGCATTCGCCATATCAAGCTTTATAACCATGCCTGGTTCACCACTTTTTCCTGCTAGAATGAATGGCCTCTTAGACTAAAATGACATTATCCAGGATTTTCCTATGCTTCAAAATCCCCCCCTAGTTTTAAGAAATTATTGCAAGGATAAGTTCTATTAGTCTATTGGCAATAACATTGGTCAGGATCTTGTAGGATGAGTTGCACAAGTAAATGGGTCTAAATCAAGAAAAGGAGAGGGCTTTATTTCTTTTGGAATAAGGGCGAGGAAGGAGGAATTAGTATTCTCGCCCAACTTCCCTTTAGTTATAGAGGAGTTCAACATTCACAATAAATATTTTTTTATTAGAGCCCAACAAGATCGACAAAAACTAATAGGGAAGCCATCTCAACTGGGGGATAAATCTTTTATTAATAATTTAAATTAATTGTAATTTAAATTTTATTGTTTATATTAAAAATTATTATTATTATATTTCTCAATATGTGTATAAAATTATGTATAAAAAATATCTATAAACATTATCAAAATTCAAAATTAAGTTAGTGGTTTATCAAAATGTTAATAATCCTAAATCGCTAATATAAAAGATATATGTCTCTCGGGTGCAACTCAGTTGGTGATTATCGTGAGATGAAGTATTATGTAGACTAAGAGAATCAAGGTTCAAATCACCCAGAAGTAACCCGATCTACAGAGAGGAGGACAAGTTGTAGGCCTCAAAGGTATAATGATAGTGGTCATAATTGACTCTGTGTCATGCGAATACAAGCTTGACCCAATTGTCGATTCCTTATATATATATATATATATATATATATATATATATATATATATATATATATATATATATATATATATATATATATATATATATATATATATATATATATATATATAGTTTATGATACAAAGAACCTAATAACAAAGTGACATTAAATTATTTAAAAAATAAACTCAATATCAAGGAAAAGACCGTCCCAATTTAATTTTTGACTCCTCTATATATATGTATATATATAACAAAGAAAGTCTTTGAGAAAATGAAGATAAACAAAATGACATTAATTTATTTAAAGGAGAAGCTCAACATCAAGGAAAGGATGGTTGTGATTATTGAGGGTTGGCCCTTGACTCATCGGTCATTGTTGCTCCATGAGATTTAAATGGCACATAACCTAACTTAGCTTATTATGTTTTTTTGTTTTCCAGGTTAACAAGTGTGAAAGTCAGAAAATTATCCTCTTTCCATATGAGAAGATGAAATTAACTATGCATCTTTGGGCACTTATCTTCAATGAAGAAGGATATCGAGGCATGTCTAGACCGTCAAAAGTGGTCAAAATCTAGGTTAAAAAAATTCAAATTTTTTTGTAGTAGCAATGTTTAAATCATGTTTTTGATTGTGGAAATAGATTCAACACCATCAAAAATCTATGGGGCACCCAAAAATCTTGAAGTTTGACAACTGTAACTTGGATTTACAAAAATCTCTAACAGGTTTTATCAAAATCTTGCCAGAATTTCTAAAAATTTTCAGAGAAAAAACAATTTGTTTAAACTACGACATCCTCAATTATCATATAAAGCTTGATGACATGGTTGATTCTTAATTTTTTTGACTTATGAAAATGAGTTGAGGGGTTCTAAGCAAGAAACATCTCTTGAGGGGTTCTCGTTTTTTCCTAGAAGAAGATTTAACTGTAAAACAACAGGAGGAAAGAAGGGAGAAAATTTTAAAGGTTTGGGCAACAAGAGATGAAGGCAAGAGAGCATGGATTTATAAAGGCAAAGTTGTGATAGCGCGATTTGAACCTCCTTCCAAAACAGAGCAGCAAGATGGTAATAAAGAAGAGGAAACAAACTCTTCAACAGGAAATCAGAAAGCAAGGTCAGTATGGGAAAGCAGGGACAAAGACTCAAATGTGAGTCTTACATGTCAAAATAAATAGCAATCAAGTCATACCCAATTTTCCTTAAGATTAGTTTGTTGGAATTGCAGAGGTTACCCATGGAGACGAGGACTTGGGTTAGGGCCTATTGCGGAAGATAGAGACATAATTTGCCTCATAGAAACACATGAGCATGAAGGATGAAAGACACCTCTATTTGAAGGATACCAGAAGATAGCAGTGTGGAACAAGGCATCAGGGAATGGAAAAGGGCACAAGGGTATCATGGTTTTAGTAAGGGAGAAAGAAGGTTGTCTCATTCAGTTAGAAAAAGAAGACTCAAATAAGCAATTCATTTGGTTTAAAATATCAGAAAATGGAATCCACATCAGAATTGCAGCATGCTATTTTGCGCCATAGGTTTCAAAAATCTACAAAGGTAGAGAGCTTGACCACAAAGATCCATTTTTAGCCTTAAAAGCAGATATTGCAACATATTCGCAAATAGGTGAAGTCCTTACAGTGGGTGATTTCAATGCTAGGACTGCAAGTGAGAAAACCAGCATTCTTTGTTGTAAAGATGATTGTGACCCTATTTGGCTTACAGAAGAAAGTAATCATCAGTGGGAAATAATTTTAGAGGACAAGGGCTGCAATCTCTTTGGTGAATAATTGCTTACTCTATATGGGGCCTTTGATTTAGTCCTTTGTAATGGCTTGACTAGATGGGCAAAGTCCGGTAATTTCACTTGCAATACTTACAATGGGGCAAGTGTGGTAGATTATGTAATTTGCTCGCATGGTTTATGTGAGAAAATGGAGGAAGTTTTGATTGGAGATCAGCTGTGGGAATTGAAATCAGATCACAAGCCAATTTATTTATGTTTCTCTTGGATTATAAAGAAACAATTAGAGTAAAAAATTTAGCATGTCCAACAAAATCTCCCATAGGGAAGAATTCTTTTAACCCCAGAAAATTGTAATACCTTCAAAATAACGGTAGAGAGGCTCTTCGAGAAGGAGAAAATTACAATTCACAGCCTTCATAGTCATGAATTAACACATTTAATTCAATTTGCACTTGCAAAGTGCAAAAGAGAAAAAATTAAGAAGTTTGAAACAAATTTCTTTCCAGTTAATGCTTGGTTTGACGAGGAATGCAAAAAGGCAAGGAGAAGGTGGAAAGAGTCAAACAAGGATAACATAAAGCTCAAAGCTTACAAGCAATTATTAAGCAAGAAAAAGGTCAATTTCATGGTTTTAAGGAGGGATGAACTAATCTTCCTTTGGAAAAATAATCCCAAATTATTTTGGAAGGAGTTCCAACCGAAAAAGATACAAATTGGAAATAATATTACAGCTTCTAAATGGTTTGGCTATGCAAGAAAACTCTACGAGAAGGTTCCCAAAGTTGACCCTCCCCCATTGGTCAACACTAATACCGATCTCTTCACGGTACAAGAGGTAGAGATGGGTATCAAGAAGTTGGGTGTTGGGAAAGAAAAAGACTTAGCTGAACTCCAAGCATAATATCTAAAGTGGGGCTCAAAGATTCTTGCACCTCACATTACAAAAATCTTCAACAACATCATACAACAAGGGCTCCCCACAAATTGGATAACTAGTTTGGCAATACCTCTTTTCAAGAGCGGTGACGTCAATAATCCCTCCAATTATAGGACCATCATGATAGACCCTTTGTTTGCAAAGCTATTTGGAAGCATGCTGGAAAACAAAATTAGCAAGTGGGCAGAAGAAAGAGATAAGTGTGCTAAAGGGCAAGCAAGTTTTAGACCTAAACATTCCATAGTTGATCATTGTACAACTTTAAGGCACATCATTGAAAAAGTTTGGGAGAAAAAGGAAGTCTTTTGTTGCTTTGTTGACTTCAGAAAAGCGTTTGACTCGGTTCTTAGGGATAATCTTTGGCACAGAATGGAGGAACTTGGGGTTCCTAAGCATTTGAGAGCAACTGTGCATAGGCTGTATGAAGAGGTGAAAGTCAAAATTAGAACTTCAATAGGCATTTCTGAAAGTTTTAGAAGTGATATCGGGGTCAAGCAAGGTTTCCCACTGTCTCCTACCCTTTTTGGTTTATATATCGACAAGCTTAAGGAGTGGTTAAATTCGCAAGGGGGTGATGGTATCTATTTGGGCAAGTTTGTTATAAGGCTTCTTTTGTATGCAGATGACCTTATTCTGATTGCTAAATCGACTCTTGGTTTGCAAGAGCACTTACTATCCCTTAAGCATTTTTGTAGAAGTGTGGGGATGCAAATCAATATCAACAAAACAAAAGTAGCGGTATTCTCTAAGAAAAAAAAACATGACCAGCATAAGTTCTACTTTGAAGGCAACATTCTGGGGGAAGTTGCGGATTAGAAATACCTCGGAATTGACTTCAACAAAAATTTAAGTTGGAATGGTTGTAGAAAGAAAAGAACTTTAGGGGGTTCGAAAGCATTTTATGTTTTTCAAAATAGGGGTAGGGAGGTAGAGTTATGGGACTGGAAAACCACTCAAACTCTTTTTTGGCTTCTAGTGATTCTGATGATTCTCTATGGTTGTGAACTATGGACCAGCAGTACATCCGACATGCAGTGGAGACAAATTGAGAAAATTTAGAAGCATTTGATTACAAACAAATTTAAGATTAAAAGTGCAGTTCCTTATGATATCTTGTTAAGTGAAACAGGGACTGCTCCTATTGAAGCAATTGTTATGGTGTGAGTCATAAGGTATTTAAAAAAATGAGCAAATGGAAGAGGGTAGATGGCCTAAGGTTGTCTTTAATGATAGATTGTGCAAGAGCAAAAAATCTTGGATGCAACAAAATAACAAATGGTTTAGTAAATGGGGTATTTGCTTGAACGCATGTCCCATAAACATCAAAGAGATAAAATCTTTTGTTATGGAAAAGTTCCACAAGCGTACTTGGGATAAGGAGCTAGGAAGCAAGAAAAATTACTATATTGAAGTGTTTAATCCCACTCATAGTCATCAACCAAAAGCATACATAGAGACCAATATCTCTTGGAGAGCCAAAATTCTTATTGCTCAGTTAAGGACTAATTCTCATTAACTCTGTTGTGAAGCAGGGTGCTGGAAAAGGCGAAAGGAAGTGTGGGAGGAAAGAGTATGCATTTTTTGTTCTTCCAGAAAAGTGGAAACATAAAAACATTTCATTTTAGAATGTGAGGCCTTCAAAGACAACAGGGAAAGTTATGCAGATATGTTGGCAGCTAGCTCTTAGGATAATCTATTTAGCGAGGGATTTGTCGAGAAGCTGGGAGCATTTATTTTGAAGCTTTACAGAAAAAGGGCCAAATACATCAAGCGGATGAAGAAGCAATTTGTCCCATAGGCTATCTTTAGCCTCGTGGACATTAAAATAATTTATTTCTTCTTTCTTTCTCGTTTGAGAAATTGTCAAGGCACTTCATTAGTAGAATTGTTTTTTACTTAGTATTTGTTTTTTGGTTTGCAAATTATGAAAAAATCATTATTAGAATTGGTTTTACTTGAATTTGTTTTTTGTTAAGTATGTTTTCATAAATAATAAATAAATGTATTATTGAACTTGCTCAGATTATATATTTGTATATATTTTCAGTATGTTTTTTCATTTGTAGACCTTATAGAATGGACATCACCCTGCGTGGTGAATGATTATTTTGTAGACATCAGATATGATATATATTTATCAGACTTTCTTTATGATCACCCTGCGTGGTGAATTTAGATAGATATACCTGCACCATTTTTGGTAAAATAGAGCTCCATTTTTTACTGACACTCATAGAGATGGCCAAGGGCCAATGATGCATACGTTGAAAAGCATCTACTACATGTAATTTTTCAAAAATAATGAAAGATTACGATTTTTCCAGGGGGAAAAAATAAAAATTGTATTTAATTATAATTTTTGTTTTAGCTATACAAATTAAGAGAGGATAATTAATAAAAATAATTTAGTTTTTCTTTTTAAATATATATAATTTAATAATGAGTATTTTTCAATAGAATAGTTCAAATTGAACTATTATGAAATATTATTATGATTATATGAATTTTAAATAGTTAGTGATGGTTATCTCCACTTTTAATTTGAGAAATAAATTATAATAAGTTTTCTTATTATTTAAAAACAAAAAAACAAAAACAAAAATTATATGAATTTGAAGTTTATGTAATTTAATAATGCATATTTTTCAATATTATATATGAAAATATTTATTTTTTGATGAATTTTTTTGGATTAATCACATTTCAAGTTGATGTTTCAAACCAGCTAATGTGATTCATCCTCATGACAAAGGTGAAAAAATCAGTGTATCAACTTGTTTAAATAATAGAGATGCATCGAGATATTAAGGGAATAAAATATTTTTATTAAACATTTTTTGAAAGTTTGATAAGAGAATAAGTCAATATGTTAATATAAAAATATCTAATCCTTTATTTGAAATGGTCAATATATTATATTATAAAAATTCAAAAAATCTAAAAAATCAAAATTATATTAATAAATATTCAATCTGAACGGGTCAATATATTAGATTATAAGAAATCAAAAAATCCAAAAAAAAATAATGTTATTTGAATGTGTCAATATATTATATTATAGGAATTCAAAAAATTCCAAAAAAATCATCAATATCAATGAGTTAAGAAAAAATAAAAATAAATAATTAATTAATTAATTAGTTAAATAAAAATTAATTAATTAATTAAATAAAAATAAATAAATCAATAAGTTTAAAAAAGAATAAATAAATAAATTTTAAACATAAAATAAAATTAATTAATTAAATATAAAAAACAAATATGGAAATAAAATAAATATATCAATAAGTTAAAAAAATAAATAAATAAAATAATTAAGTAAAAGAAAAAATAAATTTAATCGATAAAGCACAACAAGGAAAATGGTAAAAAAAACATAAAAAAAGAAAAATGAGAAAAAAAAGGAATAAACTTAATATTAAATTATTTTGATAGAAAGCAAAATAATATTAAATTAGTATAATATTATATTTAAAAAAATGGGGAGGTAGGAAACACTCAAGAAAAGAGAGCAGGAATCTAGCTCCTACTCAATTTCCAACCATCGTCCCTATTGAGATTAACATGTTTCTCAATTTCGATGGCTTCCTTTAACTTCCTATGATAGAAGTGATCAATCCTCACGACGACATGAGAGTTCTCAATGCAGACGTGGTGTTTAGATTTCTCAGCATGTTCAGCTATAACTAAAGAGTGAGAATGGTTGTGTTTGTTGCATTCTCTCAAATTCTTTGCTTAATGGAACGACCTATTTCCCCAATGTAAGGAATTCCATAAGAGCATGAGATAGAGTAAACCTCTTTCAAGTCCTTAAGGTCAATAAGGTCCTTAACAAATCTAAGGGAATTTATAATGGTATTAAGGGGTTTGAAAATAGGAGAAACATTATTCGTTTTAAGGGTAATAGCAATCTTATCAGTGGTCCCTTGGATGAACGGAAGTTGGACATTGGAAACCCTAACATTGTCATCCTAAAGGCTGATAAAGGTGGGTCTGTTGTTATTCTTGATAAAGACGATTATGTTAACAAAATGATTGACCACCTTTATAACAACGATAGTTACATAAAGCTCAATAAAAATCCCATTAAATAAGTTGCAAAAGAGGTCGCTTGCGCCATAAAATCTAATTATGCACTTAATCCCCTCTACAAAAAGCTTATTGAGAGCAACCCTGTCACCCCTAGAATTTATGGGCTTCCAAAAATTCATAAGGTTGGGGTCCACCTAAGACCTATTGTTAACACAATAAGTGGACCCACTTATCTTCTTGCTAAATTCCTAGCTTAGAAGGTCAAGCCCCTTGTTGGTCGCACATATTCCTTCGTTAAGGATTTTGCTTCCTTTGTTAAGGAGTTAAAAGAGATTAGGTTTGGCCCTGGGGATTTGTTAGTAAGCTTAAATGTCATTTCTATTTATACTAAAATCCCTATTAAGGAGGCCATTTATGTCATTAATCGAATTACGGATGGTCACACTACCAAATTAGTTGGTTTCTGCCTAACCTCTACCTTTTTCAGTTTCCAGGGAAAATTCTATAAACAAACCTGTGATGTAGCTTTGGGTTCTCCTCTCCCCTGTAGTTGCTAACTAATTCATGGAATATTTTGAGACCTAAGCATTGACCTTTGCCCAATTTCGCCCTAAGCGATGGAAGAGGTTCGTTGACGATACTTGTGTCATTTGGCCCAACGGTCGCAAGAAATTAGATTTGTTTCTTCACCATCTTAATTCTCAATCTGACTCCATCAAATTCACCATGGATGTTGAGGTTGATGGAAACCTTCCTTTCCTTGATATTCTCCTCTTGAGATTGGAAGATGGTTCCATATTCCACCATGTTTTTTGTAAAAAATCTCACACAGAGAAATATCTTCATGCTAGTTCTCACCATTTTCTGGCCCAAAAATTCAGAGTTCTTAACACGCTAGCCACTTGTGCTTTAAGGATTTCTGATGAAAATCACTTGGATGAGGAGAAATTTCATCTTTTGAAAGTCTTTGAAAATAATGGATATAGCAAGAAGCAAGGTCTCAGAGCTTTTCAAAGAGCCAATAAGGAATCTAGAATAAAAAATGCTCGTGATGAACAGGTTTCCAATGTCCAACTTTCGTTCATCCAAGGGACCACTGATAAGATTGCTCTTATCCTTAAAAATAATAATGTTTCTGCTATTTTCAAACCCCTTAATACCATTAGAAATTCCCTTAGATCTATTAAGGACCCTATTGACCCTAAAGACATGAAAGGGGTTTACTCTATCCCATGCTCTTGTGGGATTCCTTACATTGGGGAAACGGGTCGCTCCATTAAGCAAAGAATTCAAGAGCATGCAACAAACATTAAACACAATCGTTCTCGCTCTTCAGCTATAGCTGAACATGCTGAGAAATATAAACACCATGTTTGCATTGAGAACTCTCATGTCATCGCGAAGATTGATCACTTCCATCATAGGAAGTTAAGGGAAGCCATCGAAATTGAGAAACATGTTGTTAATCTCAATAGGGATGATGGTTGGAAATTGAGTAGGAGCTGGATTCCTGCTCTCTTTTCTTGAGTGTTTCCTTCCTCCCCAATTTTTTTTTTTTTTTTACTAATTTAATATTAATTTGGCTTTCTAATAAAATAATTTAATATTAAGTTCATTCCCTTTTTTCTCATTTTTCTTTATTTTTTTCTGTTTTCTTTACCATTTTCCTTCTTGTCCTTTTTTGATTAATTTTTCTTTTTCTTTTAATTAATTAATTAATTATATTTTATTTCCATTTATTTATTTATTTATTTTAATTAATTAATCCATTTTCCTTCTTGTCCTTTTTCGATTAATTTTAATTTTTCTTTTAATTAATTAATTAATTATATTTTATTTCCATTTATTTATTTTGATTAATTAATTAATTAATTTTATTTTATATTTAATTAATTAATTAATTATTTTTATTTTTTCCTTAACTAATTAATCATCTTTTTATGGATTTTTGATTAACTAATTAATCATCTTTTTATGGATTTTTGATTTCCTATAATATAATATTTTGAGAAATTCAAATAACTAACTAATTAAATATTTATAAATATAATTTTGACTTTTTAGTTTTTTAATTTTTTTATAACATAATATATTGATCATTTCAAATAAAGGATTAGATATTTATTTTTATATTAATATATTGACCTCATATTCTCTTATCGAACATTCAAAAAAATGTTTAATTAAAATATTTTATTGTCTTAATGGATATCTCTTGAAATATGTTATTTAAACAAGTTGAAACACTTAAATACGACAAAAACATTTCTTTCCTATAAATAATAAGTGAAAACGGAGCACAACTAAAAACATTTTGGGCAAATCTACTTGAAGAGATCACATATAGATTATTAATAATTAAAATTAGTTTAACTTTAATAATAAATTATTATTAGTAATTTATTAAAAATTAGCATTTATTTATATTTTTTTCCCGAAGAAAACAGTGAAACTAATTAAAACATTTTAGGGATATCCACTTGAAGAGATCAGATATAAATTATTAATAATTAAAATTAGTTTAAATTTAATAATCAATTATTATTAGTAATTGAAAATTAACATTTATTTATATTTTTTTCTCGAAAAAAACACTAAAACTAATTAGAGCCTAACCTTGAAAGCATAAACGAGAGTTGATCCGTAACCTCTCGATAACAAAATTCTTTAACAACTGATACTCAACCAAATAACTAACCAAGACTTTTAAATTACTTATATTAATTTAATTAACATTAATAAATAAAATAACATTTACAACTTTTTAAAATAACATAAATTAAATTTTTAATTTTTTTATTAAATTTGTATTTAATATAATATTTATAAATTTATTATAATAATTTATTTTTAAACTTATAAAAATATTATTACAACTATAATTCATCAATAATAATATTTTAATAATTTTTTCATTAAATTGGTATTTAATATAATATTTATAAATTTAGGTGACATATTTACAATCTCTCTGCGGTTATAATTTATGATCTCTCTGCAGTAATAATTTACGATCTCTGCGGTCATAATTTACGATCTCTCTGTGGTAATAATTCACGATCTCTCTGCGGTAATAGAAAAACAATCTCGGGCACGTGCGTCTGCGGTCCGACTTGCTGATATCAGGTGCGGACATTCCTTATATATCTGCTCATATATTTTCAAGTATGAATAATTCACCACAATTACCAAAGATTACCAAAGGTAGACCTAGCACAGTTACTCTACAGAGTCTCTATGAGTATATAGAGTCTTTAGAGAAACGTAGAGAAGAAAGAGAAGTCAAGCTACAAACAGAGTTAGCAGCCATGCTGGAAAATAAATTCACATCTCTTGAAGACAAGATCCAAAAACAAATAGAAAATAAAATAGAACTATTGGAGAATAAGATGGAGGCAATGGAGACTAGGTTGCAGGTTATAGAAAAACAAAACCAAGATATGAACCAAACATCCCACCAAGTAGATGCTAATACTTTAGAGAGTCTTAAAGTGAAGGACATGATTAAAGAGCTAGAAGAAAAAGTTAATAGCCACCTCACCCTAAATAGTGTGGCAGGTAAATTAGATATCAAACCAATTAAAGATGAAATGAAAAAATTGATAGAATTAGACCATGAGCGTAACAAAAGGGCCTTGAACCTTATAATCTTCGGTTTGAAAGAGGAGGTAGACAAGGATACTTTAGCCATAGCCCAGACAAAATTACATAACAGACTACAAATTGAAACAACGTGTCTCACAGAAGCAACAAGGTTGGGGAAACTAACTGAGAATAAAGGAAAATTGATCCGAATAAAGGTGAGCTATATTGACCATAAGTATGACATACTTAGTAAAACATCAAGTCTAAAAGGAACGAGAATATTTATAAATGAAGATCTCATTCCAGAAGATCAAGCAGAATTTAGAAAGGAGGTTCAAAAGGTAAAGAAAGCTAGGAAGGAAATAAAATGGGCAATAATTAGAAATAGAAAAGCCGTTATTTGATATAGAAACCAAAAAGATAATAATAAATAGCATTCAACATGCTCTGGATTCTTTCTTGGAACTGTCAAGGCTTTCCATGGAACAAAGGCCCCAAGCTAAGTTGGATCTCGAATGATGTTGATATTATTTTGCTTGTTGAAACTTGGGAGCACAAAGAATCTAAGGTCCCTAACATAGATGGCTTTACATTATGGTCTACCTGGAATAAGTGATCCTCTCGTAGAGGCATTGGGGGTATAGCTTGTTACATTAAGAAGAACATCTCTCCCCATGTTAGGATTTATAAAAATGACCCTTACAACCAATATAGTTGGATAGAAATTACTGACATTTATGATAAAAAGACCTACATAGCAATTTGTTATTTCCCCCCCATCAATTCTAACTTCTATAAGAAAAAGAATCTAGATAAAAATAGTCCTTACAATGGTTTAGAGAATGATATTTCTAGCCTAAGGAATGAAGGCAATATCCTTTTAATGGGTGACTTTAATGCTCGAACTTCAAGCAACCAAGCTATTCTTCTAAGCAATCATTCCAACCCTAATCCTCTTTGGTTAGACGAAGACCTTCCTCTGGCTAGCTAGTACAAAAGGAGCTCTGAAGACCTCACGAAGAATTTATTTGGGTCAGAGCTAGTCAAGCTCTGTAGTGTTCAGGATCTCATAATTTGCAACGGTCTAAAGAAGTGGCCCAATTCTAGCCAAATGACCTACATCCATGGGCTTGGTAGCAGTGTGGTAGACTATGTTATCTCCGATCTCCCTCTATACAACGAAATAACAAATTTTGACATCTTAAATGACCACGAGCCTGACTCTGATCATAGGCCTTTACTTATAACTCTCAATTTTGTCATGCATAGAGATCCCATAGAAGATAATCCTTATAGCCAAAAGAAGTTAATCTTTGATAGAAATAAAAAAGATATCTTTCTAGATGGATTAAAAACTAATTTGCTTCCTTTATCTAGTATAGACAACATAGAAGATCTCTATCATAATTTTACTACAACCCTCTCATATTCTATTAATAAGTTCTCAATTGAAGTTTCAAGTAATAAGAGAAATAGCAAAACCAACCCATGGTATGACAAAGATTGTAAAAGTGCAAGGAGAGCAATTAAGGAAGTTGTTGATGAATCTCTTAAAATTGGCAAGATAAAAATATACAAAGCCCTAACTAAAAGGAAAAAAAGGCAGTATATTCGTAAAAGACAAGAGAATCTCTTACACCTCTCTAAGGTAGCTCCTAAGAAATTTTGGAGGCAGATTCTAACTAGGAAAACTAAAGATAATAATAAAATTGCTTTACACGACTGGAATTCCTATCTTAAAAAGCTTTATGAATCTCCAAATGTCATGGATAACTTTGAAACCCTGCTCACAACGAAAGAAGTTTTCTCATTAGAAGACATTGATTTTGGGGTTAATCGCTTGGCTAATGGGAAAGCTAAGGACATTGAAGGTTACCAGGTGGAAATCTTAAAAATTGGAGGTCCTGTCCTCATCCCCCACATTCACAAGCTTTTCAATCAAGCGGTCAAGAAAGGGTTCACTAAACCATGGACCTAAAGCCTCATTATCCCTATTTTTAAAAGTGGGGATACAAATAACCCCTCTAATTATCGGACAATTATGATCAACCCTCTCTTAGGCAAGTTATATGGTATTATTCTAGAAAGGAAGTTGAGCATATGGCTTGAAAGTGAAGGTAAGCGGGTTAAAGGCCAAGCAGGTTTTAGAAAGCAGCAATCAACAACAGACCACCTCATTACACCTAGGATCATTTTGGAGGAATGCCGCAATGATAAATCCAATCTCTTTTGTTGCTTTGTGGACTTTAGAAAGGCTTTCGATACGGTTCCTAGAAACAACCTTTGGAACAGATTAGAAGAGCTAAAGGTTCCTTTTGAGTTGAGAGCTGCCACTATAAGGTTATACAAGAATGTAATTGCTAAGTTAAAGAGCAATGAGGGGTGGTCGAAAGATATTAAGTGTAATATTGGAGTTAAACAAGGTTGTCCCCTCTCCCCTACCCTATTTGGAATTTACATCGACAAGCTAGAATGTTGTTTAGAGGAAGCAGGATGTGCTGGCACGATATTGGCTGGGATAGTCATCATCCTTCTTCTCTACAGTGACAATATTGTTCTTCTCGCAAGGTGCCCATCTGATCTTGATAATCAACTTATACTTCTTAAGGATTTCTGCTCTACCATGGATATGATTGTTAACACTGACAAAACAAAAGTTATGATTATCAAATCCAAGAAGGACACTTACGCTAATTTTATGTATGACAATAGTAACTTGGAGGAAGTGTCTTCCTACAAGTACCTAGGAATTGATATTCATCACAAGCTCAACTGGAACTATAGCATTGAGAAAAGGATTAATGGGGGATGGAAAGCTTATTTTGGTCTTGGAAATAATTGTAAAATGGCAAACCTCGTAATGTGGGATAGAAAGAAGTTCCTTTTTGAAACTTTAGTCACTCCAGTTATCTTATATGGATGTGAAGTTTGGGGTTGTAGCATCTCTAGAGAATCCTGGAGAAAGATTGAGCAAATCCAGAAGCGTTTTATAACGTATAACCTCAAAATTAAAAGCAACACACCCTATCCTATTCTCCTTATAGAAGTGGGTCTTTCCCCTATCGAGAGCCTAGCTATGACTAGGTTTCTGTTGTACAAGCACAAACTCAATAACATAGGAGACCATAGACTCCCTAAGCTAGCTTTAAATTCTAGCCAAAACCACCTAAGGCTCTAACGAGGTTGGTATAAAGACACCAGGGCCTGGTTAAACGATTGGGAGATCGATGATAATGTTGCATTGCAAAACATTAATAACATTAAAAATATTGTTACTTCTAAGTTCAAAGAAAAAATGTAGTGTGAGAAAGATTTAATAGCTAAAAGAAAATTAAGATATTATAAGGAGGTCATCAACCCCACCTTAGAAGATCAAAAGTATCTCTCTGTTTTAACTAGCTCAAAGAAGAAAATTAATATAGCCAAGATTAGAATGAACTCTCATGAGCTCCATAGTGAAACGAGTCGTTGGGTAGTTCCTAAAGCACCATGGATGGAAAGGTTCTGCCATCTCTGTGAGAATACGAACATCGAGGATGAAAATCACTTCCTCTTAGAGTGCCCCGCGTACAACCACATTAGATCTCAGTTTCAAAATTTTTGTTGCAACACTGACCTTCCTAACCTTTTACGTTGTCAAAATTACAGTGAGCTTGAGAGGTTTCTCTCTAAGCTTTTTGAGCATATGAATAAAATCTTAAATCAAACTAAATAATTCGTTTCTTTAGGTCCAGTAGACCAAAATTTGATCTCAGTGGACATTAACCATCATCATCATCATATAATAATTTATTTTTAAACTTATAAAAATATTATTATAATTCTAATTCATCAATAATAATAATAATAATAGGGGATAAAATATTAGATTACTCTCACCTCCTCTTTAAGAAATAAGCTCCAAAAAAAAATGTGTTTCAATGTGGCATAATCTTTTTTATTTAAAAGTTTAAAAGCTTTTCCGTCAAAATTATTGATATATAAATTATGATTTTTTTCCATTTATATATAAAATAAATATAAATTAGTTAAAATTATATATATATATATATATATATATATATATATATATATATATATATATAAATATATATATAATAGTAATATTTAAAATATATATACTCTTTAATATTGAAATTTTAATTTATTTTAAAATTATCAAAATTTATAAAAATTTATTATATAATAAAATTTTAATTGATTTAAAAAAATTATTAATTATAAATATATATATATTTTTAATTATATTTAAAATATATATACTCTTTAATATTGATATTTTATTTTATTTTAAAAGTATCAAAATTTATAAAAATTATTATATAATAAAATTTTACTTTATATAAAATAAATGAATCTATTTATAAATTAAGTTATTCTATTAAAAAAAATACCCGATACACCCTATTTAATATATATTTAAAAAACAAAAAGATATTTTTTTTATTTTTTTTTAAACATTATTATAATAATGCTTTCACAAATATTAGCTATAGTGAACTACAAAGAATTATCAATGTAGTTGGGGATAAATACAATGTTGCCATAACTATTAAGTAAATAATTATAACATTGGGTTAGAAACACTAGACCAAAAAATAAGAAATTCCCTTTGAAAATATTCACATCGATTTATTTAATTAAGAGCTTAAAAGAGCTCATAGAGCTATAAATAACGTTCTACGTCGAATGAAACTTATAGAATGATAATAATGATTAAGCAAAATTAAATTGATTTAATAAATTTTATAAAGATAAAATATAATCTTGATTTTTTAAGGTTTTGATGATGAACCACACTTGTTGGTTCGAAACGCGTCGACCAAAATTTTTTCTTATATGATTTCTACCGAAAGACTTTGCTTAATTCATTATGGAGCACAAAAGCTTGAATACAAAAAAAGACTATTCATTATGATTTTGTTGAGTTAAAAGATTAGGAAAATTGGTTTTATGATAAATATTTCAATAAATGAAATTTAGTATTAATATGAAGTATTAGGAAAAGTGTTATAAGATCTCATGAGATCTTTCTTTATTATTATTATTTTTATGGTGGTTCATAGACACTGGGTAGCAAAATCCGGGCAGATCAACCCCTAAGGGAATCAAATCTCGTATCTCGTTGGCCAACTAGCACATTGGGTAGGAAAACCCCTAAGGGAATCAAATCTCGTTGGTCAAACTAGCACACTAGGGAGGAAAACTCTAAGGGAATCAAATCTCATATCTCGTTGGCCAATTAGCACACTAGGTAGGAAAACCCCTAAGGGAATCAAATCTCGTTGGCCAAACATAATCAAATCTCGTATCTTGTTGGCCAACTAGCATACTGGGTAGGAAAACCCCTAATGGAATCAAATCTCATTGGCCAAACTAGCACACTGGGTAGGAAAACCCCTAAGGGAATCAAATCTTGTATCTCGTTGGCCAATTAGCACACTGGGTAGGGAAAACCCTAAGGGAACCAAATCTCGTTGGCCAAACATATTCAAATCTTGTATCTCGTTGGCCAACTAGCACACTGGGTAGGAAAACCCCTAAGGGAATCAAATCTCGTTGGTCGAACTAGCACACTAGGTAGGAAAACCCCTAAGGGAATCAAATCTCGTATCTTGTTGGCCAATTAGCACACTGGGTAGGAAAACTCCTAAGGGAATCAAATCTCGTTGGCCAACTAGCACACTGGGTAGGAAAACCCCAAAGGAAATCAAATATCGTTGGCCACCTAACACACTGGGTAGGAAAACCCCTAAGGGAATCAAATCTCGTTGGCCAAAGTAGCACATTGGGTAGGAAAACCCCTAAGAGAATCAAATCTCGTTGGCCAAACTAGCAGGGGCCTAACCCCAAGGGCATCGAGGAGAATTGACCTTGTGACCTCCCAATTAGCAAGATACTTAGCAACAATAACTTGACTAGTTGGGCTAACCCTTGGGGCTCTTATTATTATTATTATTATTAGAAATAAGTTTCTTTCTATTAAACTGTCACCATATTACATAATACCAAAATCATTTTACAATGGCTTGTTAGATTGGAAACCAAACCAACTACAAAATTTAATGTCTTTTATCCAAATGTCCATATACTAACTGGATACATACAAAAGGTCTATTGAAGAAGCCTACTTCTGGTAAATTTCAAGTGAAGTAGAAAAACCATAAGTTAACTAAAACCATCGAGAAGACATGGAGAAGACATGAAAATATCAATAGTGTCGAGAATGAATAGATTGAATGAAGGTACATGATTTGGTTTGTTATGGGGTGCTCCTCAATGTTAACCAATTTTCCTTATTCTTCCACCTACAATGAAGTAAAACTCGTATAAATTAGTATTATATTTATTTTTTCTTTTTACACTCATCAAAATGTAAAAATAATTTTAATTAAGATTGACCTCCTTTTTTTATAATAATAATAAATTGACATACTATATTAAAAAAATATTTTATTTAACTATCATATAACTTTTTAAAATGAATAAATAAATAAATAAAATATTCAATTTTAAAAGATAAATAACTTTTTAATATTCAATTTTAAAAATAAATAATATTTTATTTAACTATCATATAACTTTTTAAAATGAATAAATAAATAAAATATTCAATTTTAAAAGATAAATAACTTTTTAACATTCAATTTTATAAATAAATGAATAAATATATATGAAATGTTCATTCCTTTTAAAACAAATCATTAATTTTAATTATATAAGAAAAATTTCACTAAGTATGCAGGTTCTATTTCAAAATTGTTTTCTATTCTCGTAATTTCGAAGACTTTTCAGTGGAATAACATGTGAACATGTGTTTTTTAAATAGATAGTTTTTACTTTAATAATTATAAGATAAAAAATAAAAAATATTATTTTAATTTAAAAATTGTTTTTTTTTTTTTTTTTAATAATGATTTTATATTTCTCGTTGGGGTGAGCATACAATCTGAAAGGAGGCATTAGGGTTGAGCCCATCACCTTGTTGACATGATGTGTATTTATGAGCAGGGGCACAACTCGCCTCTAACATGCATTTGCATGCAAATTCACAAATGATTATTAATAGCTTTAAAAGATGGATGGAAGTGGTTTTGTTCTACGTGAGTGTTAGAGGTGGATGTGAGATTCAAGAACCAACTTACTTCCCCCCATTTTTATCACTTGGCTCCTGTGTTGAAAGGGTCATGTTGGTTTGCAGGATTGACTTCAGTATTGACAGGAGTGGGGCTCGATAGAAGCTGAGGTGGGAGGAGAAACTTTGTTGGTGAGAGGTGAATTTGCAGTTGGTTTCGTGGCTATGGTCATCAGCGTAAACCAACCATTTCCATCTCAAGCTCGGTGGCTCAGGTGTCTCGCTATGGCTGCTTTAATGTTCTTCAATGGTGGGAACCCCGCCATCTCACAATGCCTCCCAGGCAACACATGTGATGCAAGAGCGGTGGAGGTGGCAACAACCCACAAGATCAAAGAAGGCTTGAATCTTTGCCCATGACTCAACCGTTAAATATTTTAATGTAGTGCCACCTTAGACTCGACGTGAAATCAATAAATTAGAAATCCAAGCTGGTGCAAAGAGGGAATCCTACTCTGACTCCAAGATTATGGAAGAGATCTCTTGCTACGTTCCAGATAGGGAAAATTTTAAGGATGAAAAGTTATCTAAAAGTTTAGAAACCTTAGAGAATCTTGTTAGTCCTTAATATGAAAATTATCAAATACTGATATTTTTATAGAAGTTTTCAAGTTTCTAAAATTTTTATATAGTCTCTATAAAAGTTTGGTGATTTTTATTTATTTATTTATTTTTTTGTAAGCTTCGCAGGACTACATCTTCATCATGTCCAATATATCACCCCGATCGGGGCAGGGAATTGAACCGGTGACTTCACATCAAGGAATGCCCTAATAAAACACTCGATCGTCGTCTATCCAAGACCCCGTGGACAAAGTTTGGTGATTTTTAAGGTAAGATAATTTTATACTATAAAATTTGGGCGAATCATTTTTAGAAAAATGGGAATTAGCGAATCTTTTTTTTGAAACTATGGAAATTAGCCAACCTACGAATATTAGCCCCTAAAATTCTCCTTCCTTATGGACCCTGGCCACACAAAGGTACATAAAATCAATACCTCACTTCTGTTACTCTTCACTAGCAGATGAAGGCTCTCCTTAGTTTGTTGTTAAAATATAAACAAGTTTAAAGGTACAACGTTTTCACCTCCCTTGAGATGCTAAGGAACCAAATTTCACCCTGGACAAGCTTGATGCATGACTAACCCATGTGGAAGGGCACCTTCATTGCGACTCGAATATCGTTTCTCCTATAGGATCAAGTCCTAGGCACCCTGATCCCATTTCTTCTTTTGACTCTTAATGGCCACTATGTCTACTAGTAAATTTGGTCTTCTGTTATGTTTTGTAAGGACTTCCTAGTATGTATGGTTTATTTTGTATTCTATGGATAGTTGAAAAGCATGGTCAATGTATCCTCCCCAATTCCCTGGAGATCGTAAGCATCATCATAGTGAACTGGATGTAACAACTTTGAATTTTGAAGATATTTTGATAGTATAAAGATATTTAATTTACAAATAATAATAATAATAATAACTAGCAATTGCACCACATGTTGCAAAAGAAATGTCGTAAGGCAATAGCATAGAAGAAAGAAATAATTTTTTAATGCAATTGTGTTTCTATACTGGCTTTTGTCTGAGAAAAACTTTGAAATTCAAACTTTGCAGAATTGAGCTACAATAATTAGGAAGGATGGTAGTTTGAGGAATCCCATCAATATCTGCTTTTTCAGAACTATGTTCATTGATAATGTGTGCTTCTTCAGAATGTCTCTAGTATGTACCTGCCAACTGCAAAAACCAATATAGGTGTGTGTTCTCTTGTGGTACAGGGGCACATTGTTGCCATCATGCCACCAATACGTAAATGAAGGGAAAAATGGAATTGAATCTTGAAAGGTCTGCATTGAAAGCATTAGAAAAACTATAGTTAGAAGCCCAAGTCACATATTGAAAACATCATGTAATCACCAAAGTCTTCAACACATAATCCTTGTGACAGAGATTGCAGTTTACAAACACCTTATGAACAAAGTGAAATGTCAAGATTAATGTTAAAAACAACATCCGAGTATGTAGACTTTCACAATTTAACATAGTTCAAGAAGGATTTATGGATTTAAACCGTGTCAAAGTTTATAAACATATTAGAGACTACTTGGTAGTTAATGTGCAGTATGAGCCTCCAATTAAATTGTTTTATGTTAAATAACTCTACGTAATAGTTATCCTATTTATTTTACTAATTACTATGATGATTAGTGCACTCTATTAGTGGCATAATAACTTATCACTATGACAGGTTGTACTTCGTAAGAGACTATTAAGAAGCTTAAGTATGGTATATAATTATAATATTTGCGGTAGTGGGTTAAGCATTTGATGAGAAGATTTTCTTTTTTTGGATTCCGAAGTTTCAATGATTGTTGACAATGGGTTTCATTTTGTAAATATGGAAAATGTGCCAATTTAAGGAATCTTTAAAGTTGGTAAGATGTGAATTTGTCACTCCCAAACAATTCAACATTTGGGGAACCTCATACAAAACTAGCTATCGAACAAAAATTAAAAATGTTGCTTGCTACAATAATAAATCTTTGCACACGACATCGCACCATTGCCAACCTCTATCTTGAAGGTCAACATAAAGGGTAAAACAAAAAATTACTTATAGCTATATATAATTTACAACTTGCTTAGATTCACTTATACAGACACTCAATTTGTACTATTCACAGTTTAAACCTCTTATATTTTTCATATATGAAGCCTCTTCTAAGAGAAGGGATGAATATCCTCTTCATGTAGCTTCATCCGATGCAATCCAAAATTGTTCAACAACAACACTGCTCTAGACAACTGTATGGTGTGAAATGTGACATGTATTACTAAGGGGAAAATTGAGAGGCCATAGGATGTTGAGATCTTGTTGCAATGAGGCCCATTTCCCTTTATTAAGTATGTTTTGCATTAGGTTATACATAAGTTTGATTTTCTAGCTAGCCCAACCTTCTTATATATTACTTGATAATCTCTTGTACACTAATTCCTCTTGTAAGCACTAAATTGGCCATCCATCTTTAGTGTGTTTTAAATAACTCAATTCTCTTTTATTGACCATATTATCTCTAGGTCTATTAAACACATGGAAGATAAAAAAACAGATTGAGACGCAAATCTCTTTATGCTTTAAAGATCCCAAATTTATATTACTGTGTGTGTTAATTAATGCTTGGTATTATTTTCTTACACTAAGGATTTATTTTTATTTTTTTATAATTTGATTTATAAGCATGGCAGTTACACATCACATTCATATTATGGTGTTATATAACATATTCCACATATCACTTCATAGTTAGCCTTCTTTCATTTGCAACATTATACAATCATCATATATTAGCATGGCACCTTGTTTTGGATCAACTTCAGGCTTAGTTTATCATCAATGGTCATCAGCCTCGATTCATTATTAACATACCTAACAAATCCAACATGCAGATAAAACCCGAGGTAAGAATCACTATGAGACTCTTTGGTTTGTTAAGAATTTTAGGAATGATGATAAGAAAACTATAGGAATTCTTATTCTACCATTCCACTTTTTGCAATTTCTTCTCAACTTATTTCCATTTCTCATCTCCACCATCCATTGTACAATATAATCAAGGGTATACTTGATTACAATTTTCTCTTATTTAATAAATCAAGGAATAAGTTTTACGTCAGTAATGAAAATCAACAAAAGGAGATGATTCTTCCCCATTACTTCCTATCATAAAAAATGTCATAGGCAATTTGATTGTAGAGGGTCAATAATTCACGAATTGATGAAACACTAGCACAAACATTACACGAGATAAAGGATTTTGTGGAGATAACTGATACAATAAAAATCAATAGTATTGAAGAATGTAATAGAGGACACCATGTTGGAGTGGGAGTTATCAAGGTATATGCCAAGAAATGCTTGATCCAAATATATGATATTGGAGTGCAGATCTAAGCAATGACCGTAGTGGCATGGATTGGGAAAGGTTTAGCTATGAGAAGACATGGAAAAAATTCAAATATTGCAATACTACCTTTGGATATTTTGTAATCAAGTAGCTCTTTTTGTGCCATATCATGGAATAGGTATCAGTACAAACTCGTGCCTCACAGTTGTTCCTTCATCTTTAGGTTTGAATTTTTTGGTTCATTCATCTACCAATATTAAGAAAGAAGTTCTCTTGCTAGAGAGGTTTCACCTTATTATGCATCTACGAGATTTTTTTTTATTGGTTGTCAATAATGCATTTTAGTGTGGCTTCACTAAAGTCAAATTACAGTCATCTAACTGAGCTTTATAACAAGTACCGGATAACGATTCTGAGATATTGGCTTCCCTTTGCAACCAATTTGGGTCATAAGAGTCTGGGACTAATGCGGAGATCAAGAATTTTACATGTATGAGATACAAATGTGAGTTTCCAATCTTTGACAAGGTTGACATCAATGGTACAAATACAACCTCTATTTATAATTTTCTAAAGTCAAATAAGTGTGGATTCCTAGGATCTTGTATAAAGTGGAAGTTTACCAAGTTTTTGGTTGCTAAAGTTGGATATGTTATCAGTTGATATGTTCCCACAACATCTCTACTTGCAATTAGAAAATACATAAAGAAAACATTGGGAGAGGGGTGACTGGAATGCCATTATTTGTTTTGTAGAATCTTAAGAGGGTTGCACTCTTGATTATCTCACATTGCACCATCTCTGCACACTTAGTTCAAGGCATATTTAATACTAAAAACAACCGAGTTTTGTAAAGGAGACAAGTTTCCATCTTATTGGAGTACTTTTTGTTACATACAAAGTAACATGGAAGATGTTATTTGTCATTATTCTCTTGGGATGGGTTTATATAGCATATCTGATGTATTTTCTCAACACATAAAGGGAACTGATTCATTTGGATTCAAATAAAATGACACCTATTATACACAATTTCTCTTAAACACTTTCTGGAGTTACAATACTTCGAGCTTTTGTCCACCAAGAAAGATTCAAGTATATTAACGTTAGGCTGGTCAACACATATGTATCCATCATTTTCTATATTATTGTTGCCAATGAATGGTTTGGCTTCCGAATTAAGAGTATCAGTACCATGATTTTGTGCTCATCTACATTTTTTTTGGTTCTCCTTCTAAAAAGTATCATACAACTTGAATTTGTGGGGTTATTCCTCTCATACGGGCTTGCACTCAGTGGTTGAAAGAATTTATGAAGTTGAATAGAGCATGGTGGCAGTGGAAAGAATATTGTAGTATTGTAAGATTCTAAGTGAAGCTCCACTCATTTTGCAAAATAAGCACCCTAGAAAGGGTTGGCTAATTGAAGGAAGCATTTCTGTGGAACATTTACAGTTAAAATACCTCCCAAAACCACCACTTTGTATTAAAGGATGTTACGTTCTCTATTAATGGAGGGGGGAAATTCATTGTAGTGGGAAGACGAGTAATGGGTAATATTATCTTGTCTTGGCCCTTTTCCAAATAGTTGAGCTTGCTAATCATTGATGGGATTGATACCATTATAGTTGGTATAAATGACTTACAATATTTTTTTTATCATTTATTAAGAACCAACTCTTTTTGAAGGAACAATCATAGATAAAATGGATCCACTTCATCCACACAAATATCAAGAGATATGAGAATCATTGGAGAAATGCCTTCTAGATGATGTCATTCCTCAAAAGGAAGAAAATCTCAATATCTTTGTTGCTGAAGAGGGAGAGAATTAGAGCATGGGACAAAAGAAACGTATTATTTTAGTCGAGTTCTTTTAAGATGATGTCAAATCCTCATTCTTGATGAGCCAACTACATCAGTTGATACTGACACAGACATAGTGTTGTAGAATACAATTAAGACTGAGTTTGCAGACTGTACATTTTAGTATTGCACGTAAAATACCAAGAATAATGGGTTGCGACAAGGTTCTTGTCTTGAATGTAGGGAAAGTCATGGAATTTGGATCACCTACATATTTGTGTGAACAACCTTCTTTGTTATTTAAATCACCAGCTACTGAATATTGGAGTCATTCAAAAGAACCATAAACCAATACCAATAAGAAAAGAGTCCAAATTCAACATGTATTATAGTCAATGAACAAAAGCATTTGTTGTTTATGGGGACCTCTGAATTTTTAGTTCGAAGTGACTATTTTAGTTTTTGTCAGAGCATGAAAGCTCTTTAATTGTTGAAACTAGTGCCATCATTTTGAAGTGTACTGTAAATTTATAAAATTGTCTTTAAAGTGGTTTTCTCAAATTTTCATTTCACCATTGTTGAAAGCTGAGGCTATGGAATGTGAGGTACAAGGAGTTGATTTAGAGTTTGATCAAGTATTTTCAAGATGATTCCTGACATATTCAACAACTTCAATGTCATTCTACTAACCTAAAACATTATTTAATAGATTTATGATGGGTATTAAAAAGAGGAAAGGGGGAACCAATTTCAAAAGGTATTGATATGCAAGCAAAAATATTGAATTTATACATAATATACTACCTTGTTGGACACATGAAACTTGTTGTAATTAGTGGTGAGTCATTGAAAAGATATTCATAAATATATAAAAGAAAATTTACAGAAGTAGTTCACACTGGGAAAAAAAGAGTGTTATGACAAAAAGCTAGATAAAATCCCTCATAGTCCGAAGTGAATAAGACATGCATAAGTTTACATACATTAACATCAATATCTGAAATAAATAACCAAAGTTACAAAATATGTCATCCCCAAAAGAACTTAGGTTTTCTTCAATTTATTTGGATGAGTAGTTTTTTCACAAGGAAAAAAAATTTAACTAACCCTAGGCTAGAAGTTTCTAGCTTAAAAATTAGCAAAGACCTAGAATCTGTTTCCATTGTAGCATACAAGACTCATGTTATGGTTGGGTGTCGTTCTGTAAGAACCAAAGGAAGCACAAACCAATGGAAAGTCGAAAGGAAGGTGAAAGTTAAAAAAACGAAGGGAAGGAGACTGTAAACCCTCATCTAGTAACTGAATGTAACAAACATTAGTAGAAGACTTGAAGAAAACACCTGTTAAAGCTCACAAAATCCCGACCATAATATCTGTGAAGGAAACATAAAAAGGATAGGTTTACGAGTTGATAAAAAATACATACCAGATGTAAATATCTAATAGAGGGCTGAAAGGAAACCCTTATGTAAATTCCATGCATATTTCTCCAAAAAAAAAATTACCAGTAGTTTGACGGACCTTGTAAAGAGCACCACAATAGTTGAGAAGTCCTAACCGAAGAAATAAAAAAATCCTTTTTCATCTGCACAAAGGGACATGTCTCTGTCATTCACCATGGTCAACAAAAAATTAGCAAAAACCCAAAACCTAGTTTTGTTGTAGCAAACGAGACTCCTTTTGTGGTTGGGTGTCATTCCGTAAGAACTAAAGGAAGCACGAACCAATGGATAGTGGAAAGGAAGGTGAAAGTTAGAAAAACGAAGGAAAGGAGACTGCAAACCCTCTTTTAGTAATCAAATGTAACAAACATTAGTAGAAGACTTGAAGAAAATACATGTTAAAGCGCACAAAATCTCGACCGAAATATCCGCGAAGGAAACATAAAAAGGATAGGGTTATGATTTGATAAAAAAATACATACCAGATGCAAATTTCTAATAGAGGACTGAAAGGGAATCCTTATGTAAATTTCAAGGATAGTTCTCTAGATTTTTTTTTTTTAACTAGTAGTTTGATGGGCCTTGTAAAGAGCACCACAACAGTTGAGAATTCCTAACCATAGAACCAAAATATCTTCTTTTTCATCCACACACAGGGACATGTATCTGCCATTCACCATGGCCGGAGAAAAATTAGAAAAGACCCATAACTTCGTTCTGTTGTAGCAAACGAGACTCCTGTTACAACTAGGTGTCATTCCGTAAGAACCAAAGGAAGCACGAACCAATGGACAGTGGAAATGAAGGTGAAAGTTAAAAAAACAAAGGAAATGAGACTATAAATCCTCGTCTAGTAACCAAATGTAACAAACATTGGTACAAGACTTGAAGAAAATATTTGTTAAAGCCCTCAAAATCCCGACTGTAATATCAGTGAAGGCAACATAAAAGGGATAGGGTTACGAGTTGATAAAAAATGCACACCATATGCAAATTTCTAACAAAGCACTGAAAAGAAACCCTTATGTAAATTCCAAGGATAGTTCTCTAGGAACAAAAATTACCAATAGCTTAATGGGCCTTGTAAAGAGCATTGCAATAGTGGAGAAGTCCTAATAAAAGAACTGAAAAATATTCTTTTTCATTTGCGCAGAGGGACATGTCTCTTCCATTCACCATGGACGTAAGGTTAGAGAGTTGTCTAACTCCTCAATAAGAAAAAAACTTGAAGAAAATGAAGTCTGGAACAAAGGGTTTCCATTGTAAAAGAAAATTTTACCTAGAAACACAAATGACTATCGAACATTAAGAACTTAACTCAATTGTAGTAGAATCCACTCACAAGTAAAAAAAAATTGTTGTCTGCAACAAGAGAAAAACCACAAAAATAAACGAGATACAAACCCTAGCATAACAGAGTTTCCTTCACGAAGTTTCATTATCCAGTTTTGTTGTCGGTGGTGATCGAGGTCCATGCTTGTAAAATTGGTCAAAACATGCAACATTCTCCATCGGTGTTGGCTTGTTGGGGCCTGACCCAGGTTCGGATTTAATTAGCCAAACAAATCCCAGTACTATTGGCCCTTTCGGCAACAGTCCGCGGAGAGCAGACTGAGGTCTCACCCGAAGTAGTATGGGAGGGTGCTAGAACTAGGTTTCCGCACCCTTGAGATGTCTGAGAGGTTTGATTGGTCCCACTATTTGTCCTTGCGTGTAGGTCACTTCGCACACTTCCCTGTTCCTCACGCCCTGATACACTACCTTCACGCAACCCTAACCAGGGATTGTGGAGCTTCCACGCTGCTAGAGCCACGCTCTGTGCTATTACCTGCGATCTTACTTATCTTCCTATACTAGTTAATTACCTTCGCGTACTTGGATGTCTTATGTTATAATTAGTTATACAAAACATTCAAATAAGTTCGTGCAACATATAAACAATATACTTGCAAATTATACCCAATCATATATTAAAACAGGAAAAGATGCACAGAAATATGGTAAACTTTCTCTTTATTGATTCTTCCAACGATTACAGACTCAACTTGCCCTGCGCACTCAGCTGTAGGGGCCCGCGCACTTAGCTGCGGACTACTAGGCCTCTGCGCACTTAGTTGCAGAGCCTTTCCCTACTCTACGACCCAAAGACACACTTTACACTGCTTCTCAATCACTTAGACTTCTCATGCTCTTCTATTCTATCTTCTCTATTAGTTTTCTTATACACTTAGAGCCTCACTCTATTTATAAAATCCCATGGTCCACAGACCATGGGTAGGTCTATCCAGCCGACATTACATTACAAAAACTAGGGCGAACAACCCTGTGACTCTATTATAATTTCACGCCCTGTGCTCGCAATTCGCGGAGCTTTTACAAAAAGATTCGGTCAAAACTTGGGCTTTAAGCCCCAAAACCTGCCTTGGGGGGATTCCATGCCCAACAGGTCCCCAACACAAACATTGTGACTCGCCCTCGAGTCACTCTGTCAGCATGAAGATCTTTGCGCGAAGGCTGTCCAACTCTGCTCGAATTGCTGCAAGGTTGGCAGTGCACTGAGCTGCTGCCTACTAGATTTACTGCATGCGTTGTTCTGAGATCACGGTGTCAGAAGTGCTTCTCTGCATATGTGCCTATATCCCTTGTATGTGTTTATAATCCCGTGCCTTCTTCCGGATCCTTGGAGTGTGAAGACTGTGCCTCTATCGACTAGTCAGATAGCCAGGCCACCCATGTAGGGCTTTAATCAGCTGCCATTCACTTTGCTTGGGAAAGGTTCTCCATTGAGTTTGACTAGTTGTACCGCGCCTCCATCTGTGACCTCCTTAACAATGTATGGTCCTAGCCAATGCATTCTGAACTTTCCCGGGAATTTATCAAACTTACTGTCATACAACAACACTAAATCATTTACCTTGAAGGTGCACAACTTAATATGGCGATCGTGCCAGGCCTTCTCATGTTGCTTTTGCACCTGCTGATGAAAGCTAGCCAGGAACCATTCCTCCTCAAGTTCTTCCAACTGCGTGAGTCTTTCTTCCAGGGCTTTGCGGTCCGTCATACCTGTGAGCGCTGCTATGCGCAGACTAGGTACAATATACTCCATTGGCATGACAACTTCCACACCATAAACCAACCAGAAAGGTGTTTGTCCCGTCAGTTTCTTTCATATTGTCCTATAAGACCATAATACTGCTGGTATGCGCAGGTCCCAATCACTCCGCTATGTGTTGCAAACTTTGGTTAGTGTAGTCTCCAGTATTTTGTTGAATGCTTCTACCGTCCCATTGGCTTGTGGGTGATATGGTGTGCTTCTCTAATGATACACCTGGAACTCTTCCGTTAGCACGCTGATGGTTTCGTTCAGGAAATGTTTACCATGATTACTCATTAAGATTTTTGAACAACCAAATTGAGTCAACACGTGTTCAAACAAAAAATTCGCAGCCGTGGCGGCCATGCAGTCTTTGACCGGCTGCGTTTTCGCCCAACGAGTCAGGTACTCTGTCGCAGTGATAATGTATCGCACGCCTGTTTTTCCCTGAGGTTTGATAGGGCCTACAAAGTTGACTGCCCACTTTTCGAAGGGCTACAACATTATTTGTGGATTCAAAGGCATGTCGTTCCTCCATGATGGTTTACCTGTCCTTTGACATATATCACAGGCCTTACAGTGTGCTTTTGAATCCTGATGAAGTGTTGGCCACAACAACCCTGTGCGAAGAATCTTTTGCGCGGTCACTCGTCTTGCATAATGTCCTCCTGCAGTGCCCCCATGCGCTTCCGCAAGGATCTGGCTTTGTTCAAATTTAGGTACATACCATTCGCAGTATATCATCATTGCTCAATTTGTATAGGTGCCCCGCGATGACAGAAAAATCAGCCACGCACACCACCAGTTCCTTCTTCTACTAGACGGAGTATTCCTTCGGCGCAGTTCCCGTTGTCAGAAAGTGGATTATATCTTCAAAGTGTTTGTTCGATACACACACAACAAAGAGTTGTACGTCAGGTAATCCTTCCTCCAAACTAGTAGGTTCCTCTCCCATCTCAATACGTGACAAGTGATCCGGTCCCGCATTCAGGCATCTAGGCTTTACCACGACCTCAAAGTCATATTCTTGGAACAATAGGAGCCACCTGCATATGCGCCCCCCCAACACAGGCTTGTTGACCAAGTATTTTAGCATGGAAGGGTCTGTATACATTTTGAAATGTCCCCCTAGAAAATAGTGGCGGTATTTTTGGAGCACGTACACCAGAGCCAACCCCTCACGTTCAGTTGTGGAATAGTTCTTTTCTACTTTAGACAACCTGCGACTTGAGAACGCAATAGGGTGATCCAAGCCCTCTCCACCTTCTTGTGTTAGCACCGCTCCTAACACTATACATGACATGTCAACATGGACATTAAACTCCACATCCCATTTTTGGAAGACTAGGATTGGGGTGGAGGCCAATTTCTCTTTTAGTACATCCAAGCTCTACATGCAATCATCATTCTAGCAAAATGTGACATCCTTTTTCAACAGCTTCTCCATTGGCACTGTGATCTGGGCATAGTGTTTGATGAACTTCCTGTAGTACCCCATATGTCCTAGGGTAGCAGGAAACTGTTTAACACTTCGTGGTGCTTCCAAATTTGAAATTACTGCAATCTTCGCGGGGTCTACCATTAGTCCCTGTTTGTAGACCACATGTCCTAGCAGGTTCCCAAAGGGAACGAGGAACATACACTTTTTGAGGTTCAACGCGATTTGGTGGCATCGGCAAGTATCCAGCATTAAGCATAAGCTTGTTGCATGGTGCTTAACCAATCCAAATACAGTCCAATCATCCAGATAAACCTCCAAGAATTTGTGGATATATTCTTTGAATGCTGCAACAACTATGCGCGAAAAATTGGTCGGCGAGTTCTTTAACCCAAATGGCATAACAGTGTATTGAAAGCAGCCCCACTTAGTCACAAAGGTGGTCTTTCTCTTGTCTTCCGGTGCGATTTTGATCTGGTGGTACCCTGAGAACCCATCAGTAAAAGAATATGCTTCTTGCCCGCCGACATTTTCCAATACTTCATCTATGAATGGAGTTGGGAATGGGTTGTGTACACAAGCATCATTCAATTTCTTGAGGTACACACATATTCTTATCTCGCCCTTCTGCTTCTTCTCTTGCACTACCATAGGGCTTACCTAGTCGGATTCTTCCACTGGCTCAATGATTCCAGCTGCGAGCATTTTGTCTAGTTCTATGCAGACCTTTTCCTTGTACTTCAGATTCAAGCGGTAAGGCCTCTGCTTAACCGGCTTCGCGTCGGGTTTTAGGGTGATCTTCATCATCCCTAAATCACCAATGATCCCCTTTAAGTCCGTGATCTTGGTCGAGAATAAGTCTTGGTACTCACGGAGTAACTCAACGACCTTATCCACCGTGGCGTCATCCCAGTAGTTGCCGAGAGTTGCATACTTCGGTTCGTCCTCCGTACCAATGTTTACTTACTTTATCTTTACCAGCATGATTATTTTAGGGTCTTCAATCAATGGCCCTTGAACCTCGCGATAGCCCTAAATTTCTGGAATGTTAACTTTTCGTAGATCTTCATCGTCTTCTTCAATATTTACGTTGTAACACTCCAGCACGCAACTTAGCTGGGTTGCCCAATCCGGCTGAAGTACTTCCATTGGTTCCTGGGGTATTTTAAAGATAACTGCTTTTACTACTTGTAGCGCATCATCAATAGTATCCCACAAACGATCCTCAAACGTGAAGGTTAACAAGAATCCCTCGCGCAAGATATCCCTTTCGTTCGTGCCATGGTGGAGCTCCGTCTCTATATACCAATTCATGGGTATAATATCCAGGGTATGAAAAAATAGATGCACCCACTCAGGTTGTGGCTCTTCCCCATAGACCTTTGTCCATTTTGCGAGGTGTGCATGTGGATCATCCCGTCCATCATACTTGTCTTTTAACCGCATCTGAGGCTTCCCAAACTACATGTGCATCATCCTTTTGCATTTGCGCCAGTCCTAAAAAATTCTTTGGTGCGTACCCCACCATCTTGCGGGCATAGCTCACAGTACCCATTTCAAAGCGTCGAAATGCTGATATTCTGGTACTTCTCTTTCAAATTTGTTTAGGAAGTCATCCACATCGCTTAACCTGTCATACGTAGGCAGATCTCTTACCTCTGTCACTATGTAGCGCAACGATCTCATCATCATGTTATAGTTGAGTGTAGTTACCTCATGTAACTGGTTCTGTCATCGTTCTATCTCCGCATCAGAATATGATGTGCAGGAACTTTCGTGCTCCCATGAGATTCCGCCATCCACGGTTGGATTTACCCAGTCTTGCTCCCGTGGTTATCTTGTAGATGTAGTCCAGATCATTGTCGATGTCGTAGTCACGCATTGGCTCTGTGTAGCATGATCCTTCTACAGGGTCTAAATGTACCACTACGCGTAGTGACTTTTTCTCAAAGATCATCTTGCGCTTCTTCAAATTTATCACTCCATTCATGTCAATAGCCCAATCTATTCCTAATAGCGCGGGGTAGGGATTGTTGTCATCAACAATTTCTATCACTTTGAAGTTTGCTAGTGCGCTTGCTCCTTCGATACTACTGTGATTCCTTGCAATCTCCCCATTGGTAGGATCTTTTGCTGGTTCGCCATTTGAAGTTGGATAGGAGACCATTGCAATGTAGACCTGCCCATGCGCTCCCATGTCTGTTTTGGTAGGACGTTCGTGTTCGACCCTAGATCTAGAATCACTTGGTCCATCTCATATTCCCCAATCTGCGTGGTCAATCTCTTCTCTCTTCTTGTTCGCATCGTGTGCTTCTTGAACTTCCGGACTACGTGTGATTCTCTTGGCACTGTCCCAGTGCATCTGGTTATGAGTTCTTGCAGCCCCTTTACAGCTTTGTTGTCGTGCAACAGCTTCATGCATGTCTCCAAGAATGTAGTGAGCATCGATGGGTCCATTTTCGGCTCCAGTTTGTCTTTACTTCCTGAAGTGGAGGCATCAACGAAGCTTCTCTTAGCTTCCATGAAGGTCTCCTTAGTGTGCTCCAAATCAAATTTGGTTCCTTTTTTGGAGCCTTGCGAACCCAGGTACTTTCTTCAAGTCGATTTCCTTTGTCATCCCCTATCGTAATTCCACTTCGAAGCATGATTTTTACGTTAGGGTCTTCCTCGTGCGGCTCAAACCTCATCATTTGCAGGTTCTGAGTCGGGGGAGGTTGGAGTGCTCCTTTATCGTGCAACCTCGCTATCAGTGTGGGATAGTCCTCCGTCTCATTATCAAACAACATATAATACAAGCATGATGGTCATGTTGGATTCGTACAATCGCGGGCATAATGCCCTGGCCCTTCGCAATTGTAACATATCAACTGTCCGCGACCTCTTCCTGGTCCCCCTCCACCTCGACCTCGTCTGCGTCCTTGAAATCCAGTGTGCACCATTCTTGTGTTTTGATTGAGGGGCCATGTTTCGGCCTAAACTCTGTAGGTAGGAGTTCGATCCATCATTAGCTCATAACTTCTACAGGTGCGCTCATCATGTCCTACTGACCTATAGAAATTACAGAACAACTGCTGTGAATTCTGCATATACTTCTGTAATAGATGGCAGTTATCTATAGCATGCTTTCCTCCTATCTGACAAATTGCGCACCACAGTGCAGGCGCCGCGCTTGGTCCTGCTTGTGCCTCTGGTCTTAGTGGCATTGGCCCTATTCTCGCAAGGTAATTCGCAAACACCGGGCAGTGGTCCTTGTCGTGCCCCTGGCCTTTGAATTTTATGCACCATACCTCATCGCGCACCTCTGGGCGGGTTGTCCTGTCTTGTTTCAAACTCTGCATCTCCAGGCACATGTTTTTCAACTGCGCGTGAATTTGCTGAACTCCCATGTTAGGATCTTGTATCAAGGTCTCGTGCAATCTCATTGCGACCTCCAAGGCCTCGGCCTGAGTGGTTAGCCTTTGTTGTGACAATGCGTTCCGTAGATGCGACGTTAATGATGCTACAAACCATTTGCGGTGTTACCAATATGTTAATGTCATGTTTGCTTCTCGAATTGTGCACTTCAGTCTTTGATCCAAATCCCACGGGGTCTCGTTTGGTAGCATTGTGATTTCCTTGAATCTAATGATCGAATGTGCCTCTGACTTTGGCCTACTAAATTTTTTGTTTATCGCAGGTTGGATATCCGCGATCCCCACATTCGGATTGTCATTGGAATGCTTAATGTACCAGGTCAGCGCGTGATCCTGCAGAGCGCTGACCAACGTTGCCTTCTTTATATTGTCGTCCGTGATTCCCTGGGCTTCCCATACAACTTTTATCGCGCTTGCCATACTGCTTTGCGGTGGTGGCAGAGGTGGTATGGGCGAAGAGGGGTGAAGACGGTTGGCGGTGGTGTGGATGGGGGTGGTATGCACGGAATTCTCTGTCTTATCAGATTGATCACACTTGTTGGCGAGACCTTTGCAAGCTCTTCTTCACCCCCTCGTGGAGGTTAAATCAAGGGGCTAGTTTCTAGTTCTGTGTTACCTTCATTTCTGTAGATTCTTCCACTTCGCGTAGCCCCAAACATCAATTTATTCGCATAACCCGCTTTTCACACAGTAGCATTTTAATCCAAGTGTTTAAAGATTTAACGTACTTACCTCGCGGTCCTTTGAGGAAGCGTCGTTCTGCCTCGCTATAACTGACTGAAGTATCTACCGTGAATTCGATGATGAATCCTCCTATGATTTGATTGAGCTAGTGATTGACAATGCGTGCGATCTTATCTTCTGATGCTTCTAGTCTGCGCACCAATTCTGGAGTCCACACAATCAGTTTGTCAAGTTTACACCTTCCTTGGCTATCTGCTAGCTTCACGATCCACTCATACAACTCAGTGGGGAAGGATGCAAAGAAAATTTCATGGATCTCTGTATATAAGTAGCAGTCTAACCACTCTTCCTTTGATAGTCGCAGATTCTTGTTTTCCTGCGCCGCGAACTCGTGAATCTTCCTGTCCAACCAATCTTCAATTCCTTTCTTTGTCGGATTCCAGTGATACGACATCAGACATCTCTATGCAGATCTTGGTCCCGGCAATGGAACCATTTGTTGGCTTATTGGGGCCTGACCCAGGTTCAGAGTTAATTAGCTAAACAAATCCCGTACTACTGGCCCTTTTGGCAACAGTCTGCGGAGCGCGGACTGAGGTGTCACCCGAAGTAGTATGGGAGGGTTCTAGAACCAGGTTTCCGCACCCTTGAGATGTATGAGAGGTTCGACTGGTCCCACTCTTTGTCCCTGCGTGTAGGTCACTCCGCGCACTTCCATGTTCCTCACGCCCTGATACATTGCCTTGGCACAACCCGAACGAGGGATTGTGGAGCTTTCGCGCTGCTAGAGCCACGCTCTGTGCTATTACACGTGATCTTACTTATCTTCCTATACCAGTTAATTACCTTTGCGTACTTGGATGTCTTATGTTATAATTAGTTATACAAAAAATTCAAATAAGTTCATGTAGCATATAAACAATATACTTGCAAATTATACCCAATCATATATTAAAACAAGAAAAGATGCACAGAAATATGGTAAACTTTCTCTTTATTGATTCTTCCAACGGTTACAGACTCGACCTGCCCTGCGCACTTAGCTGCAGGGGTCCATGCACTTAGCTGCGAACTACTAGGCCTCTGCGTACTCAACTGCAGAGACTTTCCCTACTCTACGACCCAAAGACACACTTTACACTGCTTCTCAATCACTTACACTTCTCATGCTCTTCTATTCTATCTTCTCTATTAGTTTTCTTATACACTTAGAGCTTCGCTCTATTTATACAATCCCATGGTCCGCGGACCATGGGTAGGTCTATCCAGCTGACATTACATTACAAAAACTAGGGTGGACAACCGTGTGACTCTATTATAATTTCACGCCCCGCACCCGCAATTTGCGGAGCTTTTACAAAAAGATTTGGTCAAGACTTGGGCTTTAAGCTCCAAAACCTGCCTTGGGGGGATTCCATTGCACACCAGATGCAAATTTCTAATAGAGCACTGAAAGGAAACCCTTATGTACATTCCAAGGATAGTTCTATAAAAAAAATTACCAATAGCTTAATGAGCATTGTAAAGAGCGTTGCAACAGTGAAGAAGTCCTGATAAAAGAACTGAAAAATATTCTTTTTCATTCACGCAGAGGAACATGTCTCTTCCATTCACCATGGACGTAAGGTTAGAGAGTTGTCTAACTCCTCAATAAGAAAAAAAACTTGAGGAAAATGAAGTATGGAACAAAAGGTTTCCATTGTAAAAGAAAATTTTACCCAGAAACACAAATGACTGCCGAACATTAAGAACTTAACTCAACTGTAGTAGAATCCACCCGCAAGTAAACAAAAATTGTTGTCTGCAACAGGAGAAAAACCACAAAAAGGAACGAGATACAAACCCTAGCATAGCAGAGTTTCCTTCACGAAGTTTCATTATCTAGTTTGTTGTTGGTGGTGATCGAGGTCCATGCGTGTAAAATTGGTCGAAACATGCAACATTCTCCACCGCCTATGATGATCCAACAACGCAAAATCTTCTAATCATCTAACACACAAGATCAATGGTGCACAACAACATAGAGTGGCATGGGAGGGGAGTTCTTCCCAAAGGAACACATTACAATGTAATAACAATTTTTATATTATATATTATGGATAATTTTAATATTATATTTTTTAACTTTTATGTAATATATTATATCATACTAGTGCAAGAAAATAAATTAAGTGATTGGTAAATATCAATAGACATCAAAACACTTACTTTATCATACATCTCAAGTTGCTAAAATTAAAAATATCATAAGAATTAGTTAAATTATAACTTAATTAATATTATTATTAATGATAAAAAAAATCAATATAGAAGTTAAATATATATAAAATGTTTAAAAAAAAATGCAACAAGAATTTTAACCATGGAGATTCACTTCCATTTTATCATGGAGTTTTATAATTTGTAAATAAGCTTTGTTACAATACCATGGTTTATCAATGCCACATGCCCAAAAAACCATAATGCATTTCATATTCGTTTATTTGATTAATGAATTTTTAATTAAAATGGTAAAATAGTGATAGCTAATTTGGAAATAAATCTTAGCTTTTGATTTCTGTATACTACTATTAATATTCTAAAATATTCTAGAGTAGTTAAATCCCTACAATAAATTAAGTGATTGGTAAATATCAATAGGCATCAAAACACTTACTTTATCATACATCTCAAGTTGTTAAAATTAAAAATATCATAAGAATTAGTTAAATTATAACTTTATTATTCTTATTAATGATAAAAAAATCAATATAGAACTTAAACATATATTAAATGTTTGAAAAAAATACAACAATAATTTTAACCATGGAGATTCACTTCCATTTTATCATGGAGTTTTTAAATTGTAAATAGGCTTGTTACAATACCATGGCTTATCAATACCACATGCCCAAAAAACCATAACTCATTTCATATTTATTTATTTGATTAATGATTTTTTAATTAAAATGGTAAAATAATGATAGCTAATTTGGAAATAAATCTCCGTGTTTGATTTCTGTGTATTACTATGAATATTCTAAAATATTCTATAGTAGTTAAATCCTTACAATCTGCCTAAATATTAAAATTCTGAAAGTCTTATTCCAAATTAAAATATTATATCATATTTAAGTTAATTGGATTTATCTTGAGTAATTTGGAAAAGTAATTAAAATCTCCACTCAAATTAAATTCTGACACATAACATAATAAATTTTCATTAAAAAAACATGATAAGCTTTCATATCATAAACAAATTATATATATTTCTTATATAAATTATATAGAAATTTATATGTTAAAAAATTATTATATTATATGTAAGGGAGTTGTCTTTAGTGGACTTTTTGGAAGTTTTTTTTAAAGTGGGTTTTTATGGTCGAATTTAAGCCCGCAGGATTTTATTGAGATCACAAGCTTGATGGGTAATCCTGTGCAATTGAAGTGCCCTAGGGGTTTTCCAATGTGCTGAATCCATATATACAGTGAAAAAACTAGTTTAAATAACACAAATCAAGATTTCAATTTCTCTAAAATCAGGCAAGAATTTATTGAAATCACAAGTTTGATGGGTAATCCCGTGCAATCGAAGTGCCTTAGGGGTTTTCCAATGTGTTGAATCCATATATACAATGAAAAAACTAGTTTAAATAACACAAATCAAAATTTCAACTCAAAATTTTCAACCGGATTCCAATACCGAAAAATCTAAAAAATCACACTCAAATCAACTCCATTTAAAAATATTATATAAATAATTTAAATTAATAATTACTATATTTTATTTTTTAACATTGTATATTGGATGATTTTTGTGATCATAATTAACATTTTGTAATCGATTTTTTTCGTGACCATAATTGACATAAAAGAATAATTTACGTAGTTAACCGAGACCAGTCTAAAGACAATATCCAAATTGTATCATATCAATAATTATTAAGTACATATTATAATGATGATTATATTATTGAAGAGAATTGAATAACTATTAATAATTAGATATTATAATAATGCATATAATTATTGAAGAGAATATAATGGTAATTTACAAAATTAACTAAGACAAGTCTAAAGACAATATTTAAATGGTATGATATTAATAATTATTAAGTATATATTAAAATGATGATTATATTATTGAAGTTAATTTAATAATTATTAATTAGATATTATATTAATGATTACAGATTACATTATTGAAGAGAATTTAATGTTTATTGGGTGAATGCAACAAAAATTCATTTGAGATGTGAGTTTTTTTTCTTAGTAACACTCTTAGATGGGTTCTCATTTAATCAATCTATCATAAAGACTTTGACTTTGATAGACTCAAGGAGAATTAAACTCGTTCAGAAAATCTTCGGCAAAATCACATAACCAATCTTTTGTCGACGCGTTTCGAACCAACCAGTGTGGTTCATCGTCAGGACAAGTTGAAGAACCAATCCGGCTAAGCTGATTAAATAGAGTGTGCCCGTGGCTCCCTCAGGTCTGTGAAAGACCCGATTGACCCTAAGGACATGAAGGGCGTCTATGTCATTCCATGTTCCTGTGGGACCCCTTATATTGGTGAGACTGGTCGCTCTATCAATCAACGGATTAGCGAGCATTCGGCTGACTTGAGACATGGTAGGACCAAGTCCTCAACCCTGGCTGAACATGCGGAGAAGACTATGCATCATGTATGTATAGAGGAGGCTCAAGTCATTGCCAAAATTGCGAAGTTTCACCATTGCAAATTTAGAGAAGCCCTGGAGATTGAGAAAAGGCCGAACAATCTTAATAGGGATGATGGCTGGAAGATTAGTAGCTGCTGGGTCCCAGCCTTGTCTTCCTAGCCTCCTCATTCCCCGTGTGTTTGGTCTTAGGGTTTCTGTCTTCCCCTTCCTTAAGTTTCTTTTTCGGCGGATTAGGCCTAGTATTATGGAGTGGTGATTTATTAATAAGTTATTTCAGGGTATTAACCTATCCCGTTTGTGAGTCTGGTTGATATTTTATAGTTAGATTAGATTGTTTGTGTTCCTTAATTTTAATTGGTTATGCTTTTATCTAGTTTTTAGAATTGAAATTCTCTTTAATTATTATAACCAATTTAAACCTTATAAGTAATATTATGTTTACCTAATACATGATTAACTTTAATAGTTGGAATAACATATTTTTTTGAATGTAGAGTGATTAATTAATGAATTATAATCATTGATCTGATATAATTTAATGATTATGTTTTATATGATTCTTTAATATTGAATCTGAATTATGAATTATATTTGTTATATATTTATTGTATATATGTTAATTTAATATATATTAAATTTAATATACTTGTTAGATTATAGTAATATGATTTTATATTAAATTTTAATATATTTGTTATATATAATATAAATTTAATATATATAATATAATTTAATATAAAGTTATTGGTTATACATAATATGAATTCGTTTGTATATTAATTTATTTAATATATATTATATATAAATATATAATAGATTTATATTTAATAATGTATAAGAATAATAATAATGTAATAAGTATTCTATCTATGTGTTTTTTAATAATATTGGTATTAAAATTTTTTTTTTTTTTTTTTTTTTATATAAGTAAATATAGATTTATTATTAAACTTATATTATTTAAATGGACCATTATAATCCTTTAATAAATAAAGAATAGTATATTTTAAAGAGCTTTCACCTAATATAACTAAATTCTAAGAATAACTTAATTTAATACCATTTATTTATATTTAAATAATATTAATTACAGATTATTTAATTAATATTTGACCATCATAATAATTAAGGATATTATATTATATACTAAAATTATCAAATCGATTTTAATTTTAGTTATTAATTAACAAATTTACCCATTGTAGCTATTTATAGGAATCAGTGGTTTGACTAGGTTCCTTGGGTCAAAATTAGCCGTTGAAATATAGCCGTTGGAATCTCTGCACACTCTATTTAATCAGCTTAGCCGGATTGGTTCTTCAACTTGTCCTGACGATGAACCACACTGGTTGGTTCGAAACGCGTCGACAAAAGATTGGTTATGTGATTTTGCCGAAGATTTTCTGAACAATGTTATGGATCACAGAAGTCTAAATTCCTTAAGAATTAAACTCATGCCTCATAACAAAAAGCCAATAACTTAAAAAGGTGCTTCAACCAAATAAATTACCATATAATTTTTAGAATATAAATATATTATATTATTATTTTTTCACTTATAAAATTATTATTAATAATTTCTATGTAATATTTTTAAATTTTTAATAATATTACATGTATCACAATATATTTTTTAAACACGATTTTATTTCAAATTAATAATTATTTTATAATATGATTTTATTTCACATTAATAATTATTTCATGTTATTTTGTTTTTTAATAATTTTTTTTTTTGTTTTATTAGGATGGTTTTTCATGATAATAATGATGATGGGAAAACAAATTCTCACGGTTAATAATAGAAAAGTGCACGTTCAATATCTATATAGAATTATGTTTTAACAATAATCAAATCCTTATTATGAATATATTATTAAAGAGAATCCAATTATTATAGATGTTAATGTAACTTATCCGTTATTGGGAACATGAAATTCTATCGCACAATTTTGACATCAAATAGTCATTAGAGAAAGCGAGAAGCAATTAGGATATTTAATTTAAATTAATTATGGTTTAGATAATAATGTTTATTAAAAATTATAATTGGTTAATGGAATTATAAATAATATAATATGTAAATATATTAAGTGTAAGGGTAGTTTAGATAAATTTGACTCGATTAAGTTATTAGCGGTTTTTGAGCTCCAGGTTTATGAGAACCCATGTTATTGACCCCTGGTATTTATGTAGAATATAGCGTATTTAAAGGTGAAAGATCCAAGTAATTTTGTTCTCGTGGCCATTGGAATCCCAAGCAATGATGCCTTTAGAAACGACTACTTCTCTTGGTTCCATGATCCTAACAACTAGTAAGTGGTGGTGTCTAAAGACATTGTTGTTTGGAATCCAATAGACATGAGGACAAATTAACATGGAGTCATGCCTTTAAATGATCGGGTACTCAGAATTATGCTCAAAAATCAAAGTCGTCAGAATGGTGTGGAACCTGAACGACTGCGTAGTGCTCGTCGTCTTGAATCTGGCGCAACTCGTTTCGCATGAAACGGACACCGTATGCTCCCAGAAACGCGTTCTATTAGTTTTCTCAAATAGGTAAATTTTGCAAAATTGGGCAACCCAGTTAGCAGTCCGTACTGCTAACGTGATGCTAACTATGTAAATGATTTGGACATTAACTTGGTCAAAGCATTTTTCGCTGAATTATATCATGCCAAGTGGCACTTTGAATTGGTCGAAATTTTGTGGTTTTTCATTGATTGGAATGATGGCCAACCACAGGTTGACATGTGGTCCTGCCAGAAGCTACCATGTGGCAGCCTAGAGGCCACGAAAATTGTTTCATAGTCCGAGCAAGGGCAGTAGGGATCAAACCTATGACCTCCCAACACAAAAACATAGTTGTTACCAATGCGTCAAGCAGAAGATTCTTAACATGTATTAATTGCGCATTTTATTTAAATGTCAAATGTCGCAGAGTTTGGGAGGTGGGTGCGGACTTTAATCGCCCCATGTGAATGCTTTGTGCAAGCCACCAACGATTATGTCACCGTTGGAGCTTGACCATCAGGGAAAACCGTCGGGGTATCCCATGTGAACAATGCTCTAGGTTGCTAGCATTTTATGCGACCGTCGGAGGAAAAGGGGCCAGTTCCAGGGGCTAGCCCCTCGGTGCATGGCCCCCATATGACCCTATTTTCTGATTTTTAGGCCTTGACGGCCAAATTAACCATTTGAAAAATCCGCTCGAATTTCGGCGGATTTGGTGGCCCATTAGCAGAAAATGGGGGTGAAAATGTGGGTTCGATACCAGATTTTGGGCAAATTGTAGAGGGAATAATGGAGAAACTAGGAGAGGTCATAACTTCACCAGTTTTTGACCAAATTGGGTGTAGAAAGAGGCTAGGTATCCATTTTTGGATATTCTAGACTCATTGGAGCACGTTTCAAAAGTATTTGAGCATTGTAAACCTATATTTTTACACATTCGAGCATAAAAGAGAGGCCAAAGCCATTGGAAGCTGGACCAAGGAGACGTAGCCCAGGAGGGGTGAACGCCTTCATCATGTTCTTGTTATGATGTGTTTTTGGTGATGTTCTGTACATTTATATGTTGCTTTTTAGTTTCTATTTTATATTAAATTTCTCATAAAATTAACATAAAAACTCATTTGTCACTTGCAAAACTCATGAATCCTTAAGCACATGAATATCATTTTATTTATAATCTGAGGAGGATCTTAGCAGAGAAAAACTAATATTCTCATTCAGATCATTAAATAGGCTACATTAGATATGAATACCATGCACAAAATCATGGGTTCTCATAAATCTAGAGCTCGAAAAATCATTGGTAACTTCACCGAGTCAAGTTTACCTGAACTAATCTAACATCAAGTAGGGGAAGATGAAAGCATCTCAAGGGAAAAATAACCTAAAAGAAGTAAAAGAAGAAGAAAATCATTAGGAAATGCCAACCTAACAAAATAAGGAACAATGAAGAATCTTAAGAAGAAGTAGCTTTCCTAGTCGAGACATGGTTTTTGAGAGAAGCACTTCTAACATTCAAGGCCATAAAGAAACATGTGATGCCACATAATTCATTAGGTCTACAATGCCTAATATGTATATCATTTGAGCCGCAAAAGTTGGCCATGGTGCCTCTTCCTACTAGTGTTAGAGGTTTGAAAGTAAAAGGTAAACAACTTGGTGGATGACATTTTGGGGAATTGGCCTCTAGATATTTGTTAATGAAGGAAAAGATCTCCCAAAGGAAGAGAGGTAAGCAACATTGGTCCTCATAATTCATGAGTGTTTGGGAGAACCAAGTGAATCTCTAAAGACATAAAAGTGTTACTCTCTAATCTCGTAGTGGCGAGAGCAACAAAAGATAAAGTGATAATTAGTCTTAAGCTATAAGAAATAAATCTAGAAATACATAGCTCCCAAGGAATACGGTGAGCATCACCCGATGCAATGAGTGCTAAGTGAACTATTCAAAAATCATGAGAAATTAGTCAGTTACGACTACCTCTCATGGAAATGGTCATACGTGAATGACTTACTTAACGCAGTTGAATCCCAAAATGTTATCTGATATGCCTCAACATGAAGCTAGTGGGATCAAACTCCAAGTTGTGTGAGAGTGACCCTTACATTGTAAGGTAACTCATGTCCAGTGTACCCCAAGGATTGAATGAGCCCATTTTTGCATTGGAAATGCAACTTTGAGTAGTGTTGAAGTTTGGGAGAAAGTGGTTGTTTAGGCATGGACCGTGTGGACCATAGGTAGGCTCTTTAAATCTTAATATGGATACCCTTTTCCATCTCACCCTCACAGAGATCAATAGAATCCATTGTAAATCTATGTAAGGGGGGAAGGTTATGCTAATATCAAGGTCAATGAAGCAAATAATATGCTCTCATGTGCCAACATGAACGAATCCAATATTCTACATGCTCCATAAAAATTTGAGAACAATATATGAGTATCTAAGAAGACCATTGTGTGAGTTTCCCATCCAAATATCATGAGGCATTAATCTCCATGTCATGAAGATGTTTTGATAACCTTGTTGGCATTGTGGCTAATGTGTTGTACTTGATGGTAACTTACTTGATAAAGATGTCAACATTATGATAACATGATGATTATGCAGACTAGAACATATGCTAGAGAGGTGATGGACAAAGGAATGTCAGTTCAAAGACAGAGGGATGGTAAAGTTAAAGTTTGATAAATTATACGCGGGTCTTGAGAAGCAAGGTCACATACATACATGGGTATTGTGAAGAGAAATCGTGTACAAAATCCGCACCATCATGACTTGAATCCCAAGGGTCTTTACCATGGTATTGGCCTAGAGTAATGAGTGTGATAACGATTTGATCCTGTCAAAGAATACTAACGACATTACCAAAGGATTGGCCTAAGGTATTGGCTAACGCTAAAGAAATATAAGGAGATGGAGATCAAAGTGTTATGGGTGTAAGTGATGGATTGTTTATGAATGATTTGATCTAAAGCATGTGTGCACCAGGGAACATGGAGATGCATAAAATCTGATAGACCTGAAATGAATACATGTTGATTAATTTGTTTATGGTTTGATAGATCTATGATGATGGTATAATGATGTGTGACGGTAACAATGTATATGCTGACAATTTGGGTTTGAAAGATCTGGTGTTGTGCAACAAAAGTATAATTCAGTGATTTCATATCCTTACACTAGTTTTACACAAGTTAGTTGCGTATATACCCAGATCTGCTTATGGGTAGTCGCGTATATATTCTGCAAAGTGTTTTTCAGTTTGTGTGGATCTGCATGTGGGTGTTGTGAATTATAAACGCATACATATGTTGATACACTTTATGAAATCCGTGTACATATACTAAGGTTTTTACAGTATGGCTTGTTGATGACATTTGATCAATTATCTTCTATTTGATGTTGTTTGTTGATGATGTCTCTATCATAATAATATGTGTTTGACAATATTGATTGGGTTGAAATGGTTATGAAATGGAATGTTGATTAGTGATGACGCTAGAGTGTGGTGATTTGTAGTTGGCTCAATGATCTATAATTGACTCAGTACATGATTCAGTGGTTGTTTCAGTAATGCAGTAATTCATACTCAGTTTCTAGTTATTTGAGATCTCTACGCAAGTCTTATACAGGGGAATCGCGTACATACATGGATATGATTCAGAACAATAACGTACAGTTTATGAAATATATCTGACTAGGGTTTGTAGGGATAAAATTTGGTTTATGTGATGAACAGAGTATGGATTGGTATATTAATGAATGGTTGTGCATTGGTATGATCTGGTTATGATTGTATTAGTTTGGTTGTAATAAATGGTTGAGATCCAATGATTGGTTTGTTAATATTTTAGTTGGTTCAATGATTGGATGAGTTGGTTCAATATTTGGTTTCAGAATTGTTACTTGGTTTGAGCTTAATGATGAAAGTGGGTCCAGTCTGAAAATATGATGAAAGGTGGCCTACAGGTTTTATGTTTTGGGTTAGGTGAATCCAATATGAAACATTATGAAAAGTGGTCCACAGGGAGCTGAGGGTAAAAATATTTAGAAAGGGGCTGTAGATCCCTTCCAGTAGGTGCTGGCGAATGAAAAGAATGTTGTAGACTTTTGTAGGTGGGTGCCTGCATACTAGTAAGAGTCTGTGCCAATACAAGATTGTAAGAAGATTTTATTTATAATAAAAGAAGAAAACAAAGATGATGACAACAATGATTTTCTCCCACATTGGGTTTCCATCTAAAATACTGGTGTTCATGTGTGTTTCTTATGTGTTGATCATCTATCCGCTTCTTACTACTCATGGTTACCATTTAATTAATGAATAATGAAGTAATGATGCACTGGTTAAAGATGAACACATGATGAAATATATGAAAATATAGTTAATTGGGTATACACCGTTAGCCTTTACTAAAGTTGGATACATACGCTGGTTGCATGAGTGACAATAGTGTATGGAAATAAAAATATGAATGAAAATTTTAAAGTGAGTTTAAAATACTAATTCACCCCCCAAACCCCCCCCCCCTCAGTATTTTTCCCAAAAAACCTTATTACGAGCACTCTATCTATCCTTTTTTGCTTGACTCTTGTAGGTGTGGTCCCCATGTTGAAGAATGTAACTAGGTTCGGTCTTCATAACTGTATTTGAGTCATAATGAAATGTATTTATCAAAAGAAAGAAAAAGGAATTATTATCATTATTATTATGACTTATTAAAACATTGGTTTCATGCTCGGGTCATCATGTTTTAGGTCAAAAGTCCCCATCGAGGACTTCTAGGTTTTACGTTGAGTCACTAGAGTCATTGTTCATTTTATGAGACCCTCCTTGGGATTTTGAATAATGTAAAAATAATTATTATTGAGTAAAATAAGGCATTTGTCACCTCCACACCAAGTTGGCCCTTACCTGATCAAGTCGGCCTACATGAGGGTAATTCGAACTCCAGAAAAGGCTATATATAGAAGTGTAGTTTGGTTCATTTGGAACATCTCACACATAAGTTCGACACTCAAGAAAAAGCAATAGAGAAAGTGAAAAGTTGTAGAAGGAGGAGAATTGCAGGGAGAGACAAGATCAAATTTTTTGGGCTATCTCTCTCTCACACGTGCGAAGTTATTGGGCTACTACTGAGGTCAAAATTCTGGATTCTGCTACTAGGTCGAAGTTTTGCTGCTGGGTCAAAGTTTTGTTGCTGGAAGTCGAAACTCTGCTATTGCAAGGTTGAAGTTGTTGTTGGAAGGTCGTCATCTGCAGAAGAAAGGAAGGGTTGACTTGGTGATTGGGGGAAGTATATATCTAGGTCAAGGAGTTTTGGATCATCTCGTGAAACTATTGAAGGAAGAGTTGTTGATTGGGTTTTCCCATAGATAGGGGTTTTCCCCTAATTTTCTTCCTACATATGGTGTCTTTGATCTCTGTGTCATGATTTTGGTAACTGATTGATGAACTAAGATAAAATAAGAACACAATAAAGTTAATAAGAATATAAGAATATCACAAGTAATTATCAACATGAAGAAAATCTTTCTGGATTTCTGATTTTCCAACATGGAATCAGAGCTAAGGTGAAAAAGAAGGAAAAAGGCAGCCTTAAGATCTAATGAAAGGAGTTTTAAGAAAGGGTCATCAAGGAAAAGGATCATATAAAAATTCAAGCCTACTATCTTCAATAACAATGCCTAACTCAATGAAGGGAGAAAAACAATTAGAAGGAGCATCTAATTACAAGGCATGGAAAAAGAAGATAGATCTCATCCTCGAGAAAAATAAAGTCTTGGATCTAGTCAAAGGAAAGGTAAAGAAGCCCACAAATGAATCAAGTGATGCAAAAAAGGAAAGGTTCAGGGAAACAAAGATATTGGCCATGACCCTAATGGTGGATGGAATAAAGGACAACCTCATCCCAATATATCCAACATATATTCTTCTCAAGAGATGTATGAGGCATTATCCAAATTATTCACAATCAAGAATCTTGGTTAAATTGAAAGTCTTAAGAATGAACTAAGAACTATAAAGATGACAATGGAAGACACTGTGGCATATTTCTTTGTAAGGATAACTAGAATCAAAGATGAAATCCAAGCAATAGATGAGATAGTACCTAAAAAAGAGCTTGTAATCAATGCACTTATAGGATTACCAACATCTTGGGGTGCCTTCTCATCAGGTCTCAATATTTGGAAGGAAACTCCTACATTCGAATAATTATGGAATGCATGTAGTCAAGAAGAAGTCATAATTTCATTAGTAAGCAACAGAGAGAATGAAGAGGGGAAAATTTCAAATTCCTATTCCGCTCATAACAAGAACAAAGGAACCTTCAAGAAGTCTAAAGGGCCTAGAACGAAGGTAGACCTAACTAAGATTGAATGCTATAATTGTCACAATATGGGTCACTATAGATGTGATTGTCTTGAGAATCTGAGAAATAAAAATAGAAACAAGGATCAAGCAAATGTTGCTGAAGAAGGATCTCCAAAGAAGAACAAGACCAATGAATCATAAATAAAGGACTTATACTACTGTTGATGGTGCTAGACCCACCAACATTCAGGGGATCTCCCCAATATGAAGTCCTAACTAGACCTCACACCGTTTGGAGTATGAGTCCCATTAGTGATTGCTAATGTTATGCCTTGACTGCGAAAACACGCAGAGTGAAGTATGATGATATTGGGTGAGAGAAAGTGTGTGACCCTGCCGAGAGTCAAGTGTGATGCATGAAGGTTACAGCACACAAATGGAAAAGGAAGTGTGCCCCTTGGAAGCCTATAATAGTATGTAGCTTAAAAGGAACACATGAGCATAATGACATCACAGGCTAAGATGCGAAATAGTCCACAAGTTAAAGTAATGAATTAAGACAATAACCCGGGTTCAACAAGATTCATACAAATGCAAACAAAATAGTTCATAAGCATAAGCGTAAGTTAAATAACACATATTGTAAATACAATAAGAATAGTCCTACTATATTAACAACATATGCATGAAAGTGTGCTGGCTCTGATTTTATTATTATAAGTGAAAGTTCCATTCATAGATACACCATTAACGAACCACTAGCCCCAACAGTGGAACATTAAAGTCAAGAACACTTGATCCTCCAAAGAAGTATACTCACTCTACGCTATAGAGAAGCCAAGGCTATTCACAATGCTCCCAAGCTCCTTCTAAGCCTAAGATTAGCCAAAATCTTGGTTCCCAAAGGCCCTTTACATGAGTTATAAGGTTATATTTATAATAAGAGGGGGTGACTCTTCAACTCCCCTTTGTGACCTTTGGACTACCCTCATGAATATTGAACTTATTTACATAATGATTCATTACATTATAATATGGCTCTTCATATTCCAATATTGACACTTGGAATTTCACTTATAACATAATTACAAATAATATTACAATTTACACTTGTACCCATATAAGACAAAATAGCATAGACACAGCTTGAAAGCCTAAGAGGACACAACATTATGATGCTTGAGTTTGGGATAAATCTAGCTCAATGACCTCCACTTTCTACTCCTCGATCACATAATGGTGCCAAACTCGTCATTGTGCGATGAGATCCCCAAACTACGTGATAGTGTTTGGGTGGAAGCCGACTCTAGCCTCCATAACATCCAGGTACAATGACTTGGAGCTAGTCTTAAATTCTTTCTCGAGGAGGAGAAACATGGTTCTGATCTGGATAGTACCACCGTTGTAGTTCAGCATGTTTTGTTTGTTCAACCTATTTCAACTTGGTGGAAACCTGTCTCACCTACTCCAAGCACTCTTCAATCGTTTTCCTAACTTGTTTTTGCATTTAGCTTCGATGAGTGAGCTGACTGATGGGATCTTGTGGGTTATCACCATGAAATCCAAACTGTTTTACAATCGTAGATATGAGGCCTGAATGTTTCCAATGGATGATGCGAGGTGCTTATCATTTTGCATCAACATTCAAACTCTTTCCTTCCCCATATCTGCCTATGGCTTCATCTTCTTTATCAAAGTAAGTGGTGCCCCTTTGTATTGCGTTGTCCATTCTTGCAAAACAGTGATGACAATTTTCACATTCCTAAGAGTCTTAACAAATTCCTTGCTCTGCTGCTGAAAACCATGTAAGTGAAAAACTACCTTATGTATGGTTATGAGCTCCTCATAGAGGTCCTGCATGGTCTCTCCAAATGTCGATACTTCACCAAGTATCATTGCTCTCATTTCCTCCAAGTAGACTTGTGCGGAGACTGTGTTCTGTGATGTTGCACGATTTGTTCTATCTCTTGTCAGGTAACTTGTAGGTTATGTAAAAATTTATTGCTCTCGATCGTCAAGTATTGAATGTTTTATCTCGTCGCACCTGTGAAGGCCAAGTTGGCTTCGAAAATGACATTTAGATTCCTGTTGTTGTCCTCCACTATCACACTTTTTCTGATGAATGCAGGTGATGCATGATCATCTGGAAAATGCTTTCTCCCTGCATGTACAATTCTCTTTTGAAGTTCATTATATGACAGATTGTACACATCCATTACTGGATCATCATTAAGAGGAACTATGTCCCTTTCCTTACTCAGGGATAAATTTTCGGTAGAGGTGGTGTAGACTGAATAGTGGCTTGTGGTGCACTGCAAATCAAGTCAACATCTTCATCCTGTGGTTTCGGTTCCAACTCCATGTTCACAACTTCAATTAAGTCTTCAATCTACTGAGAAAGCTCCTGATCCTGCATTTGTTCGCTCTCTCCCTCTGTTGTTGGCTAGCTCTGTTCTTGCTCTTCAACCTGTATTGGCGTTGTTTCTTCTGCTATAGCGCCTTGCCTTTCTTATTCTCCATGCTTCTTTCTTATATTCTTATTATTTCCTCCTTAGCTCCCATTTTTCCTTCAATTACTGTTCTGTTTTCTTTACCCTTAGTTTTTCTTCCTACAAGCTCGATTTTCTCTCTTCCTCCACTCTGCTCTCTATATCCTCTACTTCCTCTTTTCTTCCACTGCCAAATCTTCTCGCATAAGGATTGAATCCGCTTTCACTCTATATATTTTTTCTCCCTTTATTCAATCATCAACCTTTCTCCTTCCCTTATCTTGTACCAGATTGTTGCCTTCTACTACTGCTGCAACAATTGCTTCCAGGTTAGTGTTGACTCATTTTCTATAAACAATTAAGTGTCCACATATATTGGAAAGTCAACTAGAACTCGCTTAACCAAGTCCCCAGTACTACTTTCAGTGTAATATTTTGAAGTAGCTCTCTTTGGTGCCATGGTAAGAGTGACTATTGGAGAGGTGCTCAACAATTGTGCTACCTGTGGAACAAAAATGAAACTCATGGCAAGCAAACATCAGTATTTAGAAAATCTATTTTTAAGACATGTTCAAGCAAAAAACTGGGCATCTGATGGGGAGGATTGCACAATTTTCATTAACAAGAGGTACTGGCTACTTGTGGGAACAACAAACTATGCAGTCCCAGTAACCAGGGATGAATCTTGTGGCTTGAGACTGCACAATGTGCAGTTTAGCTTGGGTAGTGGTCTGGGAGAGACTACACATTACATAGTCTCAATGGCCAAGGAAGTAGATTGAGCCCTGGAACTTCACAATGCATAGTTGGGCCAGCCTATACTACGCACTGTGCAGTTATAGAGGCCAAGCTCTCAGGTTGAGCCTTAGGATTGAATAGTGCCCAGCTGGGCAAAGTGAAAGTCGGTCAAGGAAAGTGAAAATCTTCCCAAGGGAAGTGTGGATATTGGGTAGATCTACGAGATAATGTGAGCTTGAGTGTGGATATGAGTAAGTATGAATGAATCATGATAGATCAAGTGCATAAACTGAATAAACAGGAAGACAATCAAATTGGTGAGGAGAGTCGTCGTAACGATGACCATCGATGCAAAAACAAAGAAACCGAAGCGACACTTCTGAAAGGCAAACCATAACTTGAAAAAACACTTCTACAAGTTAAAATAATTTGAAACTCCAGCAAACATGGAGAGAAACAAGAAAAACAACACTCACACAACAAAACAACAAAAAGTGACAGAAAAGGCGACAAAAGACGATAAAAGCAAAACTCACCCAGAAAAGTGATGAATGCTCCACCGAAGATTCCTTGATCTCTTCGGGAATGATATAGATTAAATAACAAATGCGTAAATGAGTGCTAGAGGCATCAATTAACTAGATTTTATCAAATGAGGGTTTATGATGCACATGCCTAAAATTAAGGAAAAAGTGACACTTGGCGGAAATTTTTAAAAATAGCAAGTGTGCCTCCTTTCGGAAACTAAAATAGATCCCTATTTTTTAGGGATTCTTTTATATTTTTTACCTTTTCTTATTTTTTGAGAAATTTGCCATGCACACTGTGGGGAGGGATTGCACAATTCTAGGGAACTGGGCAACTTTTCGACTTAGTGCATTGCGTAGTTTCTGAGCTCAAGGGATGCATTGCACAATTTTTAGGCTTAGTGTTGGGATACCTTCCATGACTGCGTATTTTATGAGCTCAAGATTGACTGCCAGACTGAACTGCGCAATTCCAATCATCAAGGCTGACTACCTTCAAGGATTGCACAGTTTCTGGAGGCAAGCCCATAACTTCTGTGTGACTAAATCAGGAGGTTAGATTATGACTTAGAAAGGTCAGATACGTGTAAAAATGAGCAAACAAATGCACAAATGAAAAAGATAAGTCGGAGGAAAATCATAAGTACTTGACAATAGTGCAAGATAAGCTCACATGGATAGGAAGGAAGGCTCCAAAATCGAAGCATAGGAAAATTTTTGGAGGGTGGTTGTAGCTGCTACAACACTGGGGACATAGTAGTAGAACTCCAACTCTCTGTATGGATCTTGTCTCTTGCAAAACATGTCTAACTCTTTCGGAAGTATTGTTTAGTTCATTGATTGTTGCAACTTCTTCACTTAGCTTGAGTTAAAGATATAGTCCTTACCATTATCTTTAGCGGAAGCACACATACCAAGCCAAGTCAAATTGAGTTGTTTCGATTGGGATAAGAAGTATATAAATGCACAAGTAAAAGAATTTCAGAGTCTTAGTTTTCATCTATGGTACTGCTCCGCTACCAACAGGCCTAAACAGTACCCTAGGGGAGTCACTTCAGGAACACAAAAATTTCTCCGCTGCCAGCAAGCATGGACAATACCCCGACATATTTGCTTACTTCACCTCTCTGCACATGAAGCCTTTCTCTTCTTTCACCTTTCTTTCTTTCATTTTTTCAAATAACTGTGCATAGGCACTTGTTTATTTCATGAGGCAAAAGAGGGATATCGACTTATTGAGAGTAGTACAGGTTGTCCCTTCAAAGAAGGATATTTGTATATACCTCTGACATACTTGTTAAAGTTTTCCTCCCCTCCTTACTCTACTCGACTTAGTTGACAAGGATTAACCAAAAATAGAAGACCGATTAGAGTAGGCGGTATTAGTTAAAAGTGAAAGCATTCACTATGAATTTCTCTGAAAGGAATGTAATTTCCATCAGAGTATCATCGAATAAAAGAAATGAAAGTTTCACATAAAGAGAGGGAATAAATAGTAACCTAGCATTGATAGCAGTACAACTTCCTCTTGGACTTCACCCTGCTTGTCTCATAAGCCAAACACAATCTCATGTGGAAACTCTCATATGAATAGAAAGAAAATGAACAAATGGAAAGAAACGAAGTGAAATAAAATCAAAGTAAAGCAAATAAAAGGAAAAGAAACAAAGAAAAGAAAAGCTACTCCTACTCCTAACCTAAGGAGAGCATAAGCTAGAATCATGTGAAGTGATACTTCCAATGCAGCCACTAGTGAATTGTATGACCTATGTGGGCAAGGGAATGCATGTCAAGAAAGATATATGAGCAAATCAATAAACAAGAAAGATAGGACAATGCAAACCAAAATGTTCAAAGTTTGAATATACACATAAAAAAGTAAAAGAGAAAAGCACATGAAAGATATTCTGCGATTATATCATGGTGTCTCAACACACTATGGGTTAAAGACATACAAGCACAAAATTTCGAACTACGAAGATGAGTGAACATAAAGAAAGAAGAGAATTTTTGTTTTGCAACAATGCTCACTACATAGGACTCCTCCAATGAATGAGTGATAAGATCGTGTAATACAGATGGAGGATGTGAAAACTGTAAGACAGAGTAATTTTCAATAGGTGCGATAGAGTGATGAAGAGCCTCGAAAGGTTCAACACTATTTTGATCGGAAGTGGAACTAAACTCAAGACTACAAGAATATGACATAACCACCAGCTCGGGCTGAAGTGCCTCGACAACTTGGGGAAGTTCGAACTCATCAAAAGGTAGATCATCATAGATCTATGGCTGGGAAAGATCAGCAATGGAAAAATTAGAATCGTGACCAAATGAATCAACGAAGAGGTCGCAGCAACCACGATCATAAATTTCAAGATCACAGACGGTATGATCACAGACGGAGGCATCCTCATGATCTGATTAATCACAAAGAGGGGAATATGAAAAATGATAAATTTTTCCCTCTATGTTTTCAAAAATATGAGATGATAGATTGGGAACACAAGGAGTAGAAGGTTCATCCTCTCCACATCTGGATGAAAAAATGACATCCCATGTGTTCTGAGAATGATCAGAAGTAGTACCATCACCAGAAACTAAATTTTCACAAGATTCAATAGGAAAGATAAAATCATGGAAAATGTCAAGATGATGAGGGAGAGGCGTGGAAGGAAGAAAATGATCCTTCGTCACAAATTCCTGTTCATCTCTGGGCTACCCCACATAATCATCGTGAATGATATCACAATTTGGATGCTCAAAAACATCTCCATCCAACATTTGATCCTCGAGAACATCACAAGAGAGATTTGAAACAGGTGAACACGAAAACTCACAATTCGGAGCATCAAATGGACCAAAGGATGGAGGACAAGGAGATAACAGTTCATCATAACAATCAAATTCATAGTCCAAACCTAGGCTGAAATTATGAGTATGCGGTGTGAGAGAAGATGGTGGTAGATCAATGGATGAATTCTAGATATCTCCCACCTCAACCCGCAGAACTAGAGATGTTTGATGAGAATAGGACGGAGGGTCACTTGGAACAACAACCTTGTCTTCCACATGTTTAGAAGCTCTAACATCGAGGTATGTTGGGAATAGTTCAAAAGATTCTAACTCACGTGGATTTTATGAAATGTGAACAAGATACTGAAATCCTCTTGATAAGAAATTCCAATCAACTTCATATTTCAGAAACTCAAATAAAAGGTGCTTGAAATGAATGTGAAAATGATGCAGTGATTCATTAGGTGATTTTCACAATTTTAAAATTTTCTTGCACAAACATTTATGATCATAGATATCAAAAGAGCGAAATAGTTTTGTGACAAGATGCTCGAAAGAGTGTATGGAGGAATTGGTTAATGTGACACACCATTTCCTTACACGCCCTTTGAACATGAGGATGAAAAACCTACAACCAACATCCTCATAGTGGATGTTGTGCTCTGTGCATAATTCAAGAAAATGAGCAGTATGCTCAAATAAGGTTGTCTCACCCTCACCATCAAATTTGAGAGTTGACAAGTCATCTATAATACTCACTGACACTTGTAGTCTTTTGTTTCTGGAAAAAAATGTCAGGGTTATGATTGTGGAAGAAGTCATTAAATGAGTGCAAAAATTCAAAATAGATTTCAAGGGCTCAGCTTGTCATCTGACCCTCCTTCTAGCACCAGAAATGTTGACGGTGCCAGACCCGCCAACATTCAGGGGATCTCCCCGATATGAAGTCCCAAGTAGACCTCACACCATTTAGAGTAGGATTCTACGTAGTGGGTGGTATTGTTATGCCTTGACTGTAAAAATGCAGAGAGTGAAGTATGATGACTTTGAGTGAGACAAAGTGTGTGACCGTGCAGAGAGTCAACTGCGATGCATGAAGGTTCCAACACATGAAGGGAAAAGGAAGTGAGCCCCTTAAAAGTCTGTAATAGTGCGCATCTTGAAAGAAACACATGAGCATAATGACATCACAGGCTAAGATGCAGAATATTCCACAAATTAAAGTGAGGAATTAATACAACAACCTGTTTCAATGAGATTCATACAAATGCAAATGAAATATTTCATAAGAATAAGTGTAAGTTAAATAACATATATTTAAAATACAACAAGAATAGTCCTACTATATTCACACCATATGCATGAAAGTGTGCTGGCTCTAATTTTATTATTATAAGTAAAAGTTCCATTTTCGCTTCGTGTAGTCCAAAACATCAAGGTAATGGCATAACCCGCTTTTCACACAACATCATCTTAATCCAAGTTTTCAAATATTGTAAGTAATTACCTCGCGGTCCTTTGAATAGCCTGCGCTCTCCTTCACTGTAACTGACAGTTGTGTCGATCGCAAACTCAGTCACAAATGCTATAAGTGTTTGATCAATCCAATGATTGAAGGTCTGTGTGATGTTGTTCTCCAAAGCTTCCAAGTGCCTCACCAAATTTGGAGTCCACACAATAGGACCCTTAAGTCTCCATGTACCCTGTATGTCCACCAATCTAGATAGCCACTCGTGCAGTTCGCTAGGGAAGAAACAAAAAAAGTTTTCGGTTTCATCTAAGTATAGGTATCTACTCAACCAATTCTCCTTGGATAATCACGGATTTCCATTCTCCTGAGTTGAAAACACGTGTTCCTTTCGATCGAGCCACTTCTCAATTTATTTCTTGGTAGGGAACCACTTATTCGACATAATACATTCCTCAGATTGATCCCAATCCCGACAATGGAACCATTTGTTGGATTAAGGGGGCCTGATCCCCGGTTCAAAGTTATTCGAAGCAACCAACAAAACCCTAACCACTGGCCCTTTCAGAAACAACCTACATAGCATAGGCTAAAGTCTCACCCGAAGCAGTATTGGAGGATGCTAGAAGTAGGTTTCTGCATCCAGAAGCCTGTGTGATTGTCTTCTGGAGGATCTATAGCTTAGATCTGCCTTCACGCAAATCTATTCCTTTTGACTATCAACTACTGCAAATCTATCGAAATGACCTTCAGATCTTCGCGTAGGTACACGATCATACTTAACTTGCATAAAAGGTACAGATTCACTACTTTCATGCAATAAATCATATCCCTAGATCTGCCTTCACACAGATCTATTCCTTCCGACTGTGAACTACTGCAAATCTATCGAAATGACCTTTAGTTCTTCACGAAGGTACACAATCATACTTAACTTGCATAAAAGGTACATATTCACTACTTTCACGCAATAAATCGTATCCCTAGATCTGCCTTCGTGCACATCTAGCCTTTTCTGAACATTTAATTAAAAAAGATCTATCTAATACTTCACAAAGGTAGTTTTTTTTTTTTCTAAGTAAAGGCTAGTTCTATATTAAAGAAAATAAAAATATGTACAGGAGTTAGACCTTCCGAGGAGGCCGAGGCCAGTCCTCAAACAGTAAAAACTGGACCATACTGTCTATTCGTTGATTCTGATTTACAGAAAACCTTCCATGATTCTGATCTTTCCTAGCCATCTGACTACCTGGACTTGTACTGACAAAACTAACAGTGATAACTTGTAGGCAAAACCTTTTGACATCATTGACTCTAACACAGATAAAGCTGACTGCAATAAACTGTAACAGACTGAAGTAGAAAGACTGAGACATTAGACTGAGACAGACAGAATGAAGACGCATCATAAACATCGAGACCATTTCAAAATCTTTGGCAAAAGCACCCATCGAATTTTACTGCACCTAGCTGGACGACGCTGACTGCATCTCCTTCCCTGGGCTGGGCGAGTCAAGCCAAATGACGAAGCCTTCCTCGTCCAGAATCGGCTCTCCCAAGCCAGGTTGCGGGCGGTCGTTGCGCGCGTCCCTCTTCATAGCATAATTCGAAGGCGGAAGGATTTCTTGAACCGATGCCTCCTGAGCTGGAACCTCCCGAACCGGGGTATTCTGAACCGGGATACCCTGACCCTGGCCTTCCTCGATGCGGTGTGCTCTGTACACTAATCCATTCATATCCCCCAGGAGAATGTCACTGTCCTGAGGGCTTGCGGAAGCATGAGAGGTTGAGCTGGGATCGCCGGGCTCTTCCTCAGAAATGTACACAGAGAGATTAACCACCACCTCTGGTCTAATGAGCCTGCTCGGGAACCTGAGACGGAATGTCTGATAAGTACCTTGCGGGACAAGGCTCTCCTGCTCCGAGCTAGGGGAAGAGGGGGGTGCAGAAGCCATAGGGGAAACAGGGTGCAGATTCTCAAGGTCAGGGCCGACACGAGTGCCAGACCTCCCTCCTCTTCTCGGAATGCCTCTGCTACCCTGCATGGTGAATAACAGAGACCCAAACAGCCTTTCGTCCCCTTGAAAATTGGCAACAAGAGTGACACACCTCACAACACAAGAATTTACAGAGGAATTTTGGCTCTGAGTTGGCCCAGAAATAACAATAAATAGAACGGAGACAATTACCATCGCGGGAGGAGGGCGCATCGCCATAAACCAGTTCCTCATCGAGTTCAGAGCTGCCATGCTCGTCATGAATGCACAGTCCCCTCGGCTCTGATCCATACAACGCTCATCCGCCTTGAGCATTAACTTATAACCGCCTTCGCAGACCTCCGAGTACATGCGTCTGCCATCCGTCATCGCCGCAGGTGTCGTGGCAGGCAGCATAGTTAATGGCAAGTAGAAGCACCCGCATCCGGGTGCGAATTCTCTATCCGAGACCTGTCCTGAGAGACGATTTCCTACAGATTAGCAATTTGGTCTCGGGAAGGTAAGCTGTCGATGGTGCCTTCAAAGTGATTTTCTTTTGCCTCCACTCCCAGGTTGGCTAGAAGTCTGCCAGCTTGTTCCCTTCTCTTCTAGTATGCTTGAAAATGATTGCTTGGTGCTGAGAGAGCCAGTGATTAATTAGTTCGAGCCTCTGGGCCATTCTCCAGCTATCGCTTACCTTATGAATTGAGGAGCCATGTTGAAGCTTTGTGGCCATTCTGATTATGATCTGCGAGTCTCCTTCTATGATGAGGGGAAAGAAATTTTTTTCGTGTGCTATTTTAAGACCTCGCCATAGACCTTCCAATTCCGCAGAGTTGTTTGTGTCCCAGCCTATCGATCCCATGTAGATGCATAAAGGATTGCCTTTATGATCCCTAAAGACTCCTCCATAACCTGCTTGTCCTGGGTTTCCTTTAGAGGCCCCATCAAAATTGAGTTGGAGCATGTCCTGAGGGGGTGGATTCCAAGAGCTTGCTTCCTGGCTATGGTTGCTGTGATTCCTGCCAATGGTTGTACTATGATTTATCCTTAATTTCCAATTGTCCCAAACAGTTTTTTCCTGAGGGAGAGTAGGAAAGTCTTCAGAATGCCATTCTTTTAGAGAAAGAGTCTCCATGATGTTTTGGTGGAAATTATTCCACAGTTTGTCCAGCGGCATCGATTGATCTTTGAATATTCTTCGATTGCGCTCTTTCCATATATTCCACATCAATAGACCGGGAATGAGTTGCCACAACGCATTGAGGAGATTACTTTGAAATGGGGTTTGGCTTCCTTTGCAAATAGTTCCTTTAAGATCTCCTTGCACACTTCTTTCTGTTTGACAGCGAAAAGCTATCTTCTCCCATAATTTCTTTCCAGTTGAGCATTCTTGCATAAGATGGAGTGCTGTTTCTTCCTCCTGTCGACACATGTAACATATGGACGGTCCAGAGAAACTTCTCTTTTTGAGATTATCCCATGTTAGGATCCTGTTGTGGCAGAGAAGCCATAGGAATGCAGAAACTTTCGGCCAGTTGGATTTAAGCCATACTCCTTCTCATAATTTGTCTTTGTTCACCTGCCCTTGAATGATTAAATTGTAAGCCTCCTTAGCTGTGAAAATTCCCTTTTCTCCGTAACCCCATCGTAGAATGTCCGATTCTTCTGAGACTTTGATTTGCCTCTTTTGTAATTCTGCTTCGAGGAGTTGTTGAGTCTGGATTGAGCTGTTCGGTAGGAGCTGATGAATGTCTTTCCACTTCTGATGTTCCTGAGTCGCCTCTGTAGTCCAGAAATGGTGGACTTTGGCCAGTTGGTGTATCTCTCTCTCTTCTGCTGGAAGTTCCTGGAGAATGTCTTTTATTTTGGGCAACTGCTGCCATGAATCTTCCCAGAAACGAGCCATATTCCCATTTTTGATCTCCCAGAAGCAGTGCTCTTGGATGAGATATCTGTGTTGAATGGCTGAGTTCCAGATTGCCGACCCCGGGCTTGTCTCAGTCATAAGCAGTCTTTCTTCCATAGGAGAGTTACTTGCATACTTTGCCGTCCAAAGGGAGGCCCATGGGGTATTAGGATGGGCAAGCCATCTCCACCAGATTTTAGCACCCATCGCTTTGTTGCTATGTTCAGGGTCTCTGAGGCCTATTCCTCCTGCATGGTTGGGAAGACACACCTTGTCCCATTTGAGAAGAGCCCATTTTCGATTCTGCCCTGAGCCCCCCCACAGAAATTTACGCTGAAGGTTCTTGACTTCTTTGAGGACCCACTTGGGAGCAGCTAGAATGGAGAAGAGATACAGAGGCATGGAGTGAAGGACAACTTTGATGAGAACTATTCTGCTGGCCATATTCAGAGCTCGATTAGTCCATAGGAATAGACGAGCTTCTAATTTTTCTAACAGCTATTTCCAGGAGGAAGGTTTGAGAGCTGAGGTCATAAGAGGGGCACCTGGATACTTGGAAGGCAATGAGGCGCAGGTGAAGCCTAGAATTCGCTCAATGGCTCTCTGAGTAGAAACAGGGGTGTTGAAGAAAAAAATTTGTGATTTGACTCGATTAATAAGGGCACCAGAAGCGTCAGAAAAAGTGGATAGAATGGACTTTAGAAGACGAGCTTCCTGGACTGATGGATGACTAAAAAGCATATTATCATCTACAAATTGTTGGTGGGAGTAGACCGGTGAATTATTAAATGAGAGCCCTTTTAACCTCGTATTATGCTTAGCAGCTGTTATACTTCTACCCAAACCCTCAGCCATAATTACAAATAGAAAGGGAGATAAGGGATCACCCTGCCTAATTCCTCCGGAAGGACGAAAGGTATCTGAAGGGGTGCCATTGATTAACACCGAGAAGAAAGTTGAGGATATTAGATTGTAAATCCATATAACCCAGGAATGAGCGAAGCCAAAAGCAATAAGAATTTTTTGGATGTAGACCCAACTGAGGCTATCGAAGGCTTTAGAAAGATCTAGTTTCAGCAGCATACCTGGCTTCTTGGTTAACTTTAGGGAATGAATTAGCTCATGCGTGAGAATGATTCCATCCGTTATTTGGCATCCTTCTACATAGCCCGATTGCTCAGGCGAGATGACAAGCGGGAGAATCGGTTTGAGCCTTATTGCAATGACCTTTGAGACGATCTTGTATATCATATTGCAAAGGGCTATGGGCCTGTATTCGTCAGGAGTGTTTGAATATGCTCCTTTAGGTACTAGGGCTATGAAAGTAGCATTTAATCCAGGATACATCCATCTGAGCGCTCTAGATTCCTCCACAACCTGCCAGACTTCATTTTTGATCAAGTCCCAGAATTTGTGAAAAATTTTTGCTGTAAAGCCATCCGGACCTGGCGCTTTCCCCTCCTTCATTTGTTGCACGACTTCTTCAACTTCCTGCATGCTGATGGGTTTGATCAGTAGACTGTTGTGTTCTTCTATTATGACCTTGGGTATGTTCTGGAGAAGCTTATTAATGGCTGGCATTCTGTTAAAGTCAGGTTCCTGGTAGGCTTTTTTGAAGTAATTTGTGAATTCCTTCTCAATGCCATCATGTGTCTCAACCTTCTCTCCTTGCTCATTGTTAATATGAGTGATTTGGTTTATCATTCTCCTCTGGACAGTGGTTTTATGAAAAAATTTTGTATTTTTTTCTCCATTTTTTAGCCATCGAATTCTGGATTTCTGTCGCCATAGTGTTTCTTCTTGCCTAGCTCTTTCTAAAATTTTGGATTCTATGGCCTGTTCCTGTTTTGAGAGTTCCTCTGTTCGCCCCTCATTGATAATGGATTGCTGTATTCTCTTCATTTCATTATTGAGGAGGGCCTGGTCTGCAAAGATGTTACCGAATATTTTATGGTTCCAAAGTTTGATGGCCCTTTTTAGATACTTAAGTTTTTGCTGGAACCTGGACATTCTTGTCCCTTCGGTCGGATTGAAATTGATCCAACTTGCTCTGACTAGCTTTTCAAATTCTGGATGGGAAAGCCAAAATTCTTCAAAACGAAAGGGGCATCTGAGATTATTACCTGGTCTGTTCCATTGGAGCTCGATGGGCCAATGATCCGATCCAGAGAAGGGGAGAATGGAAGCTGTAAATTCGCCTCCGATGTGAATTGCATTATCCGAGATTAGGAAGCGATCAAGACGCGATGCGATTTATTGCGCTCCTACTCTTTTATTTGTCCAGGTGAAGATACCATTGCTTGTTGGAATATCCATTAACCAATTGCTGTTGATAAAGTTATTTAGAAGGCTGTCATCACTGTTTGTGTTACTTCTGCCCCCTTTCTTTTCTTCCATGCTGGCAATCATGTTATAATCCCCACCCGATATCCATAGCGGGAAGGATCTATCTTTGTTGAGCTCTGACAATGTATTCAGGAGATAGTTTTTTTGAGCAGTATCCTGTGGGAAGTAAACATTAGTTAGCAGACCATGGGCATTCGTACCTGTGAGATGGAATGTGGCTTGGATGAAGTTTTTGTTAGCTTGGATGTTATTGAGATGAATGGTCCGGGCATCCCAAAGAATTGCTAGGCCTCCCGAGGCTCCTTGTGCATCCACCGCTGTGACTAGTCCTCCTGGCCAAGCCTTCGCAGCTATTCTTTCCAAAATTGTGGAGCTACACTTTGTCTCCTGCAAAAAGAGAATACTGGGTTTTTCTTGCATCAACATATTTTTTAGGATTCTGCCTTTCCTCGGGCCGTTGAGCCCTCTGATATTCCAAGATATTAACTTCATTGAGAAGGGTGGGGGTTTGCATTGAAGTACTTGGTCAGTTTGGCATACCTCCCTGACTCCATTAGTATTTCTCCTATCTTGATTGTTCTTTCTAGGGTTGTTTTCCGTCCCCTTTTCTTACTGTCCTTGGTGATAAATTTTCCATCCCATGGACTTCCGATCTGGACCCCTAGAGAGTATTTCTTCTGTGCCCTGTTTAGCACTTCTACTAGGTTGTCGACTTGCGTTTCTGGGATTTTTTCAAAGTTCTTTGTACGACAAGCATGTTCCAAACCTAATATGTCCAGTTCCCCAATATCCAAGGGTTTCGTGTCTTCTTCCATGACTTGGGGCGATTGAAAGATGTCCTCAGCCTCGATTGAGGCTTTTTCGTTTGGCTGCAAGTACTCCACATCCATTCCTGGAGTTTGCCTTGACACGGTTTTAGCTGTTGATTTCATGTGCTCTTGACCTGTATTTTCTTGTCCTCCTTGCATTGATGTTTCACCTGGCTGTTTTTGATGGGCCTCGGCGTCTGTCCCTTGTTCCTCGTCCGAACCCTGCTCATCGGTCTTGTTTAGAGCTTCAAATCTGTTGCTGGTTGTGGGCGTTGCTTTGTTGCCTGGATTAGCTTTGGGGTAGCTGGTGGCCTTCTTATTTCCTCTCCTTCTATTTACTACCCTGGTGAATCCGTCTGGGGTGTGATTATCAGATTTATCTTGAGGAGAGGGTATCTTATTTTGAGGGCAGTCTCTATAAAGATGCCCTATATCATGGCATTTCCTGCATCTAAATGGCACCTGTTCATAATCAATAACTTGAACCCATTCCGAGTCTTCATGAAAGAAGCTTACCGTGTCTGGCAGCGGCTGTTTGAGATCCATGTATACACAGATCCGAGCATATGAGGTGTGTTTGCATAGTTTTGTTTCCTCTGCAACCTTTACAAACTCACCGATAGCATTCCCGATTTCCTGAAGAGACTTTTCGTCCCAATATTCCCATGGTAGCGAGTAAAGCCTTATCCACACTGGCGCACAAATCAGATCCTCCTTATCTGGGTTAAATCTTTCAACCCATCCTTTGAGAAATAAACCAGCTGAGTTGAAAAAATAAGGACCTCCCTCCAGAATTCGAGTTCGGTCTTCTAGACAGTTGAATACTACAGTGAAGAAGCCCTTGGCTCCCAGGTGCAGCGTTATATCCCCTTTTGGACGCCATTTAACGCTGATCCAGCTTCTCAGAGCCCTTTCTGTTGGCCAAATCCCTATAAACTTGCCGATCAGCGCATGATCTCGCATGTACTGTATCCTGGCATTGATTCGTTCACTTGGGAAGTAAACCTTTGGTCTATGGGTTGCTACAGGTTTGCAAGTTGAGGAACTTGCTTTATTTCTGTCCTCTATGTCAATTTCCTTACCCTTTTGTTGTCTTGTATCCGTTTTACTGCCGCTCGCCCCGTTTTCGTTCTCTCTGTCAGCCGAATGTCGTGATCTGTTACCCGGGGACGGGGGAGGCTCTTGGCCCTCCCCCTGAGGGGGGATCATTTGTCGTGTCGCTTATGGTCGCGCCCTGCTGCGCTCTGCCTCACCAGACGCTGCCGCAGGTACCTGGAATGACAGTCCTGCCGCCTGCAGGCTACCGTCCAAACCCTAGGGTTGTACGCAGTCCTCGTTGCTCCACTGCCATCCCGATCGATCCATTCTTCGATGAATACTTCACAAAGGTAGTTAGTTACTCTTATCATGCATAAATATTATAGATCCCACAGTTTCACGGAGTAAATACACTTTAATTCATAGAAAGTCGATCATTGAGGGAAGATGCATAAACTTAAATAGAAATAAGGAACAAGGCACAAATGCAATAGAGTTGATCCAAAACAGTCTTTATTAAATTTAGCATTCAGTTACAGAATATTTCCGCCCTACGCACTCAACTGCAGGGGCCCATTTACTCAGCTACATACTTGCCAAGGTCTCTGTGCACTCATCTACAGGAACCTTCCCCTTTTCCCTAAGAACATGAAACATACTTTTCCTGCCTTAACACCTTTCTCTTACAATTATTCTCTAAAAAAGTTTATATCCTTAGACTCGCTATGAACCAACTATATATAGCCTTTTCATTGCAATACCATGGCCCGCGGACCATGGATGAGTCTCAAAACCGACCTATCACCTACCCATATAAGGGACTAATGCCCCTTTGACTCTTTACTTAGCTTCGTGCTCTGCTTCCTCATTTCGTAGGGACTTTACATTCTTTCACAAAAACTATTACCAAAATTTGACTTTACTGACAAAATTTGACCCTAGGGATCCCATCCCAACACAAATGGTTAAATCTGTTGGAAGTATATTTTGAAGTTCATGACTTTTCCAATCATGAAAAGATTACTTTTGCACTTGTCAAAGCCACCTCACACGTCAAAGATTGGTGGGAAACCTACTGTGAAAAAAAGGATGAGAGAGAATCCTCACTATTTTCAGCCGCACCCACTTGGAATTCTTTTTGAGACGCCATCAAAGAATAATATTACCCTGTTGGGAGCTATGAATATAAATACATAAAGTGGACCATGCTACGACATGGAAGTGACCAAGATGTGCCAGAGTTCAAAAATGTTTTCCACACCCTTCACATGAAGATGGGTATCAAGGATTCTAAGTGGCATTTGGTACTCAAGTACCGCGGTTGTCTACAAAAGTAAATCTAGGACGAGATGGAGTTCCTTGACATCTGCTCGCTCGAAATGACGTACCGATACACTGTCAATATTGAGCATAAGTTTAAACAGAAGAAGCGAGACTTTGGATCTACGAAACTAAAGCAAGGAAAAGGCACCCCCAAACCACATAGCAAAGGACAAAGCGAAGGTGGGGCGACCCATGACAATAAGCCACAAGAAAATAACAACGCCATGAAGACAAAGAAGGTCATGGGAAAATGGTGTGAGTTCCATAAGATCTCCACTCACAACACAAGCGAGTGCCGGGCCAAGCAGTCACTCGTGGCTGAGATAAAGGCTTCAGAATCAGACGCATGTTCCGACTTTGAGTCCAAACTCGACAAGGGGAATGACAAAGGGAAGAAGATCATTGACGCAGAGCCCAGTGCCACTGTGGCCACCACCAAGATCTAGAAAAATGAGCTTGAAGATCCAGACGAGGGGGAATGCCTCTTCCACTCATAGATGTGGGTGAAGGGTTCTCTGCTACAGTTCATTGTCGACATTGGGAGCCAAAATAACCTCATTTCAGCAAAGATCATGAAGCAGTCGGGCTTATCGACTACAACAAATGTGTAGTTGTACACCATCAGGTGGCTACACCAAGGACGAGACCTTCGCATCAGTCAGTAGTGCCACCTTCCCTACACAATCAAGCCCTTCATGGATGAGAAACTATGTGATGTTGCTCCTCTTGAAGTTTGTGATGTATTATTAGGACAACCATACTTGTGGAAGCGACATGTTTTATATGAGTCTATACCTCACTCTATGATTATTACTTTGGGAAATAATTTGTACAGGATACCAGATACAGCTCCACCTACCACCATCTCTTTGATAGATGCAAAGCAAGGGAGTAAGATCATTTCCCCGGCCAGTAATTTTTTTTCCTCATGATTCACCCTGAGGGAAAGAAGAAAGTTGTGGCCACATATTCTAAATAGGGCTCCTCTGCACAACAAAAGCATATGGACAAGGTCGTGGAGGAGTAAACAAACATTTTCACCTGACCTGCAGGGGTACCTTTACACTGTTAGGTCAAGAACTCCATCGATCTGACCTTGAGCACGCTGCTACCCAATGGACTGATCTATTGATGCCCTGTTCTAGAGAATGATGAGATCAAGAAACAAATTCAGGAGCTATTGCAGAAAGGTCACATTAGGCCAAGCTCATCACCTTGTGGGAACCTGTTTGTATTGGTACAAAAGAAGGATGAGACCTGAAGACTATATATTGACTATCAGGCATTGAACAAGATCACTGCCTAGAATAGATACCTAATCCCACAGATTAATGACCTTTTGGACCATCTCAATGGGGCCAAATATTTCAGAAAGATTGAATTGAAGTCTGGTTATCGCCAAGTTCCTATCGAACCCTCTAATGCATCGAAAACTACCTTCAAATCCAAGGAGGGCCTTTTTGAATGGCTGGTCATTCCTTTTAGATTGACAATTTCCCTACAACCTTCATGAGATCGGTGGAAAACATCTTATGACCCTTCACCAATGAATTCATGGTGGTGTATTTAGATGAAATTTTGATCTTCAACCAGGGTTGGGAATAGAACCTTCATCGTATTCGACAGGTCCTTCAAACCCTGCAACAACACAAACTGTGTGTCAATTTGGAGAAATTCACTTTTGGCATGAACCAGGTTATTTATCTAGGGTACATCATTGATGAGTAGGGTGTGCATGTGGACCCAGCCAAGATACAAGTCATTCAGGATTGGCCATCCAAAACCACTCTAACAAAGCTCCACAAGTTTCTGGGTGTTGCTAATTTCTACCGCAGGTGTTGAAAATAACAACCATAAATGCTAAAAATAGCACTACTATAAATAACATTTCGGGATACATTCCAATTTTAGTTAGTCCGTGAACTAGAATTGAGAATTAAAATTCGAATTTGATCTTAGCAGCAGTTTGCAAAATAGTTAATTAATTCATCTTGAGTTAATTAGTTGGAGAAAATCAAACATGAAGTCTATGTGAAGACATGCAATAGTTATCCCTTTGATTGAGGAAGTTATCCCTTAATTAAGGAGATAAGGATAAGTTGTACTTTGAGTTGTAATTAGTTATCAATTATCTGAGTTAAGTCCAGTTAGATTAGTTCCAATAGTTTGTGGAACTGATTGTGAGTTCAGTTAGTTAATGCATGCATGCATGTAATTGTTGCACTTCAGATAACTGAATATTATCTCATAAATAACTCATGCATGTCAGTTCAGTCAGAGACCCAATTGAGATCAGGTGATGGGACAGTGTATTATTAGTTGAAGGAATATTCAATGGAGGATATCTCTTGCATGTAGAAGGAATTCATTCCTTGGAGATTGCGCAATTACTTTTGAGTTTGATGGTTGTGTGACGAGGCCAATTCACACAGGTGGCAACATTGGACCCCAAGAGAAACCGCGCAAGGAAATAGGAGGCTTGGAGGGTTGAGGGAAGGCATATGTTGTGTCTATTCAGTCTGTGAGTTGTATTGTTCAATTATGCTGAGCGCTGGATGGGTTGTGAGCTAAAGCTTTGTGTAATCTTAACATATTTCCACTTGTATGATATTATAGAGATTGGGGATTTTAGTTGAGGCTTTCCCCAGAGTATTGTGTGATTGCTTTCTCATTCTCAGTTATATGTGTTCTATTTGATCTTGCTCATATTCGATTAAGTTTCTGCAAGTTTGTTGTAGAAGTAGATCTTGTATTTTGCTTTAGTGTATTGCATAATTTGTTGATCTACAGTGGGAAATTCTACATGGTATCAGAGCAAAGGTGATCAAAGTGAAGAAAAATATACAAAGAAGGGAGAAGTTCGAAGTTTGAAGTTCCTGAATATAGAAATCGAGTTCTTATCACATCTCAATTTCACCAATGGCGTTCAATGGTTTAAGACTCGAGTATGCCCTTGATGGCAACTCGAATTATATAGCCTGGAAGGATCGCATGGAAGCAATATTAGAGGATAACGGTCTAAAGGACTTCATTGATCAGAAGTCTCCAAGCCAGCAGCAGCTAATGCTACAGAATTGGCGGAATGGAAGAAATGTGTGGCTAGAGCGAGGAGAATCCTTCTGGAGGGAGTTCGAGACCACATAGTATCGAGTCTCCATGGGAAGGAGACACCGTTTTCAATGTGGAAAACATTGAAAGATCTATATTAGAACAAAAATGATCAGAGGAAGCTGGCGTTGAAAGAAAATCTTTGGAAAATTAAGTGTGAAAAGGGCGACACGATCTCTACATATCTGAACAAGCTCACCACCTGCAGGGATGAGCTTGGAAGTGTAGGGATCATGAAAACCGATGATGACATTGTGAGTCGAGCTCTCCTCGGTCTTCCTAAGAGCTGGCATAGCTACCAAGACTTCGTAAATGGAAGAGAGAAACTGCCATATTGGGAACGACTTTGGTCGGATCTGATGCAGGAGGAGATAAGAAGAAGCACTAGAGATGGATCCTCATCAAAGCAAGATGATGAGGAATATCTAGCCTTAGTGAGTAAGGTGAAGAAAGGGAAAGGGAAGGCATCCCATTCCAAATCCAGTTCTTCCCATGGTGGGAAGAAGTTTTACAAATCGAAAGTGCGATGCTTTCATTGTCATGAGGTGGGCCATTATGCTACGAATTGTCCACAAAAGAAATCCAAGAAGGGATCCTCGAAGGGATCAGATAGTGAGCCACTGGCCTCACAGTTCGAGTTGGATTTCTCTCTCATCGCATGCATGGTTTCATCCATGGTGGGATGTGTTTGGTACCTAGACAGTGGAGCTTTGTTCCACATGACCAGCGATAAGAATCTTTTCAGTACCTTGGAGGAGAAGGATCTCTAGATGCGGATCGAGATGGGAAATGATGGAAAAACTGTGTTTCAGGTGAAGGTATGGTTGTGTTTCAGAGGGAGCATGGAGCTCCTCTCACCTTGAATGATGTAAAGTGTGTACCAGGTCTGAAGAAGAATCTTGTGTTCATTGCTATGCTAGAAGATAAAGGCTATGATGTAGTCTTTAGTAAAGGAAAGGCATTCCTGAGGCATATCGGCACTAGACAGACCAAGAGGATCGAGATTCGAGTAAAGAATCTCTACAAGATGGAGGTTGGCGATTGTGCTTCATTGAGTTCCAAAGCTGAGTTGGTGTAGAGCCAAGATGTTGGTGAGCTATGGCATAGAAGATTGGGCCACTTGCACCATGGAGCCCTGAAGATCATGCAACAGATTTCTACCAGACTTCCCAAGGGAAAACTGGAGCATACAGATACATGCAAAGGTTGTAACTTGGGTAAGTATGCGAAATATTCCTTTTAGGATTGAGACAGTAGAGCTGGAGAAATCCTAGAGCGAGTTCACACAGATGTCTGTGGACCATTCTCTATAGCCTTCACTGCTAGACAGAGGTACTATGTTATTTTTATTGATGATTTTTCTCGTAGATGTTGGATCTACTTTATGCAAAAGAAGGATCAGACCTTCTTGAGGTTTTTTGAGTTTAAAGCCTTGGCAGAGAAAGAATTTGGAAAGAAAATAAGGGCCTTGCGTAGCGACAATGGTGGAGAGTATGTCTCCCAACAGTTTAAGGACTTCTGCGCAGCAAAAGGAATTAAACAGGAGTTGACGGCACCCTATAACCCATAGCAGAATGGGGTGGCCGAAAGGAAGAATATATCGATTGTGGGAGCAACTCGATCGATGTTGCATGACCAAAGCCTACCACTTCATTTGTGGGCTGAGGCATGCAATACAACAATATACTTGCATATAGAAGCCTGCACCGTATACTGGGAATGAAGACACCTATGGAGGCCTTTTTCGGGAAGCGACCAGATGTGAGTCACTTCAGGATCTTTGGATCATCGGTTTATTGCCATGTGACCAAAGATGCCCAGAAGAAGCTAGATCCAACAACTGAGTTGGGAATACTTGTGGGGTACACTGATACACCCCATAACTATCGGGTGTTCCTACCTAGCAGTCAGAGGACAATGGTACGCAAAGATCTGAAGTTTGATGAGCAGAAAGCCATGCGAGTATCACTTGAGAGGGAGATCAAGTTGCATGCAGAGGAGGAACTTTCAGTTCCTAAGGAGGAGGAGCCTCAGACTGATGCGGATCAACCGCATGCAGAGGAAACGGGAGTGGAGACATCCACTCATGGTGAGTCTTCTAGAGATGGGTGGAAACGTTCAAGGGAAGCTGACAAGTTGATGCTAGATGCAAGAGAGAATGTGGGACAACCATATTTTCAACGTAGATAGAGGAGGTCACCCGAGTGGTACATTGGTTACATGGCCCTGGTTGGGGAGTGTGTAGAGATCGAACCTGCTTCATTCAAGGAAGTTATGCAGCAACCAGTCTGGGTTGATGCAATGGTGGAGGAGTACGACTCCATCGTTTGGAACTGTGTTTGGGATGTTGTCCCAAGACCTCAGGACAAGTTAGTGGTGAGTTCCTGATGGCTTTACAAGGTAAAGCATGCAACTAATGGCAGTGTTGAGAAACATAAGGCAAGGTTTGTTGCCCGTGGTTTCTCACAAGTCGAGGGGATCGATTACGATGAGACTTTTGCTCCTGTAGCAAGGTACTCATCTATCAGATCGATGTTGGCATTATCAGCTCAGATGGGTTGGAAGATCCATCAGATGGATGTGAAGACTACGTTCCTCAATAGGAAGATTGAGGAAGAGGTGTACATTAAGCAGCCGGAAGGTTTTGAGACCTTCAATCGTGAGTCGCATGTGTGCCGACTCAAGAGGGCTTTCTATGGGCTGAAGCAAGCACCTCGTGCTTGGTACACCATGATCGACAACTATTTCACCAGGTTGGGCTTCACCAAGAGTGAAGCAGATGCGAACCTTTACCACATCATGGTAAAAGGTAAGCCATTGATCATTGTCCTTTACGTCGATGATATGATTTTGATAGGTGATGATCAGCTGATCAAGTCTTGCAAGGAGGACCTTGCAAGAGAGTTCAAGATGAAAGACATGGGTCTTATGCACTACTTTCTAGGCATGGAAGTGTGGCAGAAATATGGGGAAGTTTTTGTGTCTCAAGGCAAGTATGCCAATGAGATACTCAGGAAGTTCCACATGGAGAAGTGCAAGCACATGCAGAATCCTCTAGCTGGTAATTGGAGGAAGGAGGATGTTACTTTAGGTGAGGTAGTAGCTGCTACTATTTATCGGAAACTTTTGGGTTCACTTATGTATCTAGTGAACACACGACCAGACTTATGCTTTGCAGTGAACTAGTTGAGTCAAGCTATGGTTCAGCCTACCAAATTGTTTTAGAAGGCAGCGAAGCATGTGCTGAGATACCTCAGAGGCACATCTCAGTATGGATTGTGGTAGAGATGGAAAAAGGGAGTGAAGCTTTAGGGCTTCACAGATGCAGATTGGGTAGGGAGTCCATCAGACCGGAAGAGCACTTCTGGAGGAATCCTAAACCTTGGTTCAGCTGTAGTTTCCTGGTACAACAGGAAACAGAAGTCAGTTGCACTTAGCTCAGCAGAGGTTGAATACATGGCTACTAGTCAGGCAGCATGCGAGGCCATTTGGATGCAGAAGATTCTAGTGGGATTGTTTGGTCAAAGGATGGATCCAACTATGATCTACTGCGATAATCAAAGTTGTATCAAACTCTCTAAGAATCCAGTCTTTCATGACAGGTCCAAGCACATTGATATCTGGTATCACCATCTTCGATACTGTGTGGTCAAGAGGATCATGTTGTTGCTGTATGTTTCGACCGAGGAACAGGATGCAGATATTTTGACTAAGGCATTGTCAAAATGCAAGTTCGAGTTCCATAGAGACAGGATTGGGGTTACTGATAATCCCTTTCTTTTTGAGAGGGAGTGTTGAAAATAGCAACAAGAAATGCTAAAAATAACACTACTATAAATAGGATTTTGGGATACATTTCAATTTTAGTTAGTCCCTGAACTAAAATTGAGAATTAAAATTCAAATTTGATCTTAGCAGTTGTTTGTAAAATAATTAATTAATTCATCTTGAGTTAATTAGTTGGAGAAAATCAAACATGAAGTCTATGTGAAGACATGCAACAGTTATCCCTTTGATTGAGGAAGTTATCCCTTAATTAAGGAAATAAGGATGAGTTGTACTTTAAGTTGTAATTAGTTAGATCAATTATCTGAGTTAAGTCTAGTTAGATTAGTTCCAACAGTTTGTGGAACTGATTGTGAGTTCAGTTAGTTAATGCATGCATGCATGTAACTGCTGCACTTCAGATAATTGAATATTCTCTCATAAATAACTCATGCATGTCAGTTGAGTCAGAGACCCAGTTGAGATTAGGTGATGGGACAATGTACTATTAGTTGCAGGAATATTCCATGGATGATATCTCTTGCATGCAGAAGGAATTCATTCCTTGGAGATTGCGCAGTTAGTTTTGAGTTTGATGGTTGTGTGATGAGGCCAATTCACACAGGTGGTAGCATTGGACCCCAAGAGAAACTGTGCAAGGAAATAGGAGGCTTGGAGGGTTGAGGGAAGGCATATGTTGTGTCTATTCAGTCTGTGAGCTATATTGTTCTATTGTGCTGAGAGTTGGATGGCTTGTGAGCTAAAGCTTTGTGTAATCTGAACATATTTCCACTTGTATGATATTACAGAGATCGAGGTTTTTAGCTGAGGCTTTCCCCAAAGTATTATTTTGTTTTCATGTGTGATTGCTTTCTCATTCTCAGTTTATGTGTTCTATTTGATCTTGATCATATTCGATTAAGCTTCCGCAAGTTTGTTTTAGAAGTAGATCTTGTATTTTGCTTTAGTATATTGCATAATCTGTTTATCTACATTGGGAAATTCTACAACAGGTTCCTATTGGGGTTCTCTCATATCACTTGGCCTTTAAGTCACGTCACAAAGGGTAGAGCGAAAGATAATTTTTTTGGTCTGAAACCCAACAGAAGGCATTTGATGAGTTGAAGCATTGCCTCTGCTCTGCACCAGTGCTTACATTACTAACCCGCAATAACCATTTGAGCTTGAGACAAACGCCTCCGACTATGCTATTGGTGTAGTTCTTACTCAACGGGGGCATCTAGTGGCTTGCCACAGTGAGACACTTTCAGACACAGTCTGAAAGTAACTCACTTATGAAAAAGAAATGTATTCCATTGTGCAGGCCTTCCCTCAATGGAATCATTACATTCTAGGGAAGGAAACAGTCATCCACACAGACCACCGACCCTTGCAGTTCATACAGACACAAGGGAAGTTACAGAAGGATGTCATCAGAAATGGTCCACATACCTGCAACAATTCCATTTGAACATTAATTAGGGAAACACCATTAATGTTGTAGACTACCTCAGCTTACCACTAGTCATGGCAATGATCACTGTGCTCGACTCCTATGGGAATGAGACTTTGGGGTGACCGCGTCTTTATATGAGCGATCCAAATTTCAGCAACACATACCAGACACTCTTGGAAGGTAAGAAAGTTCCAAATTTTCACCTTCAGGATGCACAGTTATGCCACCTAGGACAAATATGTGTTCCTTCAAGTAAGCATGCCAAGATTATTTGGGAGGTGCACTACAATTGGGTCACTAGACATTTCGGAATAGAGAAAATAGTGGCAGTACTGCAGAAGTATTTTTATTGGCCGAACCTTCATCAGGATCTTGGGAAGTAAATTAGATCCCGCACCACCTGCACCATTGCCAAACCAACCATCAAGAAGCAAGGCCTATATAATCCTCTACCTACTCCTAGTTGACCTTGGGAATCCATCTCTGTGGATTACATGTTAGGCCTTCCTTCTACTAAGCACGACAACGACTGTGTTTTTGTGGTTGTCAACAGATTCTCTATGATGACCATCATGGCGGTTTGCAAGAAGAGTATCACAACATAGGCCACTACTAAGCTCTTCTTTGAGCATGTGTGGGTACACTTTGGGATCTCATAGTCCATTATCTCAGATTAGGACAAGATATTCCTAAGTGCATTTTGGTCAAGTCTTTCGTCGATGTTGGATCCAAAATTACTAAGTCCACGACTTTCCACCCCCAAATTGATGACAAAACAAAGGTCGTCAACATGATAATCATACACGTTCTGCACATGTACAACTCAAAGCATCAACGCACATGGGATGAAATCCTCCCCTATGTCTAACACAATTATAATAGATATCTCTGTAGCTCAATGAGCCACAACCCATTTCAGGTAGGGGTGGGATTTCAACCATTATGTCCCATTGATGTGGCCATACCATTTGTAGCTACTCAAGCAGATTCAGCTCATGTCTAGTTTAAAGTCTATAGGGCTAAAAACTTGATTGAGAACATTCAACACATCCGCATTTAGGTCCATGATATATTGGACAAAGCCAATGCTAAGTACAAGAAACACCATGATCAACATTGAGTGTCGCTCAAGTTCCAGGTGGGCAACAAAGTTTGGCTACATTTGCATAAGGAGCACCTTGCTAGACCCCACCGCAAGCTTCGTCCGCTCTGGTATGGGCCATACACCATCACCAAGGCTATAGGGGAAAATTCCTTCAAGCTCAACATTCTGCCATTCCTTGGTCTACACCCAGTGTTCAATCTAGAATGCCTTCGGCCATATTTTCCACCATTGCTAGACACGTTCGACAGTGCAGAACAAATAACACCAACAAAGGTAAACCCATACTGCATGGAACATACCACAACTGATCAAATCATGGACAGGCATATCAATAAAACTCGCCAATAGATGATCCAACTATACTAAGTTATCAAAGCAGGCCAACTCCTTCACAAGGGCAAGTGGTTCACCAGGGACCAGGTTCAATAGAAATTTCCGCACCTCATTGAGGCTTTGCAGGTAATCGGGATCATTGCTTCTTAAGGAGGAAGGAATGATCTAGGTAGATATTGGTGGCCAGCCACCTATTCCACATAGACCTCCAGTCAATTTCATCTGTTTCCTTGTTTATGTCAACATTTACTATTTTTAGTAGCTTTTCAGGTCTTAAACTTCCAGAGCAATTTTGACCCCCTAAATGAAATTTTTTTGAGCTCTGCAGTAGGTCCATAACAATAGAAAATGGTCTAGTACCAATACTGTAGTACTCAAAGAGACCTTTTCAATAAGGTATTGTACACACCAAATAGAAATAATATGACCAAGTTATGACCCTGGGAAGTTTGCTGCCCAACTAACCCCAATGGGGCCCACAAACTCTTGGCGTTCCATCTCTTGGGGTTAGGGTTTTGGTTGTTTAGGGTTTTCCCTTATTGTTCAATAATAAATAGGCCCTTAAGCCGCATTGTAACACAGTTTAGAGGCATGTAGCTACCACATCTCTCCTAAGAGATAAGATACCATCGCCCAAGCTAGTTTATTTCCATTTTGTAGCATATTTCAGTATTTTGATCTTAATAAATGAAGTATTATTTCTACCACATCTCTGTATTTATGGTTATATCTATAATTTTTTGTGTTCTTGTTTAAGTTCAGACCAATATATTCATTCCGTGGTTCCAGTTCCAACTCCATGTCCGTAACTTCAACTAAGTCTTCAATCTGTTGAGCAAGTTCCCAATCCTGCATTTGTTCGCTCTCTCCCTCTATTGTTGACTGGTTTTGTTCTTTCTCTTCAAATTTTATTGAAGTTGTTTCTTCTGTTATAGTGCCTTTCCTTTCTTCTTCTTCCTAATTTTCTTATCTTCTTGTTCTTTCCTCCTCGGCTCCCATTCTTCCTTAAGTTCTTGTTATGTTTTCTACGCCCTCAGTTATGCTTCCTACAAGCCATATTTTCTCTCTTCCTCCGCTCTACTCTCTGTATCCTCTTTTTCCTCTTTGCTTCCACTGCCAAAGTCGGTTGCATAAGGATTGAATCGGATTTCACTCTACAAATTTTTTATCCCTTTCTTCTGTTAGAAACCTTTCTCCTTCCCTTATCTTTTACCATATTGTAGCCTTTTGCTATTGCTGTTGGAATTGCCACCATGTTAATGTTGACTCATTTTCTATAAACAATTTAGTGTTCACATATATTGGCAAGTTAAATGGAAATTTCTCAACTACTTCCCCAATACTTCTTTCAGTGGACTCTTTGAAGCAGCTCTCTTTGGTGCCATGGTAAGAGTGACTGGTGGAGAGTTTCTCAACAACTATTGTACCCTCAGGAGAGAAAAGACACTCATGACAAGCAAACATCAGTCTTTAGCAAATATAATTTCAAGGCATGTTCAAGTAGCAAACCAAAAATCTGATGGGGTGTATTGTACAAATTTCATTGACAAGAGGGATTGGCTAACAATGGGAACTACACTCTATGTTGTCCTAGCATCTAGGGATGAAGCTTGTGGCTTGAGACTGAGAAATGTGCAGTTCAACTTGGACAGTGGTCTAGGAGATACTACACATTGTGCAATCTTAGTGGTGAGGGAAGTAAGCTAAGCCCTGGAACTACGCAATCTAGCGAACTGCCCACAATTGGAGAAGGGAAGGGCGCAAAGAAGGTAGGCGGAGGAGGAGATTGTTTAGGAGATGGGCTAGCTTCCCGGAGGAGGAGATTCCCGGCCAGAAATAAGTCAGGTGCCCTCCCAGAAGTTAACACGGGTCTGTCCATCCTTCCCGGTTGGATGTAGTTTTTTATGGCTGGCAAAGAATCTAGATAGTTTAGCTCCATGATCAACGGCTATATAGTTTAGCTCCGAATTACCTACTCTCCGCGTAAAGGATTAGGGGGCCCCAGGCAATATCAACTATAGATAGGATGCATGGGGTTGGGTGGGCTCAGGCAGTAGGCTTCTCCCTCACTTAGGCTTCTCCCGGATCTGAACTCAACTACTATCCTGGGGCCATCGCTTCCATACCGTAACCTAGAACTCCCACCCGGATATATTTGTTACTCCATCCTACAGGGAGGGGGTGAAGGGTGGAGCAGTGGAGGAAGAGTAAGTCAATTCATCTACTGGGGGTGTGGTGCGCAGTTCGGCCAACATGTACTATGCACTATGAAGTTCCAGAGGCCAAGCTCTCAGCTTGGGCCTTAGGATTCCATAGTGCCCAGCTAGGCAAAGTGAAAATCGGCCAAGGAAAGTTCAAATCTTCCCAAGGGAAGTGTGGAAAATGAGAAAATATGAGAGATAATGTGAGATTGAGTGCAAATATGACTAAGTATGAATGAATCATGATAGATTAAGTGCAGAAAATGAATAAATAGGAATACAATCAAATTGGTGAGGGGAGTCAGTGCAACGACGACCATCGATGCAAAAATAAATAAACTGATCGAAACTTGTGAAACACAAATTATAACTTGAAACTATGCTTCTACAAGTTAAAATAATTTGAAACACCAACAAACATGAAGAGAAATAAGAAAAACAACAGTCACACAAGTGAAACGACAAAAAGTGATAGAAAAGGCAGCAAAAGATGATAAAAGCAAAAGTCACCTGGAAATGCGACAAAAGCTCCACTGAAGGTTCCTTGATCTCTTAGGGAATGCTAGAGCCTCAAGATTGAATACGCAAATAATCCCTAGAGGTGTATATTAAGTAGATTTGATCAAATGAGGGTTTATGATGCACATGCCTAAAATCAACGAAAAAGTGACACTTGGCAGAAGTTTTTAGAAATAGAAAATGTGCCTCCTTCAGAAAAATAAAATAGATCCCTCTTTTCTAGGGATGATTTTAGATTGTTTAGCTTTTCTGCTTTTTTGGGAAACTAGCTATGTACACTAGCGAGAGGGATTGCACAATTCTGGGGAACTGGGGAACATTCCAACTCAGTGCATTGCACAGTTTCTAAGCTCAAGGGACGCATTGCATAATTTCTGGGCTTAGTGTTGGGCTTCCTTCCATGACTGCACAATTTCTGAACTCAAGGTTGACTACCAGTCTAAACTGCGCAATTCCAATCATCAAGGTTGAATGCCTTCAACGATTGCACAGTTTCTGTAGGCAAACCCAGAACTGTTGTGTGACCATGTGAGGAGGTTAACTTGTGACTTATAAAGATTAACTACTATTATCACCCCAAGAAACTCTCCTAGGTTGTAGCTCGGAGATGCTCGGGAACATTACAAACTCAACTTAATGTTGGAAATGGATGAATGGAAGGAATGATGCATGTTCAAGCCAGATAACCACTCCTACTTTGCTTGACTCCAGACATGCGTGAACACCCCCAGACTACAAGGCTTTAGACCACCAATTACTCATAGTTTAAGGATTGGGTGAATATGGAGAATACTGACCACACCAGCAGATGCACAGGACCCTGTGATGGTCGGCTGCAACCAGTAAAAAGGTCTGCAAATCTAATTCCCTAGTGTACAGACAGGATGACAGCTCTCTGTCACTAAGTGAAAAGAAACCTGATTAACACATTCACTGATACATGCAAGATTTAAACACAGAGGTAGGATGACAGCTCCTCTAATGCTATACATCAAGAGTTCAGGAAAAAATGCAAATCAAGCACAACCTAGAACATAAAAGAGATGGAAAGTGAGCAATTAACAGCAAAAGAAGCTTGTATTAGCTGAAAATGAAGATGAGATGCTGCAAGTATCAAAGCAGTTATAGTCTCTAGAAGTTGAACCTTACATCAAAAAAAAAACCATCAACCCTAATTACATCTATTTTTTGGGTATATATAGAATTTCATTACAGAGGCACTCGGCCATTTTAGGTGTGGGGGGTCATAATTGACCACCAACCGCTGTAACTATCTTGGCAGAACTCTTGAGTACAATTGCTTGCTGTAGCAGATGGATTTGATCTCCTCGGGTGCTCTGCTGTCCTTTGAAGTGGCTGGAGTGTCGTATAAGCCAAAATGCCATGCTTGTTAAATGTAAATTTCTACTCGAGCCTTGTCCTTCTTCTTCTCGGGTACACGGTCTGTTGAAAGCGGTGGTTGAGGATCTAATGCGCCGTGTACTAGATACTGGCCACCTTCGTCCTTCGGATGCATGGGACAGTTCAAGGACGAGAGGACTGCATGGTGGATGCATGGGCAGGACGGGAATAGATATCAACCATTGGATCGAATGAATGGACAACGGAGATCTCTCGGCGGGAGGTATCAGGCGGAAGTGGGGGCGGACAATCGTGAGCTGTTGGATCTCGGGTTGGCAGATCCAACGGTCATCGAGCGGAAGACATGCATGGGAGATAATGAGTGGGGACGGAGGATGGGCGGTAAGCGATATTTATCACACTGCCGTTGGGGCTTGGGTGGTAATCGTACAAGGGTGCACGATTCCATTAGAACTGTGATGCGTGGCAGCGGGGACAAATGAAAACCACTTTTGATCGTGGGTTATCATGTGGTCAGTTTGCGGGCGCGGGAAGAGTGGCTGCCGTTCGATCGCGACAGAGATGATTGGACGGCGGGGGTTTAATCACATAGGTTTTCGTTGAATGAGGCGGAGGACTGTTAGATCAAGGTGTGACGATCGATGGCCACGATGACGGGTGACGATAGGTTACGGAGGCGCGAGGGCACATGATCATGGATGTACGGAGCTCTAGGTCTTAGCACCTGGGCTCAAGAGCAAAGGTTTTTACATGATTGCTAAACCGGAAAGCATATGTAAAGGAGATAAGAGGGGAATGGACAAGGAAATGGAGAAAGGTGAGGACAACTAGTGCAGGCCTTCTTCAAGTAGAACCAAGGACTGGGCTTATTTCTGCTCCTCGAACTTCAGCAACCTGTAGCAGAGCTAACACTGGCTCCTTCTGGGGATGAGATCCTCCCTGTGAGGTCTCAAGAACTTGTAGACCAATGCCTTTCCTGTGAAAACAAATTATCAAAATTTCCTAGTGTTCCATTGGGCATGGAGTCTAACTGATCTTACACTAAAACTAATAAAACAACATATTTACAACTTTAAGGCCAAAGACCTTAAACCACATAAATTTTCAGAAAATGCCCATTAACTGGGCCATCAAAAACCGCTTCTCCTTCCATACTTTTCAGCATGAAGGTATTGTTCCCTTGAATCTGAGAAATGATAAAAGGCCCTGTCCAGAAAGCATCAAACTTCCCATGGTCGCCTTTCTTTTCTTTAAGTGCATCCCACTTCAGAACCAAGTCTCCAACCTAAAAATTATCTATTTTTGTCCTTCTATCAAAGACTTCCTTGATATTCTTCTGATGTGATGCAGACTTTTCAACCAGCTATTCTTTGATTTGATGTATCTCTGCTAAATCAATGATTCTTTTTTCCATATCTTCTTCCTCATTATGTTCTTCATGTAGGAACTTTTCCACAGGGAGAGTTAACTGAATGGGGAATACAACTTTAGTGCCATAAACCAGCCTAAATGGAGAATTCCCTGTGGATTTCTTGATGGTCACTCTATCAGCCCACAGTGCATATTTGAGCTTAGAATCCCAATTCTTTTTGTTGTCTTCCAATAGCTTTTTAATTATCCTTATCAGGCTTTTGTTGGAAGATTCTACTAAGCCATTGCCTTGAGGGTAGTATGAGGTGGAATGAACTAGTTTAATGCCCATTGAGTCACACATATCCACCAACTCTTTTGCTCTGAAGGCTGCTGCATTATCTGTGATTATTTTATGTGGACAACCAAATCTGGTGAAGATATGCTCTGTCAAAAACTTCATGACCACATTATGATCAGCCTTCCTGGTAGGGATTGCTTCAATCCACTTGGTGAAATAATCAGTGGCTACTAAGATCCATCTGTGTTGGCCACTGGAATGTGGATTGATTTCTCCAATGAAATCCAAGCCCCACTGCTGAAAAGGACCATTTTCATGTATTGGTTTTAAGGGGAGGGACTTCAATTGCTGTTTTCCTTCAAATCTTTGGCACCTGTCACATGATTTAACAAATGAGAAGACATCAGAAAACAAGGTGGGCCAATAGTACCCAGCTCTGAGAATTTTGTGGGTTGTATTTTTCCAATAATGATGCCCTCCACATATGCTGGAATGAAATTGCTGCATGACTTCAATGGATTGTTCTTTGTCCAGACACCTCAAAAGCATTCCAGATGGGTCCCTCCAATAGAGCAGATTTTCATGAATGCAATATTTTGCTGCCCTGAGCTTAACAGTTCTGGCTTGGCTTGAACTAAGGCCTGGAGGGGTTTCTAGCTTCAACAAGAATTTAGCTATTGTAGAGTACCAATCACAAGAAGCTAGATTTTCTACTAATGACTGTTCTTTCCCTGGTTCAGTTGCTTCCTCTTCTTCTGTTTGACCATTTTCTGCAATTGTGCCCATGAAATCTATGTCCAATGATCTGCAATTTTCTTCAGCCATCAGTCTGGCAAGGCCCTGACCTCTGACCAGCTTGGTGGGCTTCAATTCTATATTAAATTCAATTAACTTTGCAATCCATTTAGCCCTTCTTCCATCAGCATCGGGCTGCGTTAGAACATCTTTTATTGAAGCAGAGGGTACATATGCAATTATCTTGGAATGCAAAATGTAAATTCTAAAATATTTCAAAAACTTGATAAGAGCATATGATTGTTTCTTCATAATATCATACCTCAGCTTAGCATCCATTAAGGTTTTGCTGAAGAATGCCACTGGATGCTCTGAGCCTTCTTCATCTGCTTGCAATAAAACTGCTGCAAGGGTGTCTTTAGAGGCAAATGAAAATATATGGAACTCCTGGCTGTAATCTAGACTTCTTAAAGTGGGAGCCTCCATAATATCTTTCTTAATGGACTCAAAGGATCTTCTTGCTGAATCAATCCACTTAATCTCTGACCCCTTTCTCAACATGGAGGTAATGTGCTTTACGAGTTCTGTAAAATTTGGGATAAACCTCCTCACAAAATTTATTTTTCCCAGAAAGGATTGGATGTCTTTCTTTGATCTCAGGACAGACAAGGTTTGTATTGCTCTTACTCTTTCTGGGTCAATTTTGACACCTGCAGCAGAAACAACATGTCCCAACAGCTTGCCCTCCTCTAAAGCAAATTGTGACTTTTTAGGATTGAATGAAATCCCAAACCTTCTGCGCTTCAGGAACACTTTCTTTATATGCTGTAAATGATCTTGATGGCTACTGGAGTATACTATTATATCATCAAGGTATACAAGGACAAACTTATCCTTCTCTCCCACAAATGCTATATCGATAGCTCTCTGAAAGGTGGCTCCAACATTCATCAATCCAAAAGGCATCTTGGAATACATAAAAGTGCCCCAAGGAGTGGTGAATGCAGTCTTCTCTTGGTCATTTGGATGTACAACAACCTGGTTATAGCCTAAAAATCCATCCAAGAAAGACATCACTTTGGCTCCTGAGACCTTCTGCAATAGATGCTCCATCTTGGGCAGAGGATAGTTGTCTTTTTTAGAGCATTTGTTGAAGTTTCTGAAATCAACACAGAGTCTGATTTCTCCACTTTTCTTCCTCACTACCACTAAGTTGGCTACCCATTTTGAGTATCTGAGAGGGATTATGATTTTGGCAGCCAGTAACTTTTTTATTTCCTTTTCAATCAAAAGGAGGAGCAAAGGATTTATTGGTCTCAGCTTCTGCTTAAAAGGTATGGTGTCTTTCTCTAAAGGGATTTTATGCTGGATGATCTTTTTGTCATATGTTTTCAGGTCACTATATTCCCAGGCAAAGACATCAGCAAATTACTTCATTAAATTGCAGTATTCAGCACTTTGGACAACAGACAGATGGGTGGACAGATTTATGTACCTTGGCTGACCTGGACTCCCTATATTATGCTTACAGACTGTAGATTGATCTTCTTTTTGGGCAGCCTTATAAAGCACATCATTCTGGTCAAACAACTTTTCTAATGGAATTAGACCCTTAGGTATATGATTGCTGGGAAGTTGGACAATGCTATCTTTGCCAATTTTGTTTCTAAGCTGGGATTGGGGACTTTCTTCCAAGGCTTCATTCTCTTGGTTAATTTGCATTTTGGAAAATTCATCAATAACTTGCAGAAACCTATTCACTTCATCATCATCCTCAAAAACTTTCCAATGCTGGACATTGTCAGGAAAGGATCGTCTGCATTTTATTTGAACTTCATAAACTAGTCTTGGAGGCATGGGAGGGATGAACATGCTAGCAGACACAGCAAGGGAATCAGCAAGCTGATTTTTGGCTCTAGGGACATATGAGATAGAAAAATTATCAAAGGAATCTTTGAGTCTCCATACCTCATCTCTTTATGCTTTCAACCTTGGATGCTTTGCTTGAAATGTTTTATTTAATTGCTGAATGATAAGATCAACATCTCCAAACACCTTTATGTTCCTGATTCCTTTGTCTTTAGCTGCATTGAGACCCAATATCAAAGCCTCATACTCTGCTATATTGTTGGTGACTTGGAAAGCCAACTTGAAAGACAGATGTGTGCTTTCTTGTTCTGGAGATATCAACACCATCCCTGCTCCTGTAGTCCCCCTGGAACATGCTCCATCAAAGAACATCTCCAAAACCAGACCTCCTTGCTCTCCCTTGGCCTGATTTGTTGGTTTCCTGATCTGTATTGAGGCCTTCTGGGATTCTTCAATTTGGAGAATGCAAGCTCCAAAGTCGGTGTCCACAGCATAAATGGGATGATTAGAAGGATTCTTATCATCATTAATGATGTAGGCCAGCTGTGATTCTCTGTACAATCTCCTGCTTTCTCCTCCAAAAACTAGGACAGTGGCATAAGATAAGTCATTCTGTAATGTCCCACCTAGTCTCTTAATCCACCCTCTGGATAGCAACATGCCAAACTTGGGAGGGACGTCTGCTACCACAATATCCATCATCATACTCTTCATGGGCAACTGAGTTAGGGTAATGGCCAGGTCTTTGATTAATCCTAAGAACTTTACCTTTCTTGAATCAAATGAGAATAAGTCATGATATGGTCTAGTAATATCAAGGCCTAACTCTTCCATGACAACTTTAGGCATCAGATTGTGGCTGGCCCCTATGTCTAGCAGGCAATTGTGGAGGATTTTGTCATGAATGGTCAAGGAGACAAAATGATGGAGAATTTTTATCAGCAGGTTCGATCATAGGGCTAAGCACAATTGCAGGTTTATCATCTTGCAAATTAACATAGCCAGTGGAGGTTTGTGTGGCTTTCAGCTCAAGAGCCTCAAGGATAGGCTTTCTAAAAACTTCACTCTTTGCAAGTTCTAACAGAGGCATAGATATTTTTAACTTCTGGACTTCTGACTCAAAACTGAAAGGGGAAGGGGACTTATTAGGACCTCTTACCTCTTGAGCTGGTGCTTTGAGGATGACTGGATCAGATGCTGATCTTTTCTGTCTGATATTCTGTGACTCTGTCTGGACAATAGCTTTTTGGGCAGGACTCTCCTTGACATTATTTGCTTTTGACCTCAAATTATATCTTTGCTGTTCACCAGTCTGCAAAACAACCTCTCTGTCCCACTCTTGGTTGTTTTGGTCCTGCAGTAATGATTCTTCATATGCAACCAATGTCAAAAAGGTAGCACTATCTTTATCTTCCATGCAACGGATTTCATCCTCCTCTTCAAACTGCTCTCCTCTATGACTACATTATGGAAAGGAGCCTTAACTCTTGGTTCTTCATTTGCTTCTTTACCCCTTTGAATGATTTGCAACTGCTCATTTGCTCTTCTGAATGGATTTGGATTTCTTGGAGCAAATGTGTTTTGAAACCTTGTTTTCCCAGAACTCTGCTCAACTTTCAGCTTAGATATCTCAGCAGCTAATGACTCTATAATTTTAGTCATTTTATCTAATTTAGGTTCTGAAGATGAAGTGGAGGAATAAGAAGCCTCACCTCTCTTCCTTCTTTTATTAGCATGTGTTTTAAGCTTTTCTGCAACTGTGATATTTGATTCCACCTCCAGTGCTGCATCTTGCATATCAGCTAGAGTGGCACATCTTCTTTCTCTCAACAGCAGGCAGAAATCCGAGTCAAAAGCATTGGCATAAGTGAGTTTGGCAGAGGTGGGGGTAGGCTTTACTTCAATTGGTATCTTACTATACATACGGTTAAATATTTTATTAAAATCAGGCAAAGATTCCCCATTCTCCCTCTTTAGGTTTCCAAACTCTGTATGATAGTAGAGCAGGTCTTTTCTATCTCCCCATTGCTTCAGGAATGCATCATCCAATGCCTCAATGTCTATTATGGACCTATGGGGCAATTCTTTGAACCACTTTCTAGCCTCTCCATCAAGGCTCTGGACAAAAACTCTCATCCACACATCATCTTCACTGATATCTAAGTTATCATCATAACTATAAAAAGACTCAAGGTGTTCTTCAGCTGTTACTGCCTCTGTACCAGTGAATTTGGGCATATATTTATGATATTCTCCTGCAGGCATGGCATTCACAGGAATAGGCAAGACCAGGGGTCCATACCTAGCAGCTATGATTCTTTCCATCTTCGTGGGAACTTGCTGACCTACCATGACTGGGCTAGGTGGAAGGATACTGGTAGATTGAGTAGTAGGAAGTAATGAAATAGATGGCAGAAATGAAGGAAATTTATGGAATATATGGGAGGCTTTCTTTGGATTGAGATCCAAAGGGGAACTGACTAAACAAGGAGCTATGTGAATCTTTGAAGGTATTTCTTTACTAACAGTGCTAGGCTCTAAATCTTCAAACTATATATCCTCAGCTATAACCTTCTCCTTCAAAGATACATAAGATTTCTTGGGCTTACTTGATCTTGATGCTCCTTTCTGTGATGTTTTCTTCTGCTTAGCAATCTTCTTAGGGTTAGGCACTGGGTAGTTGGTGATTTATGAGGATTTCTCCGAGTATGCCTCACAAACTGAGCTAGAACTGAAATGTGGAGTCGCCACCAGGTAGGTTCTCCAGTAGAGTTGCCAGATAGATGATTACAACCAGAAATGTGTCCAGACTTTGTCTATCATCAAAGCATGGAGCTGTGTCGTTCTTCCAGGGAAGCTGAGCTTCAATCTCCTCTCCCCGGAAAGGGCACCAATCAATGTTATCACCCCAAGAAACTCTCCTAGGTTGTAGCTCGGAGATGCTCATGATTATTATAGACTCAACTTAATATTGGAAATGGATGAATGGAAGGAAAGATGCATGTTCAAGCCAGTTAACCACTCCTACTTTGCTTTGACTCCAGACATACGTGAACACCCCTAGACTACAAGGCTTTAGACCACCAATTACTCATAGTTTAAGGATTGGGTGAATATGGATAATACTGACCACACCAGCAGATGCACAGGACCCTGTGATGGCCGGCTGCAGCCAGTAAAAAGGTCTGCAAATCTAATTCCCTAGTGTACAGACATGATGACAACTCTCTGTCACTAAGTGAAAAGAAACCTGATTAACACATTCAATGATACATGCAATATTTAAACACAGAGGTAGGATGACAGCTCGTCTAATGCTATACATCAAGAGTTCAGGAAAAAATGCAAATCAAGCACAGCCTAGAACAAAAAAGAGATGGAAAGTGAGCAATTAATAGTAAAAGAAGCTTGTATTAGCTGAAAATGAAGATGAGACGCTGCAAGTATCAAAGTAGTTACAGTCTCCAGAAGTTGAACTTTACATCAAAACAACAACCATCAACCTTGATTACATCTGTTTTTTGGGTATATATAGAGTTTCATTACAGAGGCACTCAGCCATTTTAGGTGTGTGGGGTCATAATTGACCACCAACCACTTTAACTGTCTTGGCAGAACTCTTGAGTACAATTTCTTGTTGTAGCAGATGGATTGATCTCCTCGGGTGCTCTGCTATCCTCTAAAGTGGCTGGAGTGTCGTATAAGCCAAAATTCCATGCTTGTTAAATGTAAATTTCTACTCGAGCCTTGTACTTCTTCTTCTCGGGTACACGGTCTGTTGAAAGCGGTGGTTGAGGATCTAATGCACCATGTACTAGATACTGGCCACCTTCATCCTTCAGATGCATGGGACAGTTCAAGGACGAGAGGACTGTATGGTGGATGCATGGGCAGGAAGAGAATAGATATCAGCCATTGGATCGAATGAATAGACAACAGAGATCTCTTGGCGGGAGGTATCGGGCGGAAGTGGGGGCGGAAAATCATGAGCCGTTGGATCTCGGGTGGGCATATACAACGGTCATCGGGTGGAAGACATGCATGGGAGATCACGAGCGGAGATGGAGGACGGGCGGTAAGCGGTATTTATTGCACCGCCATAGGGGCTTGGGCAGTAATCGTACAAGGGTGTGCGATTCCATTAGAACTGTGATGCATGGCAGTGGGGACAAATGAAAACCACTAATGATTGCGGGTTATCGTGTGGTCAGTTTGTGGGTGCGGGAAGAGCAGACGCCGTCTGATCGCAGCAGAGATGATTGGACGGCGGGGGTTTAATCGCATAGGTTTTTGTTGAATGAGGTGGAGGACCGTTAGATCAAGGTGCGATGATCGATGGCCACGATGATGGGTGACGATAGGTTACGGAGGTGCGAGGGCACATGATCATGGTTGTACGGGGTTCTAGGTCTTAGCGCGCGGGCTCAAGAGCAAAGGTTTTTACATGATTTCTAAACCAAAAAGCATATGTAAAGGAGATAAGAGGGGAATGGATGAGGAAATGGAGAAAGGTGAGGACAACAGGTGCAGGCCTTCTTCGAGTAGAACCAAGGACCGAGCTTATTTCTGCTCCTCGAACTTCAACAACCTGTAGCAGAGCTAACGACTACGTGTAAAAATGTGCAAACACAAGCAAAAATGAAAAAGATAAGTGTCAGTCAAATCACAAGTACTTGACAACAGTGAAAGATAAGCTCCTATGGATTGGAAGGAAGGATGTAAAATTGAAGCATAGGCAAATCTTTTGAGGGTGGTTATAGCCACTACGACAACTACTAAGTCCCTCTACTCTAATTTTTTGAGTTTTGTTTCTTTGTATTTTGATTTTTAGTACTTATAGGTTTAACATGCTTTGGAAAAATATTTTTGAATTGTTTTGATATAGTTATATGTATCCCTCGAGATTGGTTTGAGAGGGAGCCCTCACCATTTTTCAAAGATAAGTATTTTATTCCTTGTATTATCTTTTTTATATTTGGTTTCCTTCTCTTATCTAAATAAGGTTGTACTAGATTCTAATAACATTTCTTTTCATATTTTCCTTGTTTAGGAAACAATTGATGATAATTCTCAAGGGTTATGGAGAAGATCTCATAAGACAAAGCATTATATGAGTTCTATTGGAATTGATGTCCTATAAAGTTTGTCTAGAAAACAACTTAAAGGTATGCTTTAGACCATAAGCCTTGTTATCTTTGTGATAAAGGGACATTCATTCATTCTAACAAATATTATTTACATTACTAACAAGTGTTATTTCTATGACTTTTGAATCATAAAGATTCTTATTTGGGAGATTAATCATTAGATTGAATCTACCCTCATTAAAATTATCATGTTTGTGGAACCCTAAAAGGTTCCCTGTAAAATCCTAACCTAAGGGTATGTCAATGTGAAAAACCGTAGTCTACATAGGGTTACTGATGAAATTTAGAAAATACTATTCTTTTGATGTTTGGGGTTTTGATGGTAATGTCATGTTTGGAGTTTTAGTATTGTTATGGAAACCGTATTCCTTTAAGATTTGATTGTAATGTATTCCTAGACCTTGAGGTTTTAGTAAATTAGGGTTCATGATAAAACCCTTATATATCGAAAGTAAGCTCCTAGTAATGAAACCCTAGGTGTATGTTTGTTTGTTTGATCAAAACCATAGCCTAATCTAGATTGTTATATGTCTGACTTTAAAGGTATTGATATTTGTGTCTTGGGCTTACCTAGTGGATATTGATATGTTTCTGCATGATTATGAAATCCTAGATATGCATATGAGCTAACCTAGTTGTTAATGCTCATAGTATGTAAATTCTAGGGTTTGTAACTAAGCCCTAGTAGAAGTTTTAATATTTTAGGATATAATGACATTGTCTAGCCTTGATAATGAATCTAGGGTTTACAACAAACCCTAGTATAAGTTGGTCATATCATTGAAACTTTATATTGTGTTGTGCTTGGTTTTATTTGTTGACATCTAAGGCTTAGTATCTCTAAGATGATATCTAGGGTTTGCATTAAATCCTATTAGAAGTCTAACATATAAATTCTGAAAATTGGTAGATGTATTGTAGAAATGTACTTATTGCTTCTAGTGTTTGCAATATATCATAATATAGTCTGTCATATTTCTGAAAATAATATTGAGACCCTAGACATAATGAGACTGATATCTTGATTGAGTTACTGATTGATCTAGGGGCTGTGACAAAAACCCGAGCTAGAGGTTGAAGTATGGAAGTATGTGTTTCTTTTTCATCATAAACCTAACTAATTTTAGGTATTTTATGCCTAATGGCTCCATTATTGTATGACTATGATATATTTAACTTCATGCTTCTTATATGTATTGGGTTGTACTTGTGATTTAAGTTGTGAAGATACATAATCTTTAAGAGGTTGAAGATATTCTGAAGTAAAGTTGATTTGATAAGCATGATGAAGGAAGTTATATGAATGATGATGATCAAGATAACTTTAATAAGAAGAATTAAAGACATGTAAGATTCTCCAATGTTATGAAAAGAAGTTGATCTCCCTAGTTTAAGAGGGATCCTGGATAAAGTAAAGGGTATATCTCCCAAGTTGAGAGGGAGGGCATATTATAGTCATGATGGATACCTTGAAGAAGAAATTAGAGAATATATATTGAGGTGTTGCTGAAAGAAGGAAAGAAGGATCCAGTTGTAGAATATGTTGCTGCATGTGAAATAGGAAAGGAAGCTATATGATTAAGGAATCTTCCGTTAAGATTTGTTTGAAAAGCCTCTAAGTAATATTATGATAATTTGTGAAGTAACATCAAAACCCCGAAGGTCTGTGTTTACTTATGTATATATGAAAGTTTGTTTATGATGGGGTTTGTGATTGTTTCGATAAATCTCTCGAAGTTTTGGAAGCATGCTCAATGTTACCGATCTATTTGATTGGGAGAGATTTGATGCATTGATGCATTATGTAGGACTGGTAGGATATCTAGCTGGCCTTATGTTGATCTCTAGTTCCCGAAGTAGGGAGGGTGGCGTTGGTCATAGAGATGTGACCTTGCATTGCGCACCTAGTTCCCTGGGTTGATGGTTAGCAAGTAAGCCTGATGGTACTTAGAGAGGCTGAAAGATTTAGTCCATCTTAGTCTCACCCAGATATATTGCATTGGTAAGGAATTTAGTCTGTGGCACTGAGTGTGCCTAAACTCTTCATGGTTTATGTGTTTTGTGATCTTCCATGTACTTGTATATATATGAATACCTCCCTAATTAAGAGGGAGTATTGAAGTGTTAAACTCACATGGACAGCACAAAATATATGAAGGATAAATCAGTGAGTGCATTTTTTTATTAACATAAGATACACATTTATAGTACAATAGGTGACTCTTGGGATTCAGATCCCAAGGTCTCTTGGACTGCTTTGTCCATTCAACTTCCACGCTAACCCTTTAGGATTAGGTGTCCAACATTCCCCCCCTTAATCCGAAGGGTTATGTATGAGTCCATGAAGAGAGCTGTAATACAACATGTGCAAAAAATGCATGGCAGCACTAGGCTGAATGTGCTCTATGAAATGTTGGTAAAAAAGGGCGGTGGTTTAAGGATGACCACCAACACTGGAACGCTTAGTGCATTTCCCGGAACTCTTCCAAAACTGGCAAGAAACTGAAGTTTTCTGCTAGAGGAAGTGTTCTCAATCTATTCACGGGCATCTTTGTCTCTGGCTGCAACTCTGAAACTGGTGTGGCATGTTGTGGCTCAGGCTCGCTTGATGTGGCTTTGAAGCTTGTAGATGACCATCATTTTCCCCCCTGTCAGGTACAAGGTGAGAAGATGGAGAAAACTCAACTGCAAGACTGTTCAATACTCTGGATCAAGTTCTGACATGTGTTTGGAATATCTTCTTGGCTGTTGATGCCCATTGCCAAGAAGCGATCCATCCAAGATGAATCTTTGTTCTTGCAGGACGTTTATTTCTGAAGCATCTGTGTGAAGAATGGCTGGTTTTATGACAGTGCTTACATGGATGAAGATCAAAACAGTGATCTTTCAAATGGCCAACTCGGTCACAGTGTTGGCATTTTACAATCTGTTGTTGTTGTTGCTGCGGTGGAAGAGGAGTAGAATCTGGAACAGTTGAAGCTGAACTGTCGTAAGGAGCAGGTGAATTGTCATTAATGAATCCAGCACTCTGAAACTGAATGGGCTTGGCATAGTCTGGAATATGAAAGGACAAGTCCTTGTCATATCCAAGACCAGTTCTGTGCTTGTTGTGGACAAGCTGTTCCCAAGGACTGATGATGGGCTTGGGAAGTGCAGACTGAACCTCTGCGTCTGCATGTAACTTTGCTGCTTTATCTGAATGAACTGTAACATTATTGACTTGTTGTTTATGGGAGTCTGCTTCATTGTTCTGAACAGAAACAGGGTCAGAATGATGACTCCACTGGTGTAATTCTTCCTGCTGTAGCTTTGTTTCAAGCTGCAAAAACTCAATATTCTCATGTACAGTTTGCAGAGAGGTTTGGATGTCAAAGAGAGTTTCTTTGTTAACTTTGACCATCTCATCAACAGTGGAATGAATTAGGATATTCAATAACTTTAATGTATCTTCAAGTCTGGCCATTTTTCTTCAATGTGACTTAAAAAACACAACTGAGGCAACAGCAACAGAAAAATAATATTGTACTCTTACTACAAGATATTGTAAGGGCTTATCAAGTGGCAACAATGTCGCAAAAATGGTTGATGGAGCAATCTTGCCAATGTCCTCATCAGCTTGCATTATCTTTTTAATCCGAGACGCAGAAAATCGAGTATCGAGTTTTTTTTCTTCATGGTAGACTTATGCTTCGCCAGATTGCTCATAACAATATCTGAGTTTTGGGTGTGAGCTGTGTTAGTTTGCACTCCGCTGCAGCTATTCTATAAGACTCTGGTTTTATGAGCAATATGTTCAACATACAGGCACCGTACAGCATTCAAGAAAGTAATTATACATTCACCATACGTGCTCAGAAAATTCACAACATCACTGATATATAATAAGGCAGCCCACAGAATAAATTCTTTTTATGGAAATCTGAAAATACAGTGAGGGAATCAGTAATATGGAACCAGATATTTGAAGACAGTCATCAATAGAGATAGCCAACAATTATAACCCATATGAAATGACAGCTTTCAGCTTAGTTGAGAAACTGAAATATGCTGCCCAGAATTCGAGGCACAGGTCCATGCTAGTTGACAGCCATTGTTCGACCTTATTTACAACTCTGCCATTTACTTATCGCACTGCCTTGCACCCCGTAACAGGTTCTGGCAACAAATTCATAAACTGGCTTATCACACTTGTTCCGAGCATACACTCTGCGCACTGGGTTACCACGATGCGTTCACGCCACTATGAAACCAATTGATACATACAAGATTACACCTCCATCGATACCATGTTTAGATCTTGTTCCAAAATTTAATCAACCATTGGAGCTCGATCTGTGGGAAGCCGAGAGAGACCTTAACAGGAGTTGTCGGTCTTACTGTCCAACAATAAAAATCGAACTTTTAACGATGGTGGTGCAATGGCCAGCGGCTTCAAGTGGGAAGAGTATTGAAAAGAAAGAACGGGTTGGAATATGAATGAATGTGCAGTAACTGCATCAGAAGCCAGCGGATCCGATGCTTTCTACTGCACTGCAATTTTGCTGCCAGCAAACCCTCTACGAGCTTCGCCTCTGCGTTTACCCTTTACTTACACTACCATATCATGTTAAACGCTGTCAGCCGATGCCGATACCAACACTACCACTTGAGATTTTGGAGCAGTTTCTTGTAGCAATTAGATACCAATTGTAGTGATAACGACTCCGCAATTGATCAGTGACCTGATAGCGATGACGCCACAGGCAGCCCGAAATTTCTGAACATCTCTGTGCTACAGCGTGACAGCGTACCCAAACAACGGGGCCTGAGGGGCGAAGTGATAATGAACACATGAACAACGGGCCCTTCAATACAAGAAAAAATAAACGCTCCAGAACTCAACGCTGGCTGTCATGGAGTTAAATTTTGCAACGCGCTAGGCCAACAGCTTGAACTATGAACAGAGACAGGCTTTTAGTGACTGTAAAGAAGCCATTGAATCATTTACCGCAACCTCAGCATCAGCAGTTGCATCATCAACCAGCACCACAGCTAGCAATGAACCAAGTGACTAGTTCCACGAGGAGACCAAATGTTTCTCACTCCATTCCTTTTGGTTCTTTGATACCGATCATTTTCTTTTGAAAATATAAGTATTTACATTTAAATAGGTACGCAACATTAAAAATACAATGAATCCCTTCGACTGTAATCGAACTAACTTGTGCAAAAATGTAAATGCAGACAAAAATGTTTCAACACACGAGAGTGCACAGTGATGAAGATTTCCAGAATCGAAACAAATGATTTAACCTGCGGATACTACGAAAGTCTTTAGACATTGCAAGGCATATCCTATTTGTGCCTGCGTTTCCAGCGCTCAACCAATCTTTCTACAGTCTTGAGGGAGCTGAGTATGTCAGAACGGTTTTGGAGTCGGCATTCAGGGAGCTGACACCATCAGCAGCGCAGCGTTTTATATGGAAAATTGAGCAGCGTCTGGCAATGAAAAATGAGCAGCCTGGAGCAAGGTAATTATCATGAAACGCTCATGGACAGTGCAGACAGCACGCAGGAAAGGAATATGCACAGTCCAGGGAGTGCAAAGGATATGAAACGGTTTTGGAGTCAGAGCGCATTCAAATGAATATGTCAGGGCAGCGCTCAGGTTATGACAGCGCTCAGGCGTTTCAATGCCAGGATGACAGCACAACAGAAGCGCAGGGCGCAGTTCAACAACTTCCAAGCGTTGGTTTACACAGGCCACAAAAACAAGTGGCTCACACAATATTGAGAAGGTTATGAACGTACCAGCTCTGATACCATGTTAAACTCACATGGACAGCACAAAATATATGAAGGATAAATCAGTGAGTGCATTTTTTTATTAACATAAGATACACATTTATAGTACAATAGGTGACTCTTGGGATTCAGATCCCAAGGTCTCTTGGACTGCTTTGTCCATTCAACTTCCACACTAACCCTTTAGGATTAGGTGTCCAACAATGTAACTAGGTTTGGTCTTCATAATTGTATTTGAGTCATAATGAAATGTATTTATCAAAAGAAAGAAAAAGAATTTATTATTATTATTATTATGACTTATTAAAGCATGGGTTTCATGCTTGGGTCATCATGTTTTAGGTCAAAAATCTCCATTGAGGACTTCTAGGTTTGATATTGAGTCAATAGAGTCATTGTTCATTTTATGAGACCCTTACTGGGCTTTTGAATCATGTAAAAAGAATTATTATTGAGTAAAATAAGGCATTTTTCACCTATACACCAAGTCGGCCCTTACCTGATCAAGTTAGCCTATATGAGGTTAATTCGAACTCTAGAAAAGGCTATATATATAACTCCAGAAAGGCTATATATGAACCTCCTCTATCTCACTAGTGCTTGCTTGTACTTTTCCAACAATGGTATCATAAATTGTCATAACAGATGATGATAATTAGAGTGGAAGACCCAAAGTATTAAGTATATCAACTAATAGGCCTCAAGGGACTATGTCAGATGCCTCGTTGAAGTCCACAAAACAACAATGTATTTCCCATGTGTTTGTTTTAACCTTATCAATGATGGAATTGAAAGTAAACATACAATTATTGGTATTATGGTTACTCATAAGTCCTGACTATCCTTTGGCCCTAATTGTCTTTGTCTCTACCCATATAGAGATGTGAATGTCTAAGGTTGTGACAAATATCTTAGCCAATGTATGACCAACCATAAGAATGTAGTGGTTACTAGGATCAATATGTTCGCCATTTTTGTAGATGATATCTATGATATGGGAGGTCCAAGAAGGTGAAAATCCATGGGTCACCATTGATATGGATTTATGAAGGAATGAAATGAAATAATGATTGAAAAAAAAGCACATAGTTACAATGAAACGAAATTTCAATTAATAAATTGAAAATGTTGAAAATTGTTTACATGCACAATGAAAGCAAACTAGATCGAGCAATGGTAGCTTATCTCTAAGAAGAGATATGACAATTACATGTCTTTTGAACTATAGTACAATGAGGCTTTGAGGCCTTTTCATCATGAATAAATAATGAGAAATCCTAAACATCCAAAAACCTAACCCTAGGATAAGAAGCACCAAAATCTTATGGGCCCCTATGGGGTTAGTTGGAATGTCAACTTCCTGGGGTCATAACTTTAGCATACTATATTCGTTTAGCATGCATGATGGTCCATTAGAAAGGTATATCTGAGGAAAAAAACTTTCAAATGCAAACATTTACTTGTAGTATAATGTTTTCTCATTTCCCCAAAAAATCCCATTTAGGGCCTCAAAATGGCTCTGAAATTTTAGGACCCAAATATGCCAAAAATAGAAAATTTTCGAAATAGGAAACTGTGTTGAAAAATAGGAAATTTATTGGAAACAAGGTTGGGGTTCCAACTGGAATAGGTGGGTGGCCACCAATATCCATCTGGATCAACCACATAGTTAAACAAGTCAATAATATGGACTACTAAGACTTAGGGATATGTTTTAAAATTTTAGCTTTGATGTTCTTCACCTCTTAGGCCTTGGATTGAAGCTTAAGGATGACACGAGGGATAATAGGAAATTAGTAAAGAAACAATAATGGACAAGCTTAAAATTAGCTTGAATCCATGACTAGTTTAGAGCATTATTTTTTAGTAGTCCTCCTTGAAAATAAAGAAGCCAAGGAGGATGATCGTCAAACATAAATTACAAAAAAAAAGCTCCCTTTAGATTAATTTTGGCTAGAGCAACCTTCTCTTAGTTAAGTTCCCAATCCACCCCACATCTAATTAATCATAAAAATCATAACCTAGAATACAAGAGACATGAATAGCCCCAACGGTTAGCTCAATTGGTCGAGTCTCCATTGTTAAGTACCTCGCCGATCGGGAGGTGACATGGTCAATTCTCCTCAATGCCCTTGGGGTAGGCCATGCTAGTTGTCCAAAGGGCTTTAAAATATTCCCTTCGGGGTTGATCTACCCAGATTTTCCTTGGATGTAGCGGCCACCCGTGAACCACCTCTAAAAGAAAAAGAGACTAGTAAAGGAAAGAACTACCACTTAAAAAATAAAACCTTACAAAAGAAATGAGATATCATGCTTCTATAGGAAATCAGATGAAAATATAAATCCATGCTAATACAGAAAGTAAGTGATGAATCAACAATGACCTCCTCGTAAATATTTTTGATGGTATGGTGGGAGGTATGGTCATGGTATTGAATAAAGGTTGAATCATCATGATCAACCTAAAAACGGCAGCAAATTTCATCTCAAGGACCTCTTTGGAAAGAGGATCCCATGGCCAAATGGAAATTACTAACATTTATGGATCACTAATGTCCCACCTTAAAGGAGTCTTACTCAATGTCCTTCAAGGATTGGGGGAAATACTACATGGAAAATAGTGGATCATTAAGGGATAATTCAACCTCATAATGCTTTTGGTAGACAATATGGGAGGGATTATGAATTTAGGAGAATAAAATAAGTGTTTTAAACAAGTCATTAACTCTCTTGGGCTAATAGACATTCCCACAAGAGATGGATTGTACACTTGGAACAAGAAGCAAGGGGCTTTCTAAGGAATACTAGTGAGATTGAATGGATTCCTACTCTTAGATACGTTCTAGTTCTAGAACAAAGGGTATGATGTAGAATCAAAGGTGCTACCTAGTGTGGGCTAGGACCATCGACCCATATGCATGAAATGGGTGGGAAAATAAAACCAATCAATTACTCTAATTAGATTTAAAAAATTCTAGATTGCCAACCCAGACTTCAAGCAAAAAAAGGGTGCATGGTAGAAGGAGGATAATTCCTAATGCACAAACTCTAAGAAAAACTGAAATATGTTAAATACAAACTTAAACAATGGAACAAATAGGAGTTTAGATTATAGAAACATCTTTCAAGACAAATGATAATTGGAACAATACATGGCTGCAACGCAACAAGAAATAATGGACACATGAAGGACTAAGGACTTCATTATATAAGAAAATGGTTGAGGGAATTGATAACAAACTTTAACAAACAAGAATAATGTTAATGAAAGGAAAATTCCAAAGTTTGTTGTCTTAAAGAGGGTGACAAAAATATACAATTCTACCATTGCACCACCTTGTAAAGAAGAAATCATAATGAAATACACTTCTTACATAATACATAGGGCACCAAACTAGAAATTAATGACAAAGTCAAGAAACTAAAGGCATCCTTAGAAACATCCCCAAGCTAGTCATATAGGAGAAGAACACCTCCCTATGACACAAATAACTTACAAGAAGATTATAGAAGTTGTAAAACGCATGGCCTTGGGCAAGGCCCTAAGATAAAATGGGCTCACACTAGAATTACTTAAGGATTATTGGGAGGATGTTGGAAAGGAATTTAAAAGATGATAGAATATCCAAAATGTATAGGGGGACTTACCCTCCCAAAGAAAAGAAAACCTAACTTGACAGTCAATTTCTATCTCATCTCCCTCTATAATGTTATCTACAAGATAATCACCAAAGTTATAGTAATTTATCTTAATCCAATCATGTATTAGATCATCTCACAAAATAAAGGAGGATATATCAAAGGTAAGCAAATCCTTGATGGTATCTTAGTGTCCCACGAAGTTATCCATACTCTCATAAGCAACAAGTAGCCAGGTATTTTGATAAAACTTGACATGTCAAAAGATTTTGACAAACCAAATTGGAGTTTCCTTCAAAACATAATTATGACCTTTAGTTAGTTTCATATCTAGACTAATTAAGTATTAAGCCTACTTTCTAATACTTTCTTCTTAGTTTTGGTTAATGGGGTTTCCTTGACCCCTTTTATCCCCTCTATAGGTATAAGGAAAGGTGTTCCAATATCCCTTCTAGATTTTTGCATTTGTGGAAACCATTAGCATTTGAAACACCAATAGCAGTGTCACCCTACCTTTTCATATTACTTGGCCTGCAAGTATTTTTGTACAATAAAAATACATTCGATATTCACTTATATTTAAAAAAACTTTTTTGGTCCAAATGGCCTCTTTTCACAAGTCAAATCAAACACAACCTAATTACACTACCTCTCAAGTTTTCAAATTATTTATTTTATATAATTATAATTGTTTATTATAACTTTTAAATATTTTATTAAAAAATTAATAAAATGTATTTATATAATTATAATGGTTTATTATAACTTTTAAATATTTTATTAAAAAATTAATAAAATGTATTTATATACTTTTGAATATTTTATTAAAAATTAATAAAATGTATTTTTTTATGAATAGATTAAGAGCTTTTAAAAAATTATATATATATAATAGTTAAACTAAGCCACAAGATAACCTGTATTCTATGCGAAAATTATTCAAACCGTTGTTACTTTTAATAATAATTATTATTCAAAATGGAAAATGTATGTAGTGATACTATGAATTGATTGAATGTGATCAAGATTGCCTTGCATGTATATATTAACAGTGACATCATCTTAATATATTTTATTTTTAATTTGTTTTTAATAAAGGTTATATAATATTATTTAATTTAATACAACATATTAGACTTTCAAAGATATATTTTAAAATTATTATTATAATAATACAATTATGGTTGTTACTTTTAATAACAATTATCATTCAAAATGGAAAATGTATGTAGTGATAATATGAATTGATTGAACGTGATCAAGATTGCCTTGCATGTATATATTAACAGTGACATCATCTTAATATATTTTATTTTTAATTTGTTTTTTAATAAAGGTTATATAATATTATTTAATTGAATACAACATATTAGACCTTCAAAGATATATTTTCAAACTGTTATTATAATAATATAATTATGATTTATATATAAAACATTAAGTAAATACAAAATATTACATATTAAGAAGTATATATTATTTTTATTACAATAAATGTAGTTATGATAATGACATTTTTTATTGTATTAATTTTTTTAAGATAATTTTTTTAAAATCATTATTCTATTTTATTGTTTTAAAGATTATTTAGTGTAATTTAAAAAATAATGATTAGGTATAATGATTTATTAAAATTTTATTTTATTTTTGTATTCAAGTTTCTCTGATATCCGTAATGAATTAGGCAAAGTCTTTTGGTAGAAATAACAAACCAAACAACTAAATCAAAGTCTTTGGTTCGAAACGCCTCCGCCAAAAAATTATCTTATGTGATTTCTACCAAAAGACTTTACTTAATTTTATTTTATTTTAAGTAGTGATTTTTATTCAGTTGCTTAATTTGTTATTGTTGCTCTTTAGGATTGGATTGTCCACCACCACAATTTAGAATTATAATTAATAAAATATCTCAATTTACAAATCAAAACTGGTTGGATTCTAAACTTTAACATTAATTTTAGAGGAAAAACATATTATAATAAATTTAATTATTAAAATAATAAAACGTATTATAATTATAAATTTCCTTGTTAATTTAATTTTCAAACTTCATTATATATGAAAAATATGATTTGTTTTAGTAAATCTCTAAAAAAAAATTCATTTTTTTTGGATAAGTTCAATTTTTTAAAAAATATAACAATTTATCTAAATATTTCAAAATTTAGATTTCTTAAAATTATATATATATATATATATATATATATATATATATATCTTCACAATTTTTTTACTTTAATCCAATTATTTTTAAACTAGGTAGCAGGTACTCGCTACTATCATAATAATACAGATATCTCATTCTATATCTATCAAAACGTCATTCTATATCTATCAAAACGTCATTGAATTCATACAGGCAAATGAAATTCACTAAGATCTTTTTGGGTCGGTTTCAAAGCCTCCATTTGAGTGGGCAGTTCACATTGTTATAGACTTTCCTTTTCTAGTATATTTGAGTAGTAAACCCACCGCCCATAAGAGTAGGATTAAGAGTTGGAAAGACTTAGAAAGGTCACCGTCCTAATCTATAACGTGAGCAGATTCCACTGTTTCACGAAGCTAGGTTGCGAAGCACCCACTGGTTGACGCACTCATTAACCTGTAGGCAAGAAGTATATTCACCAACTTGTATTGGGATATTAAGAAAGGCCTGGCTTACAATTCCCATTAAGGGCGTATTGACATATTGGTTGTTTTGGGATTAATTTAATAAAAGTTTTATGGGAGAGCTTTAATCTTCTTGCATGCGCTAAGTACATGGTAGGCTCCTCTAGTCCAATGTGCACCAAGCGCTATGAAGCCTTGTAAAATTACTAGGCCAATTTATTTTTTGGAAAGATAAATCATTAAGATTAAATGAATTGTTATTGTTATATATACCATCCCACAAATATAATAAGATCTACGCAATTAAATCAAATTTTAAATCTTATTATTCTATAAAAAAAATCTTTTGAATTTAAATAATATAGTCCTATCACCTTAGTATAATAATATCTAAGCAACTAATAGTAATTTTGAATTTTGAATTTTAAAAAAGTAATGTGAATGTAAATAATATGGACATATATTTATTACAGTAAATACAAAATTATTTTATTTATTTATTTTTAATTATTTTCAATATATTATTTTTAATTTTACCTATTTTTTTTTTGTTGTCTAGTTTTGGTTTCATTTTCTAGATGCACTTATATAAGCTTCTATTTGGCTAAATATTCATATTTTTTTTTACTTTAATTTAGTTATATTTAAACTAGGTGGCAGGTATTCGCTACTATGTAGCTTGTTAAGTAATGTAATAGAATGAGTCAACTAGGAATCCAAGTCATTCATCTAATTAGGGTACTTATGGAAATTATAACTATCTCCGTCTTCTACGTTATATACATAGACATGAATATGATAATATGATAATTAGAGAGAGATATACAAATAAGCACTACTTGTTGTAGGTTTTATAGTTAGTTGATCTCTTTCCCCTCCTTTTGTGTATGCATGCTTGCATATTATGGTTTCATGTTGAACTACTAGTGACTATAATAACTTCATAATCCAGTATATTATAACATTGGTTTTGTTGCCAATAGTGTGGATTTAGGTCAAACACCTTATATAATAGTTGCATGCATGCATGGGTTCTAAGTGAGAAGGAGATCAATGAGTGGTGGGAGAGAAAGTTGAAAAACTATTTCAATAATTATGCTAGAAGGAATCAATTCTTATATGGCTTGGGAACAATTTAAAAAAAAAACCTATGAGAATCTCTTAGAACTAGTCTTTTTGGACATGAAGAAAGAAGTTAAAAGACTTAGAACATGATAAATTGAATGGAATATTATAAATTGATGCTAAAGTTTCTTAATAGGGGCAAAACAAATTTGTTTCAATGGGTCAAGAAGATGACTCGAGAATTTGTTAAGAACAAGAAATTAAGGAGCACACATTCAAGATGACATGAAGTGAAGTTTCCTCATTGAACTACATGAAAATTTTTCTTCATTCTTACCAATTTTACTATGAAATTTTTTCATTGACAAAGGAGTTAATCATGAGATCAATCCAAGACCTCCCTCAAGAATAACAATTTCCAACAATTGGAAGAAGTAAGAGGAGTGGGAATGATTTTAAAAAAAAGGAACATGACTACTATGATTACCCTTATTGACCAAGAGTAGACTCAGGGTTAATGATAGAGGGGTAGCTACTCCTTAAATGACGCTATAAAGAATTAACCCTAGTGTACTCATATTAAGAAATAAGACACCAATACGAGAAGTATGCCAAGGAACTGTTAGAAATACTGAGAGGGGGGTGAATCAATATTTCTCTTCAATTAGTTAATTTTTAATTTATACATCATTAATTGGCATTAGCATCAGATCAAAAAATAAATCAACACCATTCAACAATGCATAATATCCAAGACTATAGACACCTAAATTTTAGGTGGAAACCCTTTCGAAAGAAAATCCACCGAACACTTCTTAATATATAAATTTTGAAGATTACATCAATGGGAAGCTCCAACTTCCAAGATTCTCCAACTACAACTGGAAGGAGGATCCAACCCCCTAATTTATCAACTACAACTAAAAGGACTATCCAATGCCCTAATTTACCAACTCCAACTGGAAGTATGCTCCAATGCCTTGGCTTTATCAACTTCAACTAGAAGGATGCTTCAACAACCTGTGCAATATTCAACCTACCCTAGCACCACCTTACCACCCTGAAGTGTTTTCAGGATCCAAATTGAAAGAGACTCCAATCTTCTGCCTTGCACTGCCCTTCCACCCTGCTTAGCAAGATGAAACTTTCCTTGAAGGCTCAAACCTTCAACTCACACTAGCGCACCAAGTTTCATATATTTTTAGAATGAATCTTACTGTGATCAATAAAATAAATAATATCAAATATCCTGTTGGCTTTTTCCATTCTGTAGTACTAGCACAAAGTTGTCAGCAAACACAACAACTTCTTTTGTTTAACGATCAAACTCTGGTTGTCAATGCTAATGATGTACTTCAACTTCTGTAGCTGAAACCCTAGCTTCACAAGTGTGACCAATAATTATAATCATATAAATGTATATGTTGATAGCCCTAGTAGTAGTGGGTTAAAATCATAATTAAAATAATCAACATTATTTCTGTTATGTTCCCACAATCTTGTATAACTTCCACTACTGTCACTATTGACTTGTCCCCATGAGCAGAATCCTATATGCCACCAATCCGAGCTATGTCCAACTATAAGTTGTCTCAACTTTTTCCTTGATGAGTTTATGATCATATGATGTTGGACCAACTAATCCTATGCTCAAGGATCAATCCTGGAGCTTCTAGTCATATGTTGCAACAAACTCTGCCTCAACTTTTATACTATGACCAAATACAAATGATCAACACAAGGCTTATATCCCTCTCTACTAAGATGAGATGAAACCCTAGTAGTATAATTTCTTAGACTAGTCCAACAACATATGTATGTTCATTCAGTTATATCATAAATGTAGGATTTCTCAAATGATCCACTATTGATGTATATATGTTAATTAAGGTATGTTCTATGCTTAAGAGAAATTTACTTCAAATTTATTATTATCCCAATATCAATTTCCAGATTAGCAATCACATCAGCATGATAGTAAAATGTAGATAGAACATAAACATAAACAATAGAAGACAAGCCAAGACAAGAGGACACAATACGTGGCATCAACCAAGGACAAACCCCAATGTGGGGAAACCCTTGATCAATTATTCTCATAATCTTCAATAGTACAACAAAGAGAGAGAGATAGTATAAATATACAAAATTGATATTTTATGACAGCAACAACAAACCCTAACTAGCAAATTCAAAGTTGGTCAAATAGGTCAGATTTGACCTCCAATCAGCTCAATCAATACCCCAAACAACTCAGCCTCCAAAAACATGAAAAAGCAACCCAAAACAGTCCCATAATTCAGACAAACAAAGGCCAATAGAAGTCAACCCGCAGCCAGCAATTAGGGCAGGCAACGCTGGTCAAACCTGAGGTTAGATCACCTCGGTTTGTGTGCCAAAATTCACCGCCTTCCAAGGAGAAGTAGCCACACCTAATATACAGTCAAGGAGGGGCCCACACTAGTTAGATTACCTTGCTACAACCTCAGTCAAACTCGATCAACGTAGCCCTAGTCAGAAAGCAAACTTCGTCCTTTCACATGTGTGAGAGAAGCAGCTCCAGAAATGCATACCCAAACAAGAGAGGAGAGAGAAGGATGAATGGATGAGATGATGAAATAATGCCACAAGATCTCTTCCTTTTATATGCAACGTTGAGGTTAATTTGGGGGTGAAAATGACTGTTTTTCTTGCTGGCCGACCTTGAAAAATTGTCAAGAATATAAATAAATTCATATCTCCATAAATACATGTCAGAATTGGATGATATTTATATAAATCCTACACCTCTCGGCGAGAGGAATCCAAGAAAAATATCAGCTACCATAAATAAGGTGACCCACATGGAGTTTGGCCCTAGTTGCCAATTTTAAAACTCCTTCTCAACTAGGGATAATTCCATCTGCTAATCCATTTGTCAGTCGATACTATCTCTACCATCAATGAACTTCTCTACTCTACTCTACTTTGCTGAACTATGAAGAAGAAGAAGTGATCAAGATTGTATCATACCATTCTCTACTAACCCAAAGTCATTCCCAGATAAATGAGAGTGTCTCATACCACTCTTATTTACCCGAAGTCAGTTCCAATAAATAGAGTGTGTCATACCACTCTTACTACCCAAAGTCAGTTCCAATTGATCCCAAATCAATATCATCCTAGCATAGGGAGTATTGTAGTACACAATGCATCCATCAGTAGTACTATGGTCCCTATCCTCATTTCCATTCTCATTGTCCAGATGAGAGGTACTTCCCATGAGTCCCAGACTAAATGGGAACGATGTCTCAACATGAGAAGGATGAACCACTTGTCTTGCCTACATGTCGCCATGGGGTATCACAGAGGAAGGCCGGACCACTCACCTTGTACACAACAGACCATTAGGGGAAGGCTGAACCACTCACTCTATGGTTTCTCATCACTCCAAGAAGTACCCCAAGCCCCCCGAAGCTCCCAGAGATCAATGTCCATATCATACATGACCCTCATAAGAGGGTCTCTCCACGACTCCTAGTCGTTCTCGGAAAGTCAAGAATTTGACCTTTCCCAGCAGCTTTGCCAAAATGTCGGCGACCTACACATTAGTCCCAATGTGATGGAGCCTTATTGCTCCTTGTTGTACCATATCATAGATAAAGTGGTACCTGATATCGATGTTCTTGGAGCGATAATGAAATACGAGATTATCTGATAATTAGATCCCACTCTGGTTGTCGCATAGGATCACGGTGGTATCCAACACATGTCTAAACAACTCACTAAAGAGCTTCCTCAACTAGATAGCTTCACAGGAGGCCATACTCGCAGCTATGTATTCAGCCTCAGTGGTGCTCAAAGCAACTGACTTCTGCTTCCTACTCATCCAGGATATCGAAGCAGAACCCAAAGAGAAACAACACCCATAAGAGCTCTTGCGATCCACCACACTGCCTGCCCAACCAGCATCAGAATAACCATGCAGTCTCACATCTCTGATAGTGTATCTTAGTCCATGAGTGATTGTGCCCCGAAGATATCTTAGAAGATTCTTGGCACCAAACCAATGTGAGTGATGAGGCTCAACCATATATTGGCTCAATGTGTTAACTACAAAACATATATCCAGATGGGAGTTCACGAAGAACATCAGTACTCCTATGAGTTGACGATACTCATAAGCATTTCCCAATTTAGGTCCAGTAGCACTACCGCATAACTTCTTAAAGTTAAGCTCCATAGGGGTAGTCACGGGCTTGCAATATACCATCCCAAATCTTTCCAATATCTTCACAACTATTTTCCTTGAGATAGGAAAATTTCTCTTGGCTTTGGCTAGACCTCCAACCCTAGAAAGTAGTGCATTAGTACTAGGTCCTATTGAGAGATTTAATGGGTGTATTAATTCTCCTGCATCTATATGTCAATTCGAGCTCGAAACATGAGTTGTACTACGCTTTCTAAATTCAATTCTTGGTAAGAGTTCTAATGGTTTCCTTTATAAAATGATTTAGTTGAATCTAGCACACAGTTCATCAAATTCTAGCAAGTAGAATCAATAATCAAATTTCAACTTTGAAACCCTTAATGAACCTATACTTTAAAACTATTATGAAATCCCAATCTGAATCACGAGATATATGCTAAGCAAAAGATTCCAATTAAAACACTTTGTCAAATAACTCAAATCGCATGAAAATCCTAAGAAAACCCTAATTCTGTTACCTATGCTACTCTTGAATGAAAGGTTGCAAATTCTAATCTACTTCAAGCATGTTCGAAAGGCAAGTAGACTTGAAACTAAACTTTTCAAAGGTAACTTTAAATATTTAGGACTCTATGATAAGCTTCACTCTTGGGTGCAACTCAAAAGAATTTCCAACTAAAAACCTATTTCAATCATCTTGCTTATTTTACTAAGTACAAATCTAAATCCTATGCCTGAAATTAAGAGGATACAATAACTTTCAATCTACTATCAAACCCTAGCTTAACAAAATACAACCTCTAGCATTCAACCATCATGAAAGGAAAACTTAACTAAATGAGATGCCAACTCTTCTTATCAAACCAATGAAAGCTTGTCTTCAAACTGATAAACCTATGTCACTCCAAACCTATACTCTGTTTCAAATAGAAATTTGAGCTATAAGTAATATTTTGCCTGATCCAATCAATCAAAGAGAGAAACGATCCTCTAGTAATTACTATTCTTCATTTCTATTTTGGAAATTGATTTTTAATGCTTAACACATGCTCTGCTTGTTTTCAAGTTATGAATGGAAATAGAGAGTGGAATTAACTATCTTAGCAACTCAATTATCCCAATCATTATAATACCAAGTTCAATTGATAGTTCTGGGATTTTTATGTTAAGTTTTAATGATTCTATGAGATCGATCAGTCGATACTCCACACTGTGAATTCTAATTCTCTTGCTACATAAACCTTACACAACATTCATTCAGTATCCTTCGAGCTCAGAGAAGTATTTGTAATCAAGATTTTATGGAGGGATTGACATGATCGTTGTGTAATTCACTAGGAAAGGCATGCGTACAGGCTTGTGATTTGGGTTATACCCACCACTGGGCAATGCTACTATGCAACAAGGGATAAAACAATCTCGCAAAGGCTATGAGATGCGTTTTAAATCAGAAGAAAAGAACCAAAAATATCAACATGTTGGGTCAAAGACGAAGTGAACAAAGGTCATTACATTCACCATTAATTCATTTTGAAAATAGGGTGTGTCTAAAAAGAAATCAAAGGAATGCGTTTTTATTGAGATCAACTTGTAGTGAATGCTCAATCCAATCAACTGTAAATTCTAATTAATCTACTTATTCGCCATATAACCAAATCAAACCTTACGAAAACTAGCTCACTCAAAGATCAAAGCAAGATATGCCAGAATGCCAAAACATTGTTATATAAACAAAATGAATTCAAAAGATCTGGAAACAAACTAACACAATCAGTCAAATGCCGGAAACTAGATTTAATTTTTTTTTCCAAACAATTCAGAGAGATGAATTAAAACTTAAAGCAATCAAATCGACTACTAGATACATGATTAAATTTCCCAGTGGTGGTGGGCCCTTGCCACTACTGGGTATGAAACTTATAGTAAAATGAAGAGAATCAGATAATTATATCAACCATTTATAAACTCTTGCAATCACAATTTCTTCTTCAACGCAAAACCAAGGCAAAGATAATTTCCATTCATAAGTCTCAGTAGAACAACAAAAGAGTTTAGATTCCTCAGTATGTATGCGTGTATATCCCCCTTCTACATTGTTTCTACATGATTTATAATCCAGTTTACATATTACAATTATTAAAAATAAAATCATGGAGATTCCAATCCAATTTCCATTCTAATCAAGGCTTAGCAACCAACAATTTGCTATACAAGATCTGAATGATAAGATAAAATTCTGCTTTGGAAGCTGAAATTTGGCTATGCATAAGAAGCATTGATCTTCCTCGTTTAATTCGATGAGGTCACGTCAACCATCTTGCTCCTCCTTAATTGAAAATCTTCTAGTGTAATTTCCTAGAGTGAAATTTTGGATTTCCGCCTTAAGTGCAATTCCTTCTTTGAGTGCAAAATTCTCTTTTGATGCAGAAGTCCTAGATCCTTGTGAGAGAAATCTTCACATCTATCACCCATAATAATTAGTAAACAAACAAGCACACATTCAACTACCTAATATTGATCATCAAAATATCTAAAACAACACCATTTGTAATGCTTTTACCTTGGATGGGAATTTGGTATAGTCCAGGCACAAGGAGGTCAAAATGACATGAAAAGAGTTCAACTGTAGGTTAAAACAGGGCAAAAAGTAGTATGAAAAGTGTATGAGTAGAGACAAAAATAGAGTCCAACATCTCCCCCACACTTGAGGTGATGCATGTCCTCATGCATCTCAAACCAAAAAGAGATTGAATCACCTAAGTGTCTGGTCAAAGGCCAGTTGCCTTGACCAAGACTTCAAGTCCTCTTTTCACTGGCACTGAACATTTGGTGAACTACCTGGCTAACTTTTGAGCATTGATCCTTTTTGCAGGATGAGTCTTGGCTGCTTTCCATGTCAAAAGCTATCTATTCTTTCTCTTCAAAGCATCATTTTGAGCGAAGAGTCTCAAGTTACTATCACACAGCTAATCATTCACTCCTTTGACATAGTGAAACAATACCTTAAATTTATGAGCCTGATCTTTGAGTTTACCAATCCTCTTCTGGAGTCTGATCAACTTAATTCTTAGGTTCTCTTCTTCTTCAAAAACAAGTGTCCTTGCTGGAGCTGTGGATTGTTGGGAAGGACTTCCTCCAGGAATCTGACTTGCACTATGTTTAGGTGAAAATAATTGTTGTTTTTGATTGGCTAAAGGATGAGTGGAAGTGTGTAAAACTTGGGCAATGTCATCAGGAATTTGGGACTGCAATGGAGGTGAAGGAGACCGAGGGAAAGATAATGGAGATTGAGCAATGAACTCTGGATATGAGGTTAGAAACACTTGTTGAGGACTGGTAGCTCGAAATGAAGATGAGGTGTGAGGAGGTTTGTTCATGCTCGAGTCCTCCTTCTACCTTATATAGAAGTTTCTATAGTAGGAGCTGAAGTTTTGTGAGCAAGAAATAAAGTCCTCCTAACATTGTTTTTGGGCTTATGACTTTGTTGACCTGTTGAGGGAACTTCAGCTGGCTCATATGTGGAGGTTAAGGTCTCCCTTCCTATTTTCTCTTTTTTTTTCTTTTCTAACTGTATCTTTGAAGGCTCAGCTACTTGGCTAGAAGAGGGATCAAGAATTTTAAAATTATTGGGAGGAGGTGACACAGAATGGGCAAGATAAGTGGGGGAAGTAGGGGTACTTTGTGAGGTAGGTGCAGGGGTTTCCTTCCTAGACTTCAAGGTTCTACCAACAGGTCTCTGTCTCCACTTGACTGTGTCTCTTCTCCTGGAAAGTTCTCTATGAGAAAGTCTTCCCAAGACTTCTTTCTCTTACTCAGTTAAGCCACAATAAGAATTTTAATCAAACTATGATGGTAGAGGGAAGTATTTGGTTTCTTACCCTCAGATTGCACTCCCCTTGTTAGTGCCTAAATTTACCTCAGGCTGAGAAAGGTAGGATACAGGACCAACATCAAACCATGCTTAACCTGGTAGCTATCCCTACTAGGTCGGGAGAGGGCTCTCTCCGGGTCAATCTCAAAAAAATATGATCACTAAAGGCTTGAGATGACTGATATAACTGCTGATCTTAGGCTAGGTATATGTGTGAAAGAGTTTGATTGAATAAAATGATGTTTTTGTTGGCTCTAATGGAAAGGCCGATTTTGGGTGTGGGGAATGAGGCTCAGTCTTGCAGAGATCTCAATGGGGCAAGGTAGGCAACTGATTTTGGCACTTCAAATCAAATGAGATGGAGGGATTAGACAGGTGAGGAGTTGAAGGGGGCAAGAGAAATCATGGATCCTCTCCAAACAGCTGAAAATATCAAGAAACTAAAGCAAACCTCAAGTAGAGCACTGCAATTTCAATGGATTCTACTTACACTCTTGTTTGATTTAGCTGAGAAGAAATAAGAGAGATAATGGCATAAAATCACATAAATAAATTCACATTTACAAAGAAAAGCACTATACCAAGAAAAATTGCCAAATGGATCCCAAAGAGTGCTGCAAACCCTGGTCTCAATTCCTTAGCCAAAATGCTGATATGAGTGTACAATGAAGCTCAAGGCTTTCTCAAAAGTCCCCCCATGCTAATGACTGAAAAAACATAAGATACAAGCAAAAAACAACTCATCCTAGCCTCTAGGGGTCGAGCTCATGAGTTTAGGAGCTGTTCCAACTAATTCTAAACTGAGAACTACAAATTAGGCAGTGGAACAACTTGCCTCTATAAACTAGGGAACTAATTCATTTAGTTGCAAACTACCTTTTCATGGATGAATCTACCTCCATAAGTGAAAATTTTACATATTTACCTCATGATCCATCAATGTACATTAAATTACATCGCAAATTTGACATTCAGAAGGTGAAAAAGTCAAACTGGCAAAAGCTAGGCGAAAAACAGAGTATACTTAGTCAAACTGGCAAAATTTTTCCTATGCGCTGCGCCTGATTTCTCTATGCATAGCGCCTGTTTGGAGCCACTTTTAAGGCCTTTCCGGTGTCCAAATTCACTTCAAGTGTGCTTGTTGGAAAGGTATGCCTGTCTACTTTCCAACCCAAGTGGAATTTTTCAATTTTGCCTCTATTTGCACCGTCAAAAATCAAATCTCCCAAGACTGGTCAAAATGTGCCAAATGAGGCTGTGTCAAGGCAGAGTGTTGTTGCAGTCAACTTTTGAAGGTCTTCCTCAACTCCAAATTGAGCTGATGATAGCTCTTTGGAAATATTTTTTTGTCTAGTTATCATTTTACTCATCAAATAAGTCATTTGGCCAATAAATCTAGGAGAAAACTTGGTTTTCCCAAGGTCACTTCAGAGGTACATCAATTCTCCCGTGGAAACTGTATTTTTGACATTTATCTAAAACCATGAAACTTGTGTAAAACGTGAAGGAGGTTTTTCTTCCTTGGCCTATTTTGGACAAAAACCTCTCTCAGTTTTCCCAAATTCATCTTTTCTTGCTCAGAAACATCATTTGAGTAAAACCTACCTCGATGGGTGGAACTAGGGATTTGTTGAAATGACGTGAAATGAAGGGGATAAGGGGCTTATAAATTCTTGAGAAAATTTTGGGAAGTAGGGAAGGATGTTAGGAAGTAGGGGAAAGTGGAATTTCAAATATTGAGTAAGGGTAAGGGGTCCAAAAGGGCAAAACGCAGGCCTAGCCTAGAAAATTGTCAAGTTGTAGCAAGAAACTAGGGTTTGTGCGAAAATGAAGAGTTTGAGGGATATCAGTGATGGGAAGTGTTTAATAAGGTACATTAAGGATAGGGGAAGTTGCATGAACATCAGGATACAATTTTTGCTGATGATTTTACTATCAAAGAGAAATTACCTTCAAAACCCTAGGAGAGGGAAATGAACCTTACCTAGGCGCAACTTAAGCATGAACAAGGTATAAAATGACCCATTGGAACCTGACATGATGATGAAAACCCTCTGAATGATGGTACACTCAGCTGAATGGTGACATGGACCGACATTTGGACAACTTTGACAAGAGTAAAAGCAAACCCTAGACCTAATACCTAGTGACCAAATTTTACTTGAGGACTCACTGAAATGACAAAATTTGACCTTGACACCTTAAAATCACTTTGTAAGAGCATGTTTGATCACTGGAGGAACGCTGCAAAGACTGAAACTAACACCCCTGACCATCTTGTCGAGGCTTAATTTCGAGAAATGGGGAGTATTTATGGAGCAGTCCTCTGTAAAATGCATCAAGAGCCTGATATGATATAGAAAAATGATGTCGTACCTTCCTTCACAGGTTAAGAAATGTTAGATTATAGTTAACAAGGGATTCCATTGATCCTGAATGCAGGTACACAAGACTCCTTTGGCCCAGCTTAGTGAATGATAAGCAAATTTTAAAAATGCTACACAATTGGGAATGTGTAATTGGCTGCCCTTGAAGAAATTATCCCCACTTGAAGGTAGCCCTATTGCTTCGCTGAGATACTGCTCTGTGATCTTGAGTTACAAGTTTCCAACTGTGGCTCTCTTTCCATCAAACGTTTGGTCAAAGGTCAAAGCAACTACATCGTTGTACCCCTAAAACTTTTGGAGAAAAACTGTCCATCCCTTCTCTTCGATGGCCGCCTTACAAGATTGATATTCAGGGGTCTGCAAAAACTAACCAAATGTTGGCTCGTTCTTATCCACTCCCATGGTCAAATTCTGAGTGCACCTGTAGAATTCGCTGGCACAGACAAGTGATCAACTGAACCAACGAACCGACTCTCTTATAGCAAATGTCACTCCACAATTAGCACCCAATTGAAATTACGGGACACCTCTGCATGAGAACAATTCATATGGAGTGATCGTGAATAAATAGAAATGATGCAGCAATTAAAAATTCAAGAATGGAACTTAAGGTAATGCACTTAGAAAGGAACATGTATTTCAAGCTGGAGTCATGGCCATCGAGAGAAATAATGTGTTGGCTGCCTTTTGGAGCGAGAGGGACAATTGTTCATCATTACAACATCACATCTGTGAACAAAACCCGACAAAGGACCATTGATACGGAATAGACTCAGAGTCGACCTCAACCAAAGGCTGCTCGTCACATCATACTAACACCTGTGCATACTCTAAAGAATAATACCCTGCATCCAACCCACAAATCAGTGTATGTCGTGCCCATCAAGGGAAATCATGCCCGAATTATGAATATACGTGAGTAAAGGATAGGGGCCATAATCATGAGGAAGCCAAATGGGAAGTGGTTCAATACGTTAGGAAGTGGGGGTGAAAATAGGAATGGAGCCCAGCTTTTTAGGAAATTAGGTAAAATACAATTACATTTGGTGAGCATTAGAACTATTTGAGAGCAAATTAGGTAAGTTAAGTGCAATTCTTGTGTCAATGTAACGATCTTGGGTATAAAGGATAGTGTGAACGCCTTCTAGATCCATCGGTTGAAACATGTTTCCTCATTGTGCAGAGAACAACGATTTTTGCAGTGAATTGAGAGATCCAATCATCTGAGAAGACTTCTTGGTGCTTTAACAACAGAGTTTACATATTTTTGAGAGATTGATATGTTTTTGAGAGACTGATGGTGCTGCTGTTAGGATTAGCACTTGAACATTCATATCTCTACAAATATTTTGGAATCTTGAAACAATTGACTCTGAGGAAGACTCTAGCCCAACATTAAGTACTTGAGAAAAAAACTAGTTAAACATAGGAAATAGAACATAGATATGTAATTCTTTTGACAAATTGGCATCAAATTTGTTGTGGGATAGCACTAGAACCCTATCCATCATCTCATGGTTTTTGACTAGGCTTGATATGATAATTACCTGGGGCATTTCTTATTTAGGGAGCTAGAAATGTTCGGAAAGAGAGCTCCAAGGAGGTTTCTTTTCCGTAATTATTCCCTTGGGCCCAGAAAAGAATAACTCAATGCCCAAAGGATCCCTAAACTACCACTACTTTATTGTTTTAGCACGCCTAAAGTAGTTTGTGCTCAAGGAATTCATGTTTAAAGAGTTTGGATTTCCCATAATAGACTCTAGGGGGTTTCCTTTCCGTAAACATTTCCTTGAGCTCAGAAAAGAACAATTCTATACTCAAGGAATCCCTATACTAATATTGGTCCATATAATTTTGTGAGCCTCGATCACTTAATGCTCGGGAGCTTCATGTTTAGAGAGTCTGAAGGCCTCCAAAGAAGACTCCACAAGTTCCTTTTCCATAAGTAATCCACTAGGATTGGATAAAGGAATAAAATTTCTCCTGTTGAATTCCTCCTTTATTCTACATGCGCTGTGGGGAGAACCACCTGTAAATTTGAAAAATAACAGCCCACTGGTTTATATATATATATATATATATATATATATATATATATATAAATAAATTAATCAACTGAACCAGCAAGGGGCTGGTCATTTGCATGAATCAGCTCCAACCCTGGATCCTTTCGTACTTCTTGCAAAAACTGATCACGTGAAAGTGGTTTGTGATAAACTTTAAGCCGATGACCATTTACTACAAAAGAAGTCTTATCATCATCGATAGTACAAATATGAACTGAACCGTTATCAAAAACTTCATTTACTTCATACAGTCCTAACCATCTGGTAGAAAATTTACCTTTAAAATGCTTAAACTTACTATCATATAACAAGGCCTAGTCACTTGGGTGAAAGACTTTCTTCTTGGCTCTGCACCAACGCAGTTCTATGGTAGGAATCTTGTCAGATTTCATCAAGTTCATTCAATTGCATCAGCCTCTGCTCTTGAGCTTCATTTAGATTCATGCCCAACTGGGTGGCAGTCCTGAATGTTTTTACTTGGAACTCAATGGGCAAGAGCACTTGTTTACCATAGACTAACTCATAAGGTGTGTGTCCTGTCACATTTCTCCAAGTGATCCGATAAGCCCATAGTGCCTCCAGTAACTTATCCACCCAATCCATATGATGTAGTTGAATAGTTTTTGTGAGGATGGATTCCAAAACTTTGTTCATGGACTCCACTTGCCCATTAGCCTGGGGGTGGTAAGGAGTCGATTTGTGATGCTTAATTTGATACTGCTCCGTGAGTGCCTTGACCAAATTTGATGTAAATTGTGTACCCTGGTCAGTGACAATTTCACGAGGCACACCGAATCTCGTAAAGATGTCCTCAAACAAAAATTCTACTATTTCCTTTTCAGTGGCAGCATACAATGCTTTAGCCTCCACCCACTTGGTGACGTAGTCAGTGCATACCAAGATATATTTTTTCTTCTTTGACATTGGGGAGATGGGCCCTACGAAGTCCAATGCCCACTTCTCAAAAGGTTCAATGGCAATTTGTGGTTGAAGAGGCATTTCATTGGAGGCAACTGGTCTCCCCATCTGTTGGCAAGCATCACAACTCAAAAAAACTTCTTGCCGTCCTTAAAAAGTGTAGGCCAATAGTCTCCAGTACAGAGAACTTTGTATGCAGTCCTTTTATCGGCAAAATGGCCACCACAAGGCTCGTTGTGACATGATCTCAGCACATCATACATTTCATCTTCCTGCATACATCGCCTCATAATCAAATTTGGACCGGTATAAAATAGATCCCCTTCGATCCAAGAAAAATTAGCACTACGTTGCACTATATTATGTTTTTCTCAGGCCGACATGTTTTGAGGTAATTTCCCTAATACTAGATAATTGGCGACATCAACAAACCAAGGAGTAATAGTAGAAATGGAAAATAATGCTTCATTTGGAAACTCATTAGGCACTGGTGTTGGCATGCTTCCCTTCGAAATGTTCAAATGAGATAAGAAGTCAACTGCCAAGTTATCCCTTCCAGGCCTATCAATTACAATTATATTGAATTCTTGTAAAAGTAAGAACCATCTTGTTATCCTACTGTTAGTAATAGGTTTATTAATTAAAAATATAACAATAGAATGATCGGTATGGACAAATGTCTATAATTCCTAAACTTTCCTATAGCATGCACAACTGCTAACAACTCTTTTTCAGTAACCGTATAATTTAATTCAGCGGAAGAAAGATTTTTGCTGACAAAATAAATAACATAGGGAAAGTTATCCTCCCTTTGTCCCAAGACCGCTCCCAGTGCAGTATCTGAAGCATCTATACAAATATGAAAAGGTAAGGACCAATTTGGCCCTCTCAATACCGGAGTAGTGGACAACTTTTCCTTTAGTACTTGAAAATCCTGTTGACAATCAACATTCCATACAAAGTTAGCATCTTTAGTTAACAATTTAAATAATGGTGCTCCAATTATAGTGAAATTATCAATAAATTGTCGATAATAACATGCATGCCCTAAAAAACTTCTTACCTCTTTTTGAGAACTAGGAATAGGGATATGCGAGATTACCTCGATTTTTGTTGGATCAACTTGAATTCCTTCTAGTGACACATGATGGCCTAGAACAATCCCCTTAGTTTGCATCATCTTACATTTATCACTACTAAGGGCTAGATTAGCTTCTTGAAAATGAATCAATACTTTCTCTAGATTTGCCAAATCCTGTGAAAAGTCATCTCCATAAACTGTGAAGTTGTCCATATAGACCTCCACACAATCATGGATCAAATCAAAGAAAATGGCAAGTACAACTCTCTGAAAAGTGGCGGGGGCATTACAAAGACCAAAGGGGAGGATTCTATATGCATACGTACCCCAAGGGCATGTAAAGGTAGTCTTCTCTTGGTCTTGTTTAGCTATTTGTATTTGATTGTAACCGCTGTACCCATCTAAAAAAGAAAAATACTTCTTACCTAAAAGCGTGTCGAGGACTTGATCAATGAAGGGTAGTGGAAAATAGTCACGCAATGTGGCCTTTTTTAATTCTCTATAGTCGACGTAGATACACCACTTGCCATTCTTCTTTGGAACCACTACCAGAGGTGACACCCACCTACTATCAACAATGGGGCAGGTGAAATCTGCAACCAAAACTTTTTGAAGCTCATCTTTGACAATGTCTTTTAATGCTGGGTTCATATGCCTTTGTGGTTGCCGAATAGGTTTCATTTCTTCATTTGTATAGATATGGTGGATGCAGGTGTCTGGATGTATGCCCCTCATGTCCAAGTAATCCCATGCAAAAGCTCCAGATTGTTCGCGAATCATACTCATCAACTCTTGCCTTTGTTTTGCAGTCAATCCTGTACTGATATGAAAGATCTTTCCTTGAAAAATTTCTACAGGTTCTATAGTGGGTTCCTAGCTTTCCTCCATTACTACAAAAGAGGCGAAGACAACTGGATGGAAAGTTTCCTGAAACTCATCACTAGACACATGTTGATAACCATTAAAAGAGATAGGATAATCGATACAAGAGATATCAAGTAAAAACTTCTGCAAAAGATGTTGATCAGAATGCTCCTGGAGATCTCTAGACTGATCTAATGACAACAAAGGAAACATACAATCTTCATCTCCATATGGGTTCTTGAGCCATAATGGTACTTCAACAGCTGTTTGAGCAGGGGGAAAAATAGACAGAGTTTGGTTGTGGGGACCATTAGAAATAATCATTTCTCCATTTCTACATCCTATGACGGCATCAACAGTTGCCAGCCATGGTCGTCCCAGAACCACAGGGTGTCTAGGCCTAGAGGTTTTCGGAGAAATGACAATGAAATATATGGGATATTTCCAAGAAGAAATAGTGACCACTATGTCCTCTAGGGTTCCCATTGGTTTTAAGACGGATTTTTCTGCCATTTCTAGAAGGATAGGGGTGGATTTAAGTCCAGGTAGTTGTAAAGATGTCATTGTTTCATAGGTCATTGCATTTATTGTTGCTCCTAAATCCACGAGGGTATTTGGCAGAAGTACTCTGTTTATCTCAATGGTGCTAATGGGATTCCTGTTGAAAATAACAACAAGAAATGCAAAAAATAGAAGTGCTAAAAAAATAGCATTGCTATAAATAGCATTTCGGGATACATCCCAATTTTAGTTAGTCCCTGAACTAAAATTGAGAATTAAAATTAAAATTTGATTTTAGCAGCTGTTTGTAAAATAATTAATTAAATCATCTTGAGTTAATTAGTTGTAGAAAATCAAACATGAAGTCTATGTGAAGACATGCAACAATTTCTCCTTTGATTGAGGAACTTATCCCTTGATTAAGGAGATTAGGATGAGTTGTACTTTGAGTTGTAATTAGTTAGCTCAGTTAATTGAGTTAAGTCCAGTTAGATTAGTTCCAACAGTTTGTGGAACTGATTGTGAGTTCAGTTAGTTAATGCATGCATGCATGTAATTGTTGCACTTCAGATAACTGAATATTCTCTTATAAATAACTCATGCATGTCATTTCAGTCAGAGACCCAGTTGAGATCAGATGATGGGACAGTGTACTATCAGTTGTAGGAATATTCCATTGAGGATATCTCTTGCATGCAGAAGGAATTCATTCCTTGGAGATTGCGCAGTTACTTCTGAGCTTGATGAGTTGTGTGAGAGGTCAATTCACATAGGTAGCAGCCAGAGGACCCAGGAGAAGCTGCACAAGGAAATAGGAGGCTTGGAGGACCGAGGGAAGGCATATGTTGTGTTTATTTAGTCTATGAGCAGCAGTGAGGGATTGTACTGAGAGCTGGATAGCTTGTGAGCTAAAGCTTTGTGTAATCCGGACATATTTCCACTTGTATGATAATACATAGATCGGGATTTTTAGCTGAGGCTTTCCCCAGAGTATTATTCTGTGTTCATGTGTGATTGCTTCCTCATTCTCTGTTATATGTGTTCTATTTGATCTTGATCATAATCGATTAAGTTTCCGCAAGTTTGTTTGTAGAAGTAGATCAAGTATTTTGCTTTAGTATATTGCATAATCTGGTGATCTATAGTGGGAAATTCTACATGGTATCAGAGCAAAGGTGATCAAAGTGAAGAAATATATACAAATAAGGGAGAAGTTCGAAGTTTGAAGTTCTTGATTATAGAATTCGAATTCTTATCACATCTCAAATTTCACCAATGGCGTTCAACGGTTTGAGACTCGAGTATGCCCTTGATGATAGCTCGAATTATATATCCTGGAAGGATCACATGGAAGTGGTATTAGAGGACAATGGTTTGAAGGACTTCATCGATCAAGAAGTCCACAAGCCAACAACTGCTAATGCCAAAGAATTGGCGGAATGGAAGAAATGTGTGGCTAGAGCGAGGAGAATCCTTCTGGAGGGAGTTCAAGACCACATGGTATCGAGTCTCCATGGGAAGGAGGCACCATTTTCAATGTGGAAAACATTGAAAGATCTATATCAGAACAATAGCGATTAGAGGAAGTTGGCGTTGAAAGATAAGCTTCGGAAAATCAAGTGTGAAAAGGGCGACATGATCTCTACATATCTAAACAAGCTCACCACCTGCAAGGATGAGCTTGGAAGTGTAGGGATCATGACAGTCGATGATGACATGGTGAGTCTTGCTCTCCTCGGTCTTCCTAAGAGCTGGCATAGCTACCAAAACTTGGTAAATGAAAGAGAGAAACTTCCAAATTGGAAATGACTTTGGTCGGATCTGATGCAGGAGGAGATAAGGAGAAGCACTAGAGATGGATCTTCATCAAAGCAAGATGATGAAGAAAATATAGCCTTAGCAAGTAAGGCAAGGAAAGGGAAAGGGAAGGTGTCCCATTCCAAATCCAGTTCTTCCCATGGTGGGAAGAAGATTGACAAATCAAAAGTGAGATGATTTCATTGTCATGAGGTGGGCCATTATGCTACGTATTGTCCACAGAAGAAATCCAAGAAGGGATCCTCGAAGGGATCAGATGGTGAGGCACTGGCCTCACAGTTAGAATTGGATTTCACCCTCATCACATGCATGGTTTCATCGATGGTGGGATGTGTTTGGTACTTGGACAGTGGAGCTTCATTCCACATGACCGACGACAAGAATCTTTTCAGTACCTTGGAGGAGAAGGATCTCCAGATGCAGATCAAGATGGGCGATGATGGAAAGTACCGTGTTTTAGGTGAAGGTACAGTTGTGTTTCAGAGGGAGCATGGAAATCCTCTCACCCTGACTGATGTAAAGTATGTGGCTGGTCTGAAGAAGAATCTTGTGTCCGTCGCTATGCTAGAAGACAAAGGCTATGATGTAGTCTTTAACAAAGGAAAGGAATTCTTGAGTCATATTGGCACTGGATAGACCAAGAGGATTGGGATTCGAGTAAAGAATCTCTACAAGCTGGAGGTAGACGACTGTGTAACATTGAGTTCCAAAGCAGAGTTGTTGCAGAGCCAAGATGTTGGCGAGCTATGGCATAGAAGATTGGCCCACTTGGACCATGGGGCCTTGAAGATCATGCAGCAGATTTCTACCAGACTTCCCAAGGGAAAACTGGAGTAGATGGATACATGCAAAGGTTGTACCTTGGGTAAGTATGCAAAATATTCATTTCAGGAGCGAGATACTAGAGCTGGGGCAATCCTGGAGTGAGTTCACATAGATGTGTGTGGACCATTCTCTATAGCCTCCATTGCTAAACAAAGGTAATATGTTATTTTTATTGATTATTTTTCTTGTAGATGTTGGATCTACTTTATGCAGAAGAAGGATCAAACCTTCTCAAGGTTTTTTGAGTTTAAAGCCTTGGTAGAGAAAGAATCTGGAAAGAAAATAAGGGCCTTGCATAGCGACAATGGTGGAGAGTATGTCTCCCAACAGTTTAAGGACTTTTGCACAGTAGAAGGAATTAAACAGGAGTTGATGGCACCCCATAACCCACAACAGAATGGGGTGGATGAAAGGAAGAAAACATCAATTGTGGGAGAAAATCGAGTGATGTTGCATGACCAAAGCCTATCACTTCATTTGTGGGCTGAGGCATGCAATACAACAGTATACTTGCAGAAAATAAGCCCGCATTGTATACTGGGATTGAAGACACCATTGGAAGCCTTTTCCAGGAAGAGACTAGATGTGAGTCACTTCAGGATCTTTGGATCATCGGTTTATTTCCATGTGACCAAAGATGCCTAGAAGAAGCTAGATCCAACAACTGAGTTGGGGATACTTGTGGGGTACACTGATACACCCCACAACTATCGGGTGTTCTTGCCTACCAGTTAGAGGACAATGGTATGCAGAGATCTGAAATTCAACAAGCAGAAAGCCATTCGAGTATCACTTGAGAGGGAGCTCAAGTTGCATGCAGAGGAGGAACTTTTAGTTCCTAAGGAGGAGGAGCCTTAGACTGATGCAGAGCAGCCGCATGCAGAGGATCTGGGAGTGGAGACATCCACTCATGCAGAGTCTTCCAGAGACGGGTGAAAACGCTTAAGGGAAGCTGACAGGTTGATGTTGGATGTGAGAGAGAATGTGGGACATCCATCTTCTCAGCGCAGACAGAGGAGGTCACCTGAGCGGTACACTGGTTACATGGCCCTGGTTGGGGAGTGTGTAGAGACTGAACCTTCTTCATTTGAGGAAGCAGTGTAGCAACTAGTCTGGGTTGATGCTATGGTGGAGGAGTACGACTCCATCATTCAGAACTATGTTTGGGATGTTGTCCCAAGACCGAAGGACAAGTCAGTGGTGAGTTCCCAATGGCTTTACAAGGTAAAGCAGGTAGCTGATGGCAGTGTTGAGAAACATAAGGCAAGGTTTGTTGCCTGTGGTTTCTCACAGGTCGAGGGGATCGACTATGACTTTTGCTCCTGTAGGAAGGTACTCATCTATCAGATCGATGTTGGAACTATCAGCTCAGATGGGTTGGAAGATCCATCAGATGGATGTCAAGACCGTATTCCTTAATGGGAAGATTGAGGAAGAGGTGTACATTGAGTAGCCAGAAGGTTTTGAGACCTTCGATCATGAGTCGCATGTGTGCTGACTCAAGAGGGCTTTGTATAGGCTGAAGCAAGCAACTCGTGCTTGGTACACTAGGATCGACAGCTATTTCACCAGGTTAGGCTTCACCAAGAGTGAAGTAGATGCGAACCTTTACCACATCATGATAGAAGGTAAGCCATTGATCATTGTTCTTTATGTTGATGATCTGATTTTGACAGGTGATGATCAATTGATCAAGTTTTGCAAGGAGGACCTTTCAAGAGAGTTCGAGATGAAAAACAGGGTCTTATGCACTACTTTCTAGGCATGGAAGTGTGGTAGAAGGATGGGGAAGTGTTTGTGTCTCAAGGCAAGTATGTGAATGAGATACTCAAGCGATTCCACATGGAGAAGTGCAAGCTGATGCAGACTCCTTTAGTTGGTAACTGGAGGAAGGAGGATGCTACTTCAGGTGAGGTAGTAGCTGCTATTTTTTATCAACAACTTGTGGGTTCATTGATGTATCTAGTGAACACATGACCAAATTTGTGCTTTGCGGTGAACCAGCTGAGTCAAGCTATGGTTCAGCCTACCAAGCTGTTTTGGAAGGCAACGAAGCATGTGTTGAGATACCTCAGAGGCACATATCAGTATGGATTGTGGTACAAATGGATAGAGGGAGTGAAGCTTCAGGGCTTCACAGATGCAGATTGGGTAGGGAGTCCATCAAATTGGAAGAGCACTTCAGGAGGAATTTTCAACCTTCGTTCAGCTGCAGTTTCTTGGTAAAACACGAAATAGAGGTCAGTTTCACTTAGCTCAGCAGAGGCTGAATACATGGCTGCCAATCAGGTAGCATGTGAGGCCATTTGGATGCGGAAGATTCTAGTTGGATTGTTTGGTTAGAGGATGGATCCAACTGTGATCTATTGCGATAATCAGAGTTGTATCAAACTCTCTGAGAATCCAGTATTTCATGATAGGTCCAAGCACATTGATATACAGTATCATCATCTTCGAGACTGTGTGGTGAAGAGGATCATGTTGTTGCTGTGTGTTTCGACCGAGGAACATGATGCAGATATTTTGACTAAGGCATTGTCAAAATGCAAGTTCGAGTTCCACATAGATAGGATTGGGGTGACTGATAATCCCTTTCTTGTTGAGAGGAAGTGTTGAAAATAGCAACAAGAAATTGCTAAAAATGGAAGTGATAAAAAAAATAACACTGCTATAAATAACATTTCGGGATACATTCCAATTTTAGTTAGTCCCTTAACTAAAATTGAGAATTAAAATTTGAATTTGATTTTAGAAGCTGTTTGTAAAATAAATAATTAATTCATCTTGAGTTAATTAGTTGTAGAAAATAAAACATGAAGTCTATGTGAAGACATGCAACAATTTCTCCTTTGATTGAGGAAGTTATCCCTTGATTAAGGAGATCAGGATGAGTTGTACTTTGAGTTGTAATTAGTTAGCTCAGTTAACTGAGTTAAGTCCAGTTAGATTAGTTCCAACAATTTGTGGAACTGGTTGTGAGTTCAGTTAGTTAATGCATGCATGCGTGTAACTGCTGTACTTCAGATAACTGAATATTCTCTCATAAATAACTCGTGCATGTTAGTTCAGTCAGAGACCCAATTGATATAAGATGATGCGATAATGTACTATCAATTGCAGGAATATTCCATTGAGGATATCTCTTGCATGTAGAAGGAATTCATTCCTTGGAGATTGCGCAGTTACTTCGGAGCTTGATGAGTTGTGTGAGAGGTCAATTCACACAGGTGGTAGCCAGAGGACCTAGGAGAAACTATGAAAGGAAATAGGAGGCTTAGAGGACTGAAGGAAGGCATATGTTGTGTCTATTCAGTCTATGAGAAGCAGTGAGGGATTGTACTGAGAGATGGATAGCTTGTGAGCTAAAGCTTTGTGTAATCCAGACATATTTCCACTTGTATGATAATATAGAGATCGAGGTTTTTAGCTGAGGCATTCCTTGAAGTATTCTTCTATGTTCATGTGTGATTGCTTTCTCATTCCCTGTTATATGTGTTCTATTTGATCTTGCTCATAATCGATTAAGCTTCCGCAAGTTTGTTTGTAGAAGTAGATCAAGTATTTTGCTTTAGTATATTGCATAATCTGGTGATCTACAGTGGGAAATTCTACAATTCCCAGGGTCATTGTACTTCACAGGCAAGTAAAAAATCATAGTGGACATTTGGCTTCTGATTTTGACATTCAGGTTCTTATGCCCCTTTCTCCCCTGTTTCTTAATGCAAAGATCTTTGACAATTTTGGTGTAAATAGGAATTTCTTTGATTGCTTGTAAAAGTGGAATTTTAATGCAGACATTCCTTAGTTTGTTTTCCAAATCATATTCAAGCGAGGTCTCTTCTTTCTTTACAATCAATATTTCTGGGTATGGTGGTTCATTTGATTCTTCTTTTTGTGGTTGTTGTTGTTTTTCATTTTGCAAATGGTTTTCAGATGATGTGGAGGGCACCTCTTCCTGGATAACAACAATTGATTTTCCTTTGTTAACTGTCTTTCCTGATCGTAATTGGATTTCATTCATAGGAATGGCGGTGATCATATATGTAGGAAAAGGCTGGATATCAATGTTTTGTACAGGTTGAGGTGGCCTATTATGACTTGGGTTAGGTACGGGTTGCGCAGGCAATAATGTAGGTCGGGGTGGGTTCAAGGTAGCAAGTGCCTGCGAGGATGATGGGTTAGAAGGTGCAAGTAACAACTGATGCAAAGGAGGTGGTGGCAGCATGGGTTGTTGATACATGTTAGGGTTATGCCCTTGCTGATAAGGTTGCATGGTCGGATTATATGAGGTACTTGGCATGTTTGGGTAAGGCACATATAATTGGGTTTGGGGTTGATAAGCATTGGTATAGGGATTTGTCCTCCAATTCCGTTTCTAGAGAGTGTTTTGTGGTTGCAGAGTAGCCCAAGGAGGGTAAGATGCTTGGAAGGTCCAAGGCTGAGTCTGACCATAACCTTGGGAATTTGGATCTGGAAACACATTCTGACTCTGGCCTCTCCAGATGGGTCTTTTGGTGGCTTGAGATTGGTCAATGGTTTCAACGTTCCCTTTGTAGATAGCCTGTAGGCCGGGAAGTGATGGGAACTTCTCAGTCGGGTGTTATAGAGTATAGATTCCAAGAATCTGAATGGCATTTAAAGGACATTCCCTATCTGGATGTTTGCACCTACACTTAGGACAAAAGACTGTCATGACTGCTTTTTCAGCCTCCTGTTTTTGTTTGATTTTCTTAGTTTCTAGTTGGTCATTGATTGTGTTGAGTATATCAATTTTAGAGTTTTCTATTAAGTTTCCCAGTTTGACTCTCGTAACAACATTAGCCACAGTTTTCTTTAGCACATAGTCTCTGGAGCTATCTTTAAGTTCACGAAGCTTTTTTCCTACTTTAGCTTGGCTCCTAGAATATGTACAACAAAGCTCAACTACTTCAGCAAATGGCTTCTTATAGATGTACCCACCGCTAATAAGGTTTAATGTTTCAACGTAGACATCCCTCAGTCCTTTTAGGAACGCATTTTTGATAATATTTTCATCTAAGTTTGACCCACAAGATTTGTGAAAATTATATAGGAATCGTTCAAGATACTCCTCTAGGTTTTCGTCTTCTGTTTGTTGCATCCTAAGGATATCGTTGATGTTCCTACTCTTACAAAAATCTTGATACTTTTTAAGGAATAATAGTTTCATGTCATCCCACGAGTATATAGTGTGTTCCCCTAGACTCATGAACCATCTAAGGGCTGCATCTTTCAAAGTGGCGGGAAACAATTTAAGTTTATGTGCATCCTCATAGTAATTATAATTGCAACATAAAATATTGAATTAAAAAAGAAATGCATTGGGATCTTCAAATGATTTAACGTAGAATAGTGGAAGAGATGCCATTTGGATGTTTTTCATGTTGATGTTGCGAGTCACATCTAGAATAGGGAATTCGAAGGTAGTTTCCTCATCGTCTTCCTCTAGTCCTCCCCTTGGTCCTTCTGGGTTGTTTCCTCCAAATAAGTTAACATTGCGTCGAGGGCCTTCTCCCTCTCCATGGTGTTCTTCGTTGTTTCTGTTCTCCCTGTCTTGGTGGTCCATATCTGTGACGGGCACCTGAAGATATTTTCTCATTATAGTGTGAACAGGAGGTACTGGAACACAGTTGATGTTGGTTGATTGCACGTCCACGTTATCTTGCAACTCTACTGGTTCTTCTACCTTGATCCCTTCAGTGTTTTCAAAGACAACCTGTTGAATGGTCTTTTCTCCTTGATCTAAGAATTCTCGATCCGAAACCAGGTTGGTATCAACACTTCCTCCTTCTTGTCTCAGTCCTACATATCGATTAGCAACATTAATAAGAGGTATATTAACTGATCCAAAGGTTGCAGGAAATTTAGAACTAGAAATAAATCTACCCTTACTATCTCTAGGTCTACTTGTACTCCTACACATAAAGATAAAGGAAATAGAAACCTGAGAACAAGAAGTAATTGGTCAGACTTTGGAGCAACCCCACAAAAGTGGATGTGCGACTCTTCACTCACATCTTATCGTACACTCTCCACCCTCTGAAAGTACCGCAAGATCCTGAAACTCTGATATAATAGTTAACTAAATAAGAAATTACAACTCCCCGACAATGACGCCAAAATGTTGAGATATTTAAAGGGTGTACTAATTCTCCTGCATCTATATGTCAATCCGGGCTCGTAAACACAAGTTGTACTGTGATTTCTAAATTTAGTACTTGGTTAGAGTTATAGTGGTTCCTTTATAAAATGATTTCGCTGAATCTAGCACACAATTCATCAAATTCTAGCAAGCAGAATCAATTATCAAATTTCAACTTTGAAACTCTTAATGAACCTGTACTTTAAAACTATTATGAAATCCCAATCTGAATCATGAGATATATGCTAAGCAAAAAATTCCAATTAAAACACTTTGTCAAATAACTCAAATCCCATGAAAACCCTAATTCTATTACCTATGCTACTCTTGAATGAAAGGTTGCAAATTCTAATCTACTTCAAGCAAGTTCGAAAGGCAAGTAGACTTGAAACTAAACTTTTCAAAGGTAACTTTAAATATTTAGGACCCTATGATAAGCTTCACTCTTGGGCGTAACTCAAAAGAATTTCCAACTAAAAACCTATTTCAATCATCTTGCTTATTTGACTAAGTACAAATCTAAATCCTATGCCTGAAATTAAGAGGATACAATAACTTTCAATCTACTATTAAACCCTAGCTTAACAAAGTACAACCTCTAACATTCAATCATCATGAAAGGAAAACTTAACTAAATGAGATGTCAACTATTCTTATCAAACCAATGAAAGCTTGTCTTCAAACTGATAAAGCTATGTCACTCCTACCCTATACTTTGTTTCAAATATAAATTTGAGCTAAAAGTAATCTTTTGCCTGATCTAATCAATCAAAGAGAGAAATGATCATCTAGTAACTACTATTCTTTAGTTATGTTCTGGAAATCGATTTTTAATGCTTAACACATGCTCTGCTTGTTTGCAAGTTATGAATGGAAATAGAGAGTGGAATTAACTATCTCAGCAGCTCAATTATCCCAATCATTATAATACCAAGTTCAATTGATAGTTCTGGGATTTTTATGTTAAGTTTCAATGATTCTATGAGATCGATCAATCGATACTCCACACTGTGAATTCTAATTCTCTTGCTACATAAACCTTACACACAACATCCATTTAGTATTCTTCGAGCTCAAAGAAGTATTTGTAATCGGGTTTTTATGGAGGAATTTACATGATCACTGTGTAATTCACTCAGAAAGGCATGCGTATAGGCTTGTGATTTAGGTTATGCCCATGACTAGGCAACACTACTGTGAAACAAGGGGTAAAACAATATTGCAGAGGCTATGAGATGCATTTTAGACCAGAAGCAAAGAAACAAAACTATCAACATGCCGGGTCGAAGACGAAGTGAACAGAGGTCATTACATTCATCATTAATTCGTTTTGAAAACAGAGCGTGTCTAAAAAGAAATCAAAGGAATGCATTTTTATTGAGATCAACTTGTAGTGAATGCTCAATCCAATCAACAGTAAATTCTAATTAATCTACTCCTTCGCCATATAACCAAATCCAACCTTATGAAAACTAGCTCACTCAGAGACCAAAGCAAGATATGCTAGAATGCCAGAACGTTGTTATATAATCAAAATGAATTTAGAAGCTCTGGAAACAAATTAACACAATCAGTCAAATGCCGGAAACTAGATTTAAATTCTTTTCAAAAAAATTCAGAGAAATGAATTAAAACTTAAAGCAATCAAATCGACTACTAGCTACGGGTTTAAATTGCCCAGTGGTGGTGGGCCCTTGCCACTACTGGGTATGAAACTTACAGTAAAATGAAGAGAATCAGATAACTATATCAACCATTTTACAAACTCTTGCAATCACAATTTCTTCTTCAACGCAAAACCAAGGCAAAGATAATTTCAATTGATAAATCTCAGTAGAACAACAAGAGAGTTTAGATTCCTCAGTATGTATGTGTATATCTCCGCCTTCTACATTGTTTCTATAGGATTTATAATCCATTTTACATATTACAATTAGTAAAAATCAAATCATGGAGATGCCAATCTGATTTCCATTCTAATCAAGGCTTAGCAACCAACAGTTTGCTATACAAGATCTAAATGATAAGACAAAATTTTGTTTTGGAAGCTGAAAGCTAGTTATGCATAAGAAGCATCGATCTTCCTTGTTTAATTCGATGAGGTCACGTTGACCATCTTGCTCATCCTTAAGTGCAAATCTTCAAGTGTAATTTCCTAGAGTGCAATTCTAGATTGCTGCCTTAAGTGCAGTTCCTTCTTTGAGTGCAAAATTCTCTTTTGATGCAGAAGTCCTGGATCCCTGTGAGAGAAATCTTCACATCTATCACCCATAATAATTAGTAAACAAACAAGCACACATTCAACTACCTAATATTGATCATCAAAATAGCTAAAACAACACCATTTGTAATGCTTTTACCTTCGATGGGAATTTGGTATAGTCCAGGCAGAAGGAGGTCAAAATGACATGAAAAGAGCTCAACTGTAGGTTAAAACAGGGCAAAAAGTAGTATGAAAAGTGTATGATCAGAGACAAAAATAGAGTGCAACAGGTCCTTCATCTCAAATTTGGAAGCCAACTCCCTCTTACATTTGTGAATGAGAGGGTCCACACCAGTTAGAAAGAGGTCATCCACATAAAGAACCAATATGAGAGGTCTATCATCTTCAACCTTAAAGTAAAGGTTCAGATTGACTTCACTCCTAGTGAATCCCAACTTCATCAAATAGCTGTCGATCCTCTCATACCAAGCTCGGGTGCTTGCTTCAACCCATAGAGATATTTCTTCAACTTGCATACATGAGATTCCCGATCGTGAATCTCAAACCCCTCAGGTTGTTCCATATAGAATTCCTCTTTAATCGAACCATGCAAGAAAGAGGTCTTGACATCCATCTAATGTAGGTTCCATCCTTGTGAAGTGGCAAGGGCTATGAATGAGCGGATGGTGGTGTATTGGGAAATAGGTGCAAATATCTCATTGTAATCTGCACCTTCCTTTTGAGAGAAGCCTCGAGCAACAAAGCTAGCCTTTTACTTTTCTGCACTCCCATCATCTCCATGCTTGATTTTGTAGAGTCATTTAGAGGTGACAATCGATTTGTCCTGGGGTCTAGGGACCACATCCCAGACATCATTCTTCATAATGGACTCGAATTCTTCATTCATAACATCCTTCCATACTTGATGTTTCACGACTTCTTCGAATGATGTAGGCTCGTTTAGAATGATAGTGCTCATAATGGTCAGGTATCCCTAATACTTGGTTGACTTCTTGATTTCACGGAAAGTCCATGTTCTCACCAAAAAATGTGACAATCATAGTTAAACAACAAAAAGAAACAATAATAACTCCAATCATCCAATGGAAACCAAATATACAGAGAATAGTTTTTATTATAACACCTGTGAAGGGAACAAATAAATGTTACCAGCCCCCCTTGATGGGATTGGTTCTTGGCTATCCTCAAACGTTTTCAGCTTGTGTAGAGTCTCTCTCCTCTATAATGTGTAAACCCAACAAATGAAATGTTTGAGCTCAATGGGAACACAAATGGAAGAAAAATGGTGGCGGAAAACGAAAATAATCAAAAGTGAATAATGAATGGAAAACTCTTCTATTTATAACAAAATATTGAGTTATCCTTGAATAATGAGAAATAATAAAATATTATTAACCCCATTCTTGGAATAACCACTTGGAATATTTTATTATATTTGGTTAGGACGGAAAAAGTATTTAAACTTTTATTTAGAAATAATAAATAAATACATGATTTGTTTATCATCTCAAGTAATTGGTTAAGGAATAATAAACAAATAATGATTTATTTAATTATTCCTAAGAGATTTAGTCAAATTTGACAAGGAATAATAATTAATTAGTGATTAATTAATTATTCCTAGAGAAATATAAGATAATTAATAATTTATTTGTTGATTTTTCATAATTGGGTCAAATATTACAAGGAATAATAATTAAACAGTTTTTTAATTAATTATTCTTAGAAGAAAATCAAATAAATAGCGATTTATTTAATTATTCTTCATGAGTTTAATTTTAAATTACTTAAAGAATATGGTTTATTAAGTAATTTCTCACAGCGAAAGAAATTTTACTATGGTAAAAGTGGCTTTACATGATGTTCTTCGATCCATCTAGTAAATTAGGCAAGATGACCAATTTCTTGGTGATAACAGTCCCCCTTGGTGAAATATGTCTCTTGACATCTTCGAGAGTCCCCCTAAGCCATGAGGGACTCTTCTTGGAGGAGGAGGATCAATAGGATCCATAGGTTCATCAACATCCGACATCGTTGCATCTTCTTTTTCATCAGGGTTTCTGGTGTTAACACCTTTATCCTTCCTTGGTATAAGAAGGTTTTCAACCTTGCTAAGAGCCATATCTTCGTCAAAGGTGACATCATGACTTATCTCAACATCCCTTTGACCAACCACATAAATTATATAACCCTTAGAATTTTATTTGTAGCCCACAAAGATTCCTTTCTTTCCAGATGCACCCAATTTGCTTCTTTTCTCTTTCAGTACATGAAAGTATACAAGACTTCCAAAAATTCTGAAATGAGAGACATCGGGTTTCTTACCAGTGAACATTTCTACGGGAGCCTTGGAGTCCAATGCTTGATGAGCGCATCGGTTTTGAACATACATGGCGATATTCACAGCTTCAGCCCATAGAAACTTCAGAAGCCTTTGATCATGAAGCATGGCACGGACAACTTCCATAATAATACGGTTCTTCTTTTCAACCACACCATTATGCTTAGGAGTGTATGGTATAGTGGTCTCCCTCTTAATGTCAGATTCTCTACAAAAGTCATGGAATTCATTGGATTCATACTTGGTCCCATTATCAGTCCTCAATATCTTGATTCTCTTCTTAGATTGATTTTCAGTCATGGCCTCGAAGCAACAGAACTAGGTGAACACTCGTCCTTCTTTTTCAAGAAGTAGATCCAAGTATTGTGAGAATAATCATCTTTAAATGTGAGATAATATAGATATCCTCCCAAAGAGTTTACGGGCATCATACCAGATATGTCGGAGTGGACCAACTGCAATATATCTGTGGTCTTGCTATTACTTGAGGGGAATGTTCCCCTTTTAAGTTTTCCTTCGGCACATCTTGGACATATACCTTCATACTCTACTTTGAACTTGGGAATCCCTGTCACCATCTGTCGCATTGGGTAGGGACTTATAATGAAGGTGGGAAAACCTACGATGCCATAGTTCAGATTGTAGAGATGTGTTGCAAGGTGTGGCCCCCAATGGAATTCCTCCAACTTGATACAAAGTGTCAACCCAAAACCCAAGAGTAAAATCATCTTTAAAATTATTTTTCCAAACATGTACCTTTCCATCGATGAATGCAACCTTGTAACCTTTGTCTTCCATTGCTGAAATGGACACCAAGTTCTTCTTGAGATCAGGTACATATAGAACTTCTTGTAAAGGAATCTTGTTACCCTGATTCAATTGAAGGGTAACATTCCCTACACCCTTTACGGGATAGGTGGCATTGTCTCCAAGAATAATATCCAAGTTTGTCTCCTTCTCTATCAAATTAGAGAGAGCTTCCTTGTATCTGGTGAAGTGCCTTGAGGCACCACTATCAATAAGCCAATTCCCCAAAGTGTCCAGAGAAGAGGTCGTGGAGAAGGCCGATATAAGATAATACTCATTTTGCTTATTGTTAACAACATTTGACTCTTCATACATGGAGTTCCTTGCTTTCATGGAGGGTTGACTATTTCCATGATTTCCCGCATTCATTTTTCCTTTTCCATTGAACATGCCATTCCTTTGATTGTTGTTGTTGAAGTTCCCCTGGAGTGATTGTGATCATCATCATGTGATGTGTCCTTTCTATTTGGACACTCCCTCGCATAGTGGCAAAACTTATTGCAAACAAAGCATCTTCCTTTCCTTCTACCCTTAGATCTGGGCTTTCCTTTGAAATGCCCTTTAGACCCATAATTATTTCTCCTTTTGGCATGAGAAGAGAAAGCAGTGGGGTTTCCTCTATTTGAAGGCATTTTTTGTTCCACCATTCTTGTCTCTTCTTGAATGCATCTCGAAATCAATTCTTCAAATCCTAGAATTCGATCATTATTGAGAATAGTGGTTCTATATATATATACCACTTGGGTGGGAGCCCTCCAAGGGTAGTGATAGTAAGTTCCCTGTTAGGAATGACTCCTCCAATTGATAGAAGATCATTCTTGATCTCAGTGATCCTTAAGAAGTAGGATTGAATCTCCTCATCCTTGCCTTTCTTAATATCCTTCAACTTACTTTTGAGGAACAAAACTTGATTTGCATCACTAACCTTGAACATTTTTACCAATCTATTGTAGATCTCCTTGGAGGTGTTCAAATTAGAGATGTAGGCCACCAGACGCTTGTCAATGGAATATCTTATAATTTTCTTCGCTTTGAGTTCACCCTTAGCGCACTTGTTCTTTGTAGCAACTGGTGCATTTGATGGAGGCTCAGGGATTTTACCTTTCACATAGTCCAACACTTCTTGTTCTTCCAATGTTAGATCAAGAGACATCTTTCATCCGTGATAGTCAGACTTTTCACAGAGCTTGTCTTTAGCCGCATAGTGGGATGAGGAACCCATTGAGCCTTTTTTCCTTTCCAATGTCTTCAATGATTTCCCTTTCACTCTTTCTTGGGCTTTGTCTTCACCTCAGCTATGATACCATGTTAATTTTGGTATGTTCTATGCTTAAGAGAAATTTACTTCAAATTTCTTATTAGCTCAATATCAATTTCTAGATTAGCAAGCACATCAACATGATAGTAAAATGCAGATAGAACACAAACATAAGCAGTAGAAGAAAAACCAAGACAAGAGGACACAAGATGTGGCACCAACCAGGGACAAACCCCAATGCGGGGGAACTCTTGATCAATTCTTCTTATAATCTTCAATAGTTCAGCAGAGAGAGATAATACAAATATACAAAAATGATATTTAATGACAACAACAACAAACTCTAACCAACAAAGTCAAAGCTGGTCAAATAGGTTAGATTTGACCTCCAATTATCTCGGTCAATACCCCAGACAACTCGACCTTCACCAGCAAGAAGAAGCAGCCCAAAACAGTCCCAAAATTCACCCAAACGAAGGTCAATAGAAGTCAACATGTAGCCAACAATTAGGCTAGTCAACGCCGGTCAAAATTGAGGTTAGATCATCTTGGTTTGCACGAAAAAATCTACGGCATACCAAGGAGAAGCATCCACACCTAATCCACAGTTAAGGAGGAGCCCATGATGGTTAGATTACCTTCCTGCAGCCTCGGCAACACAACCCTAGTCAGAAAACAGACTTCGTCCTTTCACACGTGTGAGAGAAGCATCTCCAGAAATGTGTACCCAAACAAGAGAGGAGAGAGAAGGATGAATGTATGAGATGATGAAATAATGCCACAAGGTCTCTCCTTTTATATGCAACGTTGAGGTTAATTTGGGGGTGAAAATGACTGTTTTACTTGCTGGCCGATCTTGACAAATTGTCAATAATATAAATAAATTCATATCTCCATAAATACATGTCAGAATCGAATGATATTTAGATCAATCCTACACCTATTGGAGAGAGGAATCCAAGAAAACTATTCGCTGCCATAAATAAGGTTACCCACATGGAGTTTGGCCCTAGTTTCCAATTTTAACAATATACTTGAGATGATGTCCCAAACTTCAAGATTCAATCAATTGCTGAAGTGTCCAATCAACCACTGAGCTGGTTCCTAAAATCAAATCATACTTTAATGTGTTGAAGCATAGTCTTGTTGAAGATGTCCTTTTAACCTTTATGCTTGAAGATGTTTTCTTTGATATAATGCCACACTGACATCTTCCCACTGCTTTTAGGTCATGATGCTAATACACTAATTTGACATATATTACACGTCTTGATGGCTAATTATTACACGTTAATTTGTCGCCATGACACTTGATCAGTTTATGGATATTATTACCATCCATGAACATGTTGAAACCAACTCCCTTAGAAGTCCAACAACTCAAAATATGTTAAATTCCATGAGAAATTTGGGTCAAATAACTCTCACACCTTGTTCAGTTCCACCTTTTCCGATTTCTTTAGTGTTTCCTATACATGCATTGAAATTTACTCTGAGAATACTGGAGAGTTGCGCTCTTTTTGTAACTATAAACCCGCGTAGCTGGATTCTAGAAAGTAAAAACAAAAAGTACATTCTAGAAACATAGCTGGTCGAATATTTCCCAACTGAAATCTTCCAGGTGATGATTATTCGAACTATAACCCTCATAAAATGAATATCCATACCTTTTTTCATGGTAACCTAATCCTTAATTAAAGGAGGTTCATCCTCTTCTTAGGGATCTCAAACTTCCCCTTGTTTGATTTATAAAAGGACTAGAGGGTTGAGGGTTGAAAGAGGTTAGAATTCAGAGAATACAAACTTATGTTGTTAGTTTGAGATTGGAGAGCTTGTTATCTAAGGAGGAGTTTGAAGGCATTTGGGATGGACCTCACGATATCAAGCGAAGGTTGTAAGGCTTCTCTTATCTTCTAATTAATACAAATGAGCACTTTCTCCCATTGATTTTGTCTTTTGTGAATGATGGATATTTTGCAATCGTTTATTATGTTCATTAAGGCAAGTTCAATCCCTAATTTCGTTGATCATTAGGCTAAGTTGTTTGAATTACTATATCACAAGTGCTTTTGATCCTTTTTATGGTTTATGTTTGCAGGTTCTACCAAGCATTGAAGAGCTGCATCAAGTCATAGCCAGGGATCTTCATCAAGCATTTCATGAAACTAGTAAGAGGTCTATCCATTAGTTAGACTGCTTGTAATTCAAATAAGTTCAACTTCGGGAAAGAGTTAGTTCATTTGTCATGATTGTTTCTAGTTTCCATTTAGGATCTAGGGATATCACTCTTGTCCGCAAGAGGGATTGCCAGTGTAACACTAATGTAACACATGTGTAATGATTTTGCCTTAGTCCCACTAAAACACTTGATGCAGGGATACCTTGTCCTATTGTTCAAATACACTTTTCACTATTTGAAACTTTCTTCAAAACATGAATGTCTTCATGAAGACCCCATAGGTGAATACTTCTCTAGAATGATCATTGTCGATGCTTCTTTCTGAACTGAAATTGATTGTATGCCACAAATGTGAATTAAACCTATTTCATGCTAACCTTGTAGTGATTCAAGTTAGTTCTTGGTGCTCAAATCATTGGCTAGGATACATAGACAACTACATAATTAGAGCTCAACAACATAGGATAAAATATTGCAGGCTTTAGTACTTGAATCTAGTCATATTCAACACAGAGGTAAAGAATAAAACACATGACTAGAATCCACTATGGAGGATCGAATGTAAAAATATGAGGACATTCTAGATCACAATGATATTGACGGCTAAATGCACATGATTTGGAGGACTAAATGTACAGATTTAATGGGTAAAATATGTGACCAAAAGTACGTTGTATGGAGGGTTGAATGTAAAACGATAAAGGATAGAAGATATAGCCTATATCACAATGATATTGATGGCCCAGACCAAACAAGATAGGGATAAACCTTGGAGAAAATTGGGATAAATATAGGGTTGAGATGAAACATTTTTATGTCCAAAAAAGAGAGGTAGAAGGAGGGATGAAATCAAGGGCTTGAACAAAAGTTAAAACTTTGTTGGAAAGAGGGATGAACCAACACAACATGTAGGCTAGAATAGAGGCTAGAAAAAGCTTCCAATAAAGGCTAGAACAGAGGTTGGAACCATGTGCGAATTAGGGCAGGAAAAGGTGCAAAGAGGTACATACTCAACACAAATGTGTTGATAGGAATGGAGACACATCAAATCCCCTTAAAACCAATAAAGACCACAAGAGTGAAGACCTAGACCCAAAATAAATGTTCAGAAAACTTCCTCTAATTTACTGTGCCACCAACAAAATTTTTGTACCAAAAAAACAAAAAGAATAAGAGAAAACTCGAACCACTTTAAGATGATTCTATCCTCTATAGGGCCAAGATAATTTTAGAGGTTAATTCCTTTCTTAGCTTTGATCAATGCCATTGAGAGGAAAATAATGACCTCTATTTATACCAAGAACATGTGCCCTTTATCCATGTGAATCTAAACTTGAGTGAGAGCAAGAATATATATTTTTTGACTTAGAGCAGGAGGCTGAATTGATCAAATATCGATGTATGCCTTAAATTGAATATAACACAATCCTCAAAAAACGCATAATCATATTAACCTCAACTATTTTGATTCAATATTTAAGAAAAGACTGGCTTGGAAATCAAATGGTGAGTTTCCACATCAACTTGGTGTTGGGGACTTTCACCACAGGATGGGTTTGACCTTTAATTTCCCATATCTCCTCAACCGTGGGGAGTTACATGACATGCCATATACCATTGGAATCGACATGGTGAGGACCATCATTTAATGAATGTCTCCAGAGAAAATGTATTGATCATATTCAAAAACTATAAAAAGTGTGGGGCTTCTAGGGTTTCCTACCTATATATTTTCCTATAGATTCACAAGCTCATGCAATTTACTAAATCACAGGACAAGAATATACTTCTACTTTCAACTAGAGGAAACCAATAGATCGATGAAAACAATATGAACAATAAGACAAATCAATGGCACATAACACAATAAGTTTTCATGGGGAAAGCCACTGCTCAAAACCCACCTATTTGCATTCCATTAAATCAGAAATACAAGTGAAGATACAAAGCTTGTTCTCACTAGAACAATTCTGTACAAGTATGCTCAATTCTCTACCTCACAAGCGCGCTATTAGCCAACAATTAGCCAATTTTCACTACCTGCCAAGCCCCTATTTCCTTGCGCAATTCCTAGGATGAATATCCCATATTTAAATGGAATTCATGCTTCCAAAACTACACAATCCTAATTAGTTCCTCTTCCTGATTGCATGCATGCTATTTACAACTCAATAAATCATACAACTAATAGTATATTGTCCCCGTACTCTAGTTTTAATTGGGTCTTTCTCAGAACTGACATGCATGAGTTTCTAATGAGTGAATCTTCAGTTATCTGGAGTAACACTTGTGGATACACCAGTGCACTAACTAACTACTAATCCTCTACTAGTTCAACAAACAATTAGAACTAGTTTAACTAACTATAACTCAGTAAATTGAGTTATCTAACTAGCCCTCAATCTAAACTCATACTAGAACCCTAAAATTTAGGGAGAAAACTTACATGACTTCCATATCGAAATTCCTAAGCTAATTAAGTTAATTAAACTTAATTAACTATTTAGAAGTTGCTATGAGAATAGTATTCGATTTTAATTCACATTTTAATTCAAGGACAAATTAAACTAGAATTTCTTGTTGCCATTTCTCAACACTCCCTCGCAACAAGAAATGGATTATCTGCTACCCCGATCTTGTCTCTATGAAACTCAAATTTACATCTTGACAATTCCTTTTTCAAAATTTCAGCATCTTTATCCTCCATGGGAATGTACTCTAACAACATGATCCACCTCAATACAAAATCCCTGAGATGATGATATTAGATATCAATGTGCTTGGACCTATCATGAAAAACTGGATTTTCAGAGAGTTTGATACAACTTTGATTATCGTAGTAAATCATTGTTGGATCCATCTACTGAGCAAACAGACCAACCAGGATCTTCCTCATCCAGATGGCCTCACATGATGCCTGAATTGTAGCCGTGTAATCTGCCTCTACTGAACTGAGTGCAACCGATCTCTATTTCCTGTTGTACCAAGAAACTACCACTGACCCAATATTGAAAATCCCTCCTGATGTGCTTTTCTGGCTGGATGTACCCATTCTACATCCGTGAAGCCTTGAAGATTCATTTTCTTTGTCCATATTTACTATATTCCGTACTGAGTAGTGCCCCTGAGGTATCTCAATACATGATTTTCCTCCTTCCAATACATCTTGGTAGGCCTAACCATCGCTTGACTAAGCTAGTTAACTGCATAGCATAAATCCAGTCATGTGTTCACCAAGTACATGAGTGAACCCACAAGTTGTCTGTAAATAGTAGCTTCCACTACCTCTCCCGAAGTAGCATCCTCCTTCCTCCAGTTACTAGCTAGAGGAGTCTCCATAGGCTTGCAACTCTCCATGCGGAACCTCCTGAGTATCTCGTTGGCATACTTGCCTTGAGACACAAATAGCTCCCCATCACCCTGCCATACTTCCATGCCCAGAAACTAATGCATGAGCCCCAATTACTTCATCTCAAGCTGTCTTGCAAGATCCACCTTGTTCAAAAGCTAGATGGAAACCCAAAAATTATTGTAAGTGACAGAGATCCCATTTTCACTGGACATTTTTGGACAGAATTATTTTCTTATCTTGGTACTCAGTTAGCTCATAGCTCATCTTATCATCCTTGGGTACAATAGCTTTCAATTTTCAAGAACTTTTCATGAAATTTTCCGTGGAAGGAAAGGAAGTTGAATTAAGGGGTATTGCAGGGAAACCGGGAAAGATAATTAGCTCTGATACCAAATGTTATGAAACCAACTCAAGAAAAGATAGAAAAGATAGATCAACGCCTTAGAATTCAGCCTCTTCGAGGGGGCAACCTCCTTTACATTACATAAATGAACAATTCTTCGACGATTCAAATGAAAAAACCTCCTTTCTATATATAGGAGTCTAAGGAGTCACAATATAACCCAGCCGACCTAACAATAATAATATAAAGCCAGAAAAATAACAATAGAGGGATTCTATGGGGCACAATAATAACAATATGGGGATAATAGGGGCATAACAATATTAATAAGGGATGCAACTACAATAGTAATGGGGTAATTACTAGTATTATAGGGACCCAACAAAAGGTTTGATCAACTGATCATCACCTGTTAGTATGAGATCACCAACATTAAGTACAATGATCAACAATTTACCGTCCACCACTATGTGGTACATGTTCACATCCGCTTCACTATTCGTGAAGCCCAACCTGGTGAAGTAGCTATCTATCCTGGTGTACCAAGCTCAGGTGCTTTCTTGAGCCCATACAATGCTCTCTTAAGCCAACACACATGCGACTCACGGTCAAAGGTTTCAAAACGTTAGGTTGCTCTATGTACACCTCTTCCTCAATCGTGCTGTTAAGGAAGGTTGTCTTTAAATCCATCTGATGTATATTCCAATCCATTTGTATTGATTGTGCCAATATCTGATTGATGAGTACCTTGCAACTAGAGCAAAGGTCTCATCACAGTTAATCCTCTCTACCTATGAAAAGCCATAGGCCACAAATCTAGCCTTATGCTTCTCCACACTACCATCTGCAACTTTATTTACCTTGTAAAGCCAATGAGAGCTTACCAAAGACTTATCCTCTGGTCCTGGGACCACATCCCAAACATTTTTATGAACTATGGAGTCATACTCCTCCACCATGGCATCAACCCAAATCGGCTTCTACACTGCTTCCTTAAAGGAAGATGGATTTGTCACAACAAATCCGCTCATAAGAGCCATGTATCTAGTGTACCTGTTAGGTGACCTCCTTTGTTTGCGCTATGATGTGGGTTCTCCCACATTCTCTCTAGCATCCGATATCAATCTATCTAGCTCTCTGATGCACTTTCTCCCATCTCTCGAAGACTCTTCTTGAGTGGATGTCTCCACTCCCAGATCCTTTGCACCTGGGTACTCCACATCAATTTGAGGCTCCTCAACCTTAGGAGCTAAAAGCTCCACAACTAATTGTAGCTAAAGCTCCCTCTCAAGGGAAAATTGCATGGCCTTCTCCACATCGAATCTGACATCCCTGTGATCCACTGTCGTCCTGCTGGTCGACAAGTACACCTGATAGTTGTGAGGTGTATCAGTGTACCCCAAAAATATCCCCAAGCCTTTTTTCGGCTCAAGCTTCTTCCATGCATCTTTGGTCACATGGAAATATATCGAGGACCCAAAAATCCTGAAGTAACCAACATTTGGCCTCATACCAAAATAAGCCTCCTCTGTTGTCTTCATCCCAATTATCCGATGCAGGCTATGGTTTTGAAGATAAATTGTTGTGTTGCATGCCTCAACCCACAAGTGTAGTGGGATACCTAGATCATGCAATATCGCCCTCGCTGCCCCTAATATGCTTTTGTTCTTTGTTGGTATCGGGTCCCCTGGGTCAGTTTTGGGGTTAAAAACCCAAGTTTTGATGTAATTATTGTAAATTATGGAAAGTATCCATGATTTGTGGATGTGGAGCGCGTAGCTGGTTAGGAGTCAAAGGGGTTTTATCCCCTTGTTTATGTAAAATTTGAGTCAGTTTTGAGATTTACCCATGGGATTGTATGTAAAAAACTATAAGTAGGTGTGTCTTAGAGATTCTAAGGTAGAGAGATCGAAGGTCATGATGGATAAGGAATGAAGTCTTGAAAGTATTAGCGCAAAGAAGTGGGTCAAATAGGAGGGCAAGGCTTTGCAGTTGAGTGCACAGAGGCCTAGGTATAGTGTGCAACTGAGTTCGTGGACCCCTACAACTGAGTGTGCAGGGAAGTTTTGAGTCTGTATTCTGAACTGGAAATAAATAAAGAAGCTGTTTCTGGAGAAATATTGTGTATTGCTATTTACTTCTGTTTATAACTTATGTTTTTGGTAAATAATATGTTTATGAATTATTGATATAATGATGTGAGATTCTATTGAATAAATGTTAGATGATGTACGCAAGCATGTTTATGTAATTTCGCGAAGACTTTGATGAATTGCTAATGTTTATTAATAACACAAGCTTATCTATGCGAGCCCTAGTCTAGAGTAGTTCCCTGATGCACTTAAGTGGATAAACAGTCTGTTAAGGGTCCACAAACTCTGATCGTGGAACTTCATGAAGGCCTGAAGGCTATTTTAGTAGAGTTCCAGTACCAAGCCCTAGGGGCTTATAGATCCACGTGAAGGCAGATCTAGGGTACTAAAAGACATCACATTGATCTCTGGATGCAGAAATTGGTTCCAACATCCCCCCATACTACTTCGGGTGAAACTGCATCCTGCACTACATGGGTTGTTACCAAAAGGGCCAATAGTGCAGGGTTTTGTTGGTTGGCATAACTAAGTATGAACCTGATTAAGGACCCCCTAAGCCAACAAATGGTTCCGTTGCCAGGACCGGGATCTACTTGAAGGAGATGTGTGATGTTGCATCACTGGAATTCGACCAAGAAGGAAATTGAAAAGTGGTTAGACAGAAATATTCACGAATTTGCGGCGCAGGAAAACAAGAATCTGTGCCTGTCAAAGGAGCAACGGTTGGAGAGATATTTGTATATGGAAATACACAAAATTTTCTTTTGCACCTTCCTTATCAAATTATATGAGTGGTTAGCTAAGTTGGCAGATGACCAAGGGAGGTGGAATCTTGACAGTCCAATACTGTGGACTCCAGAACTGGTACGACAATTAGAAGCCACTGAGAAAAAAATTGCGCGGGCTGTTGATCACTGGCTTGATCGAATTATAGGAGGATTTGTTACAGAATTCGTGGTTGACACCTTAGTCAGTTGCAGCAAAGCAGAGCAGAGATTTTTCAAGGGATTGTGAGGTAAGTATATGAGATCTTTGAATACTTGGATTAAAATGATCTTGTGTGAAAAAAGGGTTATTCCATTTCCTTGATGTTTAGAGCTACGCAAAGTGGAAAAATCTTCAGAGATCAAGAGAAATCAGGTCCTGAATACAACCCATTGATCGGACCTCCTTCGAGTGACGACGAAGGAGAGGTACAAACTTCACCATGGAGTGTTGTTTAGCTGATAAGACAGGGTTTTCTGCGGACACTTCATCCATCCACTCCACCTCCACCTCCACCACATACACCTTTGCCCATACCTCCACCACTGCCGCCACCGGTCAACATGTCAAACACAACGAAGTTGCCAATTTTCAAAGGTATAGGGAGTGAAGACAAAGATCGGTTTTGGTTTGTTGAGAATGTTGTGTGGAAAACACAGCAAATTACTGATGACAACATAAAGAAGGAATAATTGGTTACCGCTCTGCAGGATCGCGTGCTGACGTGGTATATTAAGTACTGTTTTGATCACCCTGTGGCAACACTAGTAGAGACTAAGGCTGCTTTAAACAAAGAGTTTAGTAATCCTAAGTTTGACTCGCAGTCAGTAGTTGGATTTAAGGAGATAATGATGAGGGTTGATGAGACGCCTTGGGAATTATATCAAAGGCTGAAATGTGTAATTCAAGAAGCTAACATGTAGCTCATAGATGGTCAACATCGTGAGTGGTTCATAGCTTTGCTTCTACCCCACCTGAGGATTTTTTTGTCACAGCAGAAGATAGGAACTCAAGCATAAGCCCTGGAAATCATGATGAGGTTGCATGCGACGCCTATGTAGGATAAAACCTTGGGGGTGTAAAAAATTCACTCTCAGTTACAGAGTCTTTGTTTATAATTACAGAGCTTGAAAAAAGACAAAGAGGCTAAGCCAAAGGTGTGAGAGGAAGTATGGTGCCTGAAGTGTAAGAGCTAGGTGCATGATAAAGACCACTGTCTTGTATTTGTGAACTATATCATAGGAGGGGGGCCAATTCCCCTGAGGCCAGAAGCTCCATCAAGGCTGAGTGTGGGGTCCATGCTATGGTGTGCTATTTGTCAGGTGGCTAGAAAAAATGGAACGGATAATTGTCATTTGCTTCAAAAGTTTGTTTAGACACCACAACAGTTGTTCTGTGACTTCTGCAAATTAGTGGGTCACGATGAGTGCTACTATTGCAGCTATGAGCTGATGATGGAAAGAACACCTACCTACCGAATGCAAGTAGAAACTCGGCCTCTAGAGTAGATCAATGGAGGGGCGCACAGAGGATATCAGGGACAAGGATGAGGCGGAGGAGGAGGAGGACCTAGTAGAGGTCGTGGACATGTTATTTTCTATAACTGTGGAACTCCAGGGCACTACGCGTGGGAGTGTCAGAATCAGAAACACCCGTCATGTCAATACTGTAGCTATTTTGACCACACTATAGAGGAATTCCTGATGCCGATAGATAAGATGTAGGAGAAGAAGGCACAACCTCAACAACCTATGTATAAATTATAGATGATGAGAGTTGAGCCTCGCGAGGAGGACCAAAGCGTGAACATAGTGCTGAGAAGAAGAAATACAACTGGTGATGACAAAGGGAAACAACCTGAAGAGGGTAGATGGGTCTGCAAGGCCCCAAAAAAGGAGGTTGGTTTTGATCTGGAGCATGTGAAGGAAAATTTTATGGAAGCCAAGAAAAGCTTCACTGATGCCTCCACCTCAGGAAGCTAGAGAAAAGTGCAAGAGACAAGTGCGCATACAGAGGTTGATCCCTTTATGCTTACCATGTTCTTGGAGATCTGCATGAAACTTTTGCATGATAGCAAAGCTGTGAAAGGCTTGCAGGAGTTAATAACCAAATGTGGCAGAAAAGAGAATGTCCTCAATGAACACCACATAGTCAGAAAAATTGGGAAACATAAGGCAAGAACAGGGCGTGAGATGAGGCTAACTGCACATATAGGAGAATATGAGACATACCAGGTCATTCTGGATTTGGGTCTGACGTCAACATTTTTCCTAAACAAACATGTGAAATAATGGGGAGACCTATGCTGTAGTGGTCTCCAATCTAGCTTATAATGGAAAACCAGCAAAAGATCATCCCTATGGGATGATTACATGGAGTAAAAGTGGATATAGAAGGTGCAAGCACAATCAATGATTTTGAAGTGATAGAGATCGTTGATGACAGTAATCCATACCCTGTGCTCCTGGGAATTTACTAGGCCATTGACATGAATGGGGTGATCAACTTGAAGAAGTGGACAATTTCATTTGAAAAGAAATCACTTCGAGTTGTAGTAACGTTGGACCTTGCAGAAGGGCCGCGCTACACTGAACCGGTCCGCAATTATGAAGAAAGTAAAGATGACTTAGATCAAATCTAAAAAATAACAGTGTGAGATCAAAACTGGATCAATCCAACAGCAGATGGATGGATTTCATAGGACCAAGAGAGTTCCTACACCTCTGATTCAGATGAAGAGTTGGAGCATTCGCAAAATCAGCTGCATGAAGTATCTACACTACGCTGTAATATGATGACTAAATTGCTGCACTGCGTTTCGTCGGAGGTAAGGAATTTACCTTATAACGATGGGTTAACTGATGTGGATAAGTTTTTGGATGCATTTGAAAGTGAAGTCCCTGAGCATCACCGCTTCCAAGTGTTAGATTTGGCACTACACGCTACGCCCACACGATGGTGGGTTACACACAAGGATAACTTTGAGGGATGACGAGATTATAGAAGAATGATGAGGTTATGGTTTGGGCGACCTAAAATTTGGTTGACTGAGAGATATGACGGGAGGGATGATCTACGCGATCACCTAGCAAAGTGGACTAAAGCTTATGGAACGGAGCCACAACTAGAGTGGGTACACTTATTTTGCCAAACTTTAGACACAATCCCCATGAATTGGTATTTGGAGAAGGAGCTCCACCATGGCACTGCGGAGTGGGATATATTGAGGGAAGGATTCTTAATTACCTTCAGTTTTGAAGATGGGTTCAAGAGCATTGATGAAGCTCTACAGGAGATTAAGGCAGTGATATTTAGAATACCACAAGAACCTCTGGAATGGGTCTAACCATATTGGAGCATCCAGCTGTGCCATGCACTGGAATGTTATAATGTGACCACTGAGGAGGAGGATGAAGATTTAAGAAATATTTATATTCCAGAGGTTGAAGGGCATCGTGAAATTGAGGGCCCACAAATAGACAACCCAAACATCACTGTGCCATTGAAAACCAAGCAAGTGAACATTCGAACTGAAGCAGAACCAAAGTTTTCAAAAATTGGGGATTATTGGGACGACGCTACTATGGATAAGGTTGCTGAGTTACTCTGCAAATATCAAGATCTTTTCCCCACTAAGTTTTTAGACTTGAAGGGCATAATAGGAGACTTGGGTGTTATGAAAATTACTCTGAAGACAGAAGCGAAGCCTGTTAAGCAGAGGCCATATTTCCTGAATCCCAAATACAAGGAAAAGCTTCATCAGGTGTTGGATAATATGCTGGAGGCGGGAATCATAGAACCTGTGGAGGAATTTGATTGGGTGAGCCCGATGGTGGTTCAGGAGAAGAAACAGAAGGGAGAAATAAGGATTTTTATAGATCTATGGAAGCTTAGCGATGCGTGTGTCCATGACCCATTCCCGACGCTATTTACTGATGAGTTATTAGAAAATGTTGGAGGGTAGGAGGCCTACTCATTCATTGATGGGTTTTCAGGGTACCATCAGATCAAGATTTCACCTAAGGATAGGAGAAAAATGACCTTCACCATGGAGTGGGGTTGCTTTCAATACACCATGATGCCATTTGGACTCAAGAATGTGCCTATGATATTCTCTCGCGTAGTCTTCGCGACATTCAAGGATTTTATTCATAAGTTCTTGGAAGTGTACTTTAATGATTGGAAGGTGTTCATACTAGTAAAGTGCCATGTAACAAGTCTGCGCTTGATGTTGGATACGTGTTGTAGATACTAGATCTCGCTGAATATGAAGAAATGGATATTCTGTGCTCCCTTTTGAATCTTGCTAGGTCATGTGGTGTGCAAGAAAGGGTTGATGGTGGAAGCTCCCAAGATTGCAGTGATAGTGAATCTGGAGGCCCCAAGGAACGTAAAGTAGCTCCGCACGACATTGGGACATACAAGATATTATGGAAAATTTATTAAAGCATATGCTTAGATTACCGCACCTATGGAGAAGCTGCTGAAGAAGGACGCCACATTTTGTTGGGATGAAGAATGTTAGCGCAACTTAGATGTATTGAAAGAAAAGATGGTCACCATGTTGATCTTAGTCTTCCTTGATTGGAAGAACTAATTCCATGTACATGTCGATGCCTCTTGCATTGCGTTGGGTGCAGTATTAACAGAGGCTGGTGAGGGAGAAATGGACCACCCTATAGCCTTCACGTGTAGGAAATTATCGAAGGCCGAGAAGAATTACTCAACGACTGAGTGCAAAGGATTGGCCATGGTGTACGCGCTGTAGAAGTTCATGCACTATTTGTTGGGAGGGCACTTCAAGATGTAATAAGCCTGTGTTGGGAGGGAAGATATGACGATGGTTACTGCTATTTCAAAAGTATGACTTTGAGGTCATTGTGAAGCCAAGAAGGTTGAATGTAGGACTTGACCATCTGTCACGGATAGAAACAAGAGAGGAGCCTAGTAATTTGGGGGAAGGGTTTCCAGACGCACAGCTCTTCACAGTGCGCATAGCAGACAATAATTTTGCAGATATTATTCACTTTTTGACTATGGGGATGGCACTGAAAGGGTATAAAAGTCAGCAAAAGAGGGAGCTAGTAGTGTGCGACAAAATTTTTAGTAATTGCGGGACATCTGTATAAGATGGGTGCATACGAGATACTGCGAAGGTATATGCCCGATTTTGAGAGAAATAGCATTCTCGTTGAAGCTCATGGAGGGACTGTGGGAGGACATTATGCAGGAAAAGCGACTGTGCAGAAGATTTCACGCACAAGTCTATGGTGGCCAATACTGCATAAGGATTCTAAAGCATATTGTAAGGCATGTGATGCATGTCAAAGAATAGGCAGAACATTGTGAAGGGATGAATTGCCCTTACAACCTCAATATCGTTGCAACCATTTGAAAAATGGGCGATTGATTTTTTTGGGCCAATTCAGCCCCCAGGGAAGAAGACAGGTGCATGCTACATCATCACCACGATGGAGTATCTAACCAGATGGGTAGAGGAACAATCGGTTAAGGATTATACAGGGGCTACAACAACAAAGTTTTTGTTTGAGTATGTCTTAACTATGTTTGGCTACTCGATAGTAGTGATAAGCGATTGAGGTACACACTTTCTAAATGAAACAATCAGTGTGATGATAGAAAAATTCTAGGTATACCATCAGAAGAGTACACTATATCACCTAGAGGCCAATGGAATTGTTGAAGAATTCAACAAGATTTTGGAGAACGCGTTGATGAAGATCTGCAACACACAACAAAATGACTAGGATGTGCATGTACCTAAAGTGCTATGGGAATATAGGACTACTTGAAAGAAGCTGACAGGAAAAACGCCATTCAGGTTGGTCTATGGTGTAGAAGCTATGATCCCAATGTAGTATATCATGCCTAGTATGCGCATCACAGCTCTCAGAGGTATGGTAGATTGCGGAGCCTTGGAGGAATGACTCGCGCAATTGATGGAGCTTGAAGAAGACCAATTCTTTGTCGGATTCCATCAGCAAGTACAAAAGGAATGTGAAAAAGCATTGCACGATCAACACATCAAGCTTCGCACATTCAAGGTAAACGATTTGGTCTTATTGTATGATAGCAAGTTCACTAAGTTTTTGGGGAAATTTCAGATGCATTGGATGGGGCCATATATTATCAAAGAAATTACAGATGGAGGTGCAATTCAGCTCGCGAAGCTGAATGGAGAGCCTTTTCCAGGAAGAGTGATTGGAATCTGATTAAAGCTCTATATAGGGGATCCTGTGCAATGACTATATGGTGGCAGGGGAGTCTTAGTGCTCTAGGTAGTTGCAAGGGAGTGCGGGACTATAAACTACATTTCCAGGGTTGAAGGACTATGCAACAGGTGGGCTACGTGGAAGATCGTAAGGTTGCAACATCTGAGGCTAAGGTATGGAGGGAGGTACCGCGCAACACAACAGAAAAATGACCGTTGGAGTCACTATTCATGATTTGACAGCCAAAAGATGGTTAAGAGGAGTGGGCTGGCGACATTTAAGGCCAAAATATTTGAAGATTTGTTGCCAAAACAACATTAATGGTTGGAATTTGGGGGGAACGGTCAGATTTGAATTTGAAAACCCCTATAAATTATGCATCCCGGTCCAATAGAGAACACTTTGCACCCTGAGAGTTTTTGTTGAGATGTGCTGTGTATAATCTATGAACCGCTCGTATTGGGAGGATTTAGTCACAAGCCTTAAATTTGCTAAGTTGTCTGAGTTGAATCAGAAATTCATCCTTGAAAAGATGCTTGGACCAAGCCCTACAGAGATTGTGAGCACTGGTGGTGATGTTGCTTCTGAAGGAGCTACTCTAGAGGTGGTTAGTATGGAAGATCCAGCTTCTATACCTACTGCGCCGATGTCACCTAGGTTGAAGCCTACCCCTGCTAAAGAAACACAGAAACTAAAGAAGGATAAACAGAAAAAACCGGTGCCAGTGTGCGAATCGCCCAGGAAGGACTCTGCAGCATAAAATCAAAACAAAGACAAGCAGCCCAAGAAGATCATTGATTTGGAGGCAGATGAAGGACAAGGCACATAAGACATAGATGATGAGGGAATGTAGACTCATCACAAAGCTACCTGACTATATCTCTCCATGCAAGGGGAAGGTGAAGGTCACCAAGGACCTAGACCTGGACAAATTTTCTATTTCTATGCCCCTGCTACTTGAGCAAGTTCCCTTTGAAGCTCCACGAGTTGTGGTGATCCCACTACTAAAGATGGAAGATTGAGACCTCGCAGATCATGCTAGGTTTACTCACTTAGAAACATCTAACTATATGTAGTGTGTCTACTACGCGGAATTAGGTGTCACTGCACTAGAGACATTGGAATGGATCCACGGTGTGGAGAAGTCAGGATTGCCGAACCTATTGTGGGTGCCCCATTATCACCGCACCCATATTAACACAGCTTGTGTGCACCAACTACTCACTCTAGTGTGTGATGGGTGCTTATGGCTAGGAGGGCCTATCCCCATCACTAACATGCTCATCCATAGGATCACACACCTTCCATATGAGGGATTGAATTCAGCCAAGGAGTTTGGCAGAAAGACAGGAGAAAAGGATTTGGAAGAAAGAATGAAGAAGGAATTTGACCTCGTGAAGAAGGCGCGAGGATACTCAATCACCTCCATAAATGACTCCATAATGAAAATTGCTATGCAGATATTACTAGGGAAGGTAATGAGAAAGTGCAGCGCAAAGGGAGTTCTAGTGCCCGTGGTCTCCCTAGCTACACAATGCGCGAAGAGTGTGTAGGTAAACTGGTCTAGGAATTCCTCATGAATTGTTGCGAGGCCCAGGATGAGACCAAGGCATTCCGTTATGCTTGGTTGTTGCTCTCCATTATTTTGGTTGCATGGGAGCTACCGGAGGATAGTCAGTTTCCTCCGCTAGAAGAAGGATTACCGGAGGCAACATAGTTTTCCTCCGTGTGGGCTATAAAGGACCTGGTGCGGGTCATAGAAACAAAAATCTTCTAGGTTTTGATGGAATCCAGCCTCCGCATGGCCATTAACCAGCGCCCAAGGTTGTCCCCGACTTTGTACACGTAGTTGTCAGCCTATGCCGCGTTTAAGGCTGACTTTCACTGAGTATACATTCAGGCGCGAAAGGATCCACAACAGAAATGGCATGATGTGCCATATTTGGTAATAGATACCAACGTATAGGAGGTCATCAAGCGATGGTCCACAGAGTGGTGCACACCCTCATACCTAGATGCTGGAGCCAGTAAGGGTGCGGGAAGTTCGAAAACACAAAAAAGAAAGGAAGCAGCCAAGCAGGCTGCACAAGACTTGGCCATGCAAATGAGGAAGGAAGCTGCACAGAAGGCTCAGTTGGAGAAAGAGTGCGCTACTAAGGAGCAGTCTGAATAGGAGCAGCATGAGTCAAACTGAAGTGGAAAATCTCCTTCGCCAGAGGCCAAGGAGGAAGAAAATTTTGAATAAGGTGGCGCAGGAGATGAGGGGTAGAGCACCCTGCTTCAGCTAAAGAAGCGTGGATAGGAGCAGCGGGAAGGTCCCTCGAAAAATAAAAAATTAGACAAATCACAAGGTGATCCCATGGTATTAACGAAAAATGATCTTGATGAGATCAGAGATAAAATACGAGACATTGCAACCGAAGTGGTACAACAGTTCGAGCTGTAATATATGCAAACGTTGGGGAGTGTCCAAAAGGATCTACGTGAGCTGTAGATCTAGGCTAACAGTATACAAGTGGGCACGGGTCAAGCGAGTGTAGCACAAGTGAGCCTGGCCCTGTGGATGAGTCAAGCAGTGGAATTGGTAAGGAACCTAGATCTTCGCACTGTTGCATTACTCGAAGCATCCCTACGTGCAGAGTCAGCCAATGATCGCATCATCTTAAACACCTTAAAGAACATCAGGCTGAACATCGCAGTGCTCCCCAATGAGATTCTTCATGCGCTACATGCAGGGGTGACAGAGGAATTGAGAGCTCGTGAGCAGCACACTCTCAGTCTGATCAATGAATATAGGGTGAAAAGCGAGCAGATGTTTGCCAAGAAAATGTAGGCCTTGAAAGAAAAGGAAATACTGCAAGCACATAGTTCTCGACTGGAGTCCACAGTTGCAGAGGCATGTAGAAGAGTACCTGAGCTTCACATTCCCAAGGACACACAACCGTAAGCGAAGATCAAGAAGCTAGCCGCTAGAGTTGGTATTATGGTGCATGTGTTGCACTTCATGGAAAATCACTTGTAGTAGACCAACTCACTTGTATATGGTAACTAGATGAATCTACGTAACTAGATGAATCTATAGAAGAGATATCAGATGTGATAGAATGCATGGTAGTTGTGTTTACAGATATGACAAAATGTAGGGCAGCTCAAAGGAATTAGTTCAAAAGTAATGTACAATGGAAAATCAAATTATAATAGGTCTATTCAGAGGGAACAAAGCAATGGTACAAAAGAATAGGATGAAGGAACAAAGTACTATAGATCAAAATCAAGAAGTTGAAGAAAATTGACATTTTTAGGTATGTTAAGAAGTATACGCTGGTTCACCTTGTCCAAGTAGCGTATACACACAGGATCACGGAACATAAGAAGCATATACGTATGCACACACTTTCATAGAAGGAAAAGCATGTATGGGATGGAAAATCAAGGTTTTGGTCCGAGGTATTGACAAAGGATCTAAGTATATAAGGAGGAGAAGATCAAAGGGTAAGTGCACATGTAATGAATATCTTATGAAGTGTTAGATCAAAAGAAAATATGCATGTTATGGGTTTCTGATGCTTTGCTTGATCTAGACTAAGTATGCACTTGAGTGTTTGATGGTGCATGAGATCTAATGATGGATCAGGATCATAATGACTTATCATTATGTGATCTGATAATGGATATGATAGATCTAAGTGCTAGCAACTGTTTTGTGCTTTAAATGCTATGATATGGGTATATCTGAAATTTGGAATAACTGGGAAGTTATAAGTTTTTATTTGAAGATCTATATGTTGGTTTGCCTTGGTGAAGGCAAGTATACACACTGGTGCAACACCTCCAAGTAGCGTATGCAGAAGAAAAGCTTGTTGTTCAAGGATGACTGATCTATGTAATTAGTGCTACGATTTTACTACTGTTTGTCAATGATATATTCATTAGATTTGAAAGTAAAATTGATTATGTAAGGAGATTGAGTCTAGTTGATTGATTGATTGAGAAATAAGGGTGATCCTTTTTGCTATCTCTTTAGAACTCTGTAATATGACAGTAGATCTTCAAAATGTCATTGATTGGTATAGTTTGTGGTTCAGAGATTGTTTGATTCAATATCTTTATAGGTATACCCAGATTGGGCTAAAGGAAGTAGTGTATACATGTAGGTTGGCTTCATTGAAGGAGTGTATACATTCTGACACATGATTTTTGAGGTTACAGTTGGTTCTGGTTATTAATGCAGTGTTTTGGGTTTAGACCTATGTACTAGTTATAGTGATCTGTCTATTCCAATTGATTGGTTGAATTTGATTAAGTTTGAATGAATGGTTGATTCAGTTGTGTCAGAGGTTCAGTGATTGTTTGATTCAATATGTTAGAGGTTTTAGTCATTGATTGATTCAATTATGGTTGATTCAGAGATTGATGATTGGGTTTCAGTGATTGGTTGATACAGATGTATTTGATGGATGTATTGCAATGGTGATTGATTTTGAGCTTCAATATTACTAATGGGTCTAGTGTGAAAATTTGATGAAACATGGCATTCATATTGTATTGTTGTGTACCAGGAGTATCCAGTATGAAAAGTTATGAAACGTGGTCCCTAGAGGATAATTATGGTTGGAGCTTTTAGTGAGGAAGTCGAAGCTTCCTACCAGTAGTGTCTGGTGATTTGATCAAGGGGTTGGAGCTCCCTTCCAGTAGAGGTAGGAGAAGGAGTGAAGGTTGTAGCCTTCTCTAGGCCGACGCCTACATACTAGTAAACATATGGGCTAGTACAAGAGCTAGGGGTTTGTAGCTCCCTTCTAGTAGAAGCTGGAGAATGAGAGAAGGTTGTAGCCTTCTGTAGGTGGTTGCCTACGTATTGTTATGAGTCTGCACCAATACAATATTGTAAACATATTATTCTTTATATTAAAAGAATACAGAGACAACAACAACATGTGGTTTTTCTCCTGCATTGGGTTTCCACCTTAAATCATGGTGTTCATGTGTGTTGCTTATGTGTGATGGTTTATTCTATTATTACTGCACATGGTTACTATTTAATGTTTAATAAAGTAATGTTGCATTGATTGAAGAGCAACATATGATGAATTAACTGAATCATAAGTTCATTGGATATACATTGGTTGCCTTAAGAACAGTTGCGTGGACACGCGAATTACCTTCACTAAAGTAGCATATATAAATCTGATTATGGAAATGAAATTGATTTGTAAATACGGATTCACCCCCCCTCTTAGTGTTATTCCCAATAATTGGTATCAGGGCATGTTCTTTGGTAGAAGCTTGATCGCTTGAAGGAGATTCGTAGTAACAATGGGAAAGAAGCAAAAGAAGAAAGCAACTCAAAAGAAGAGGACATCCAAAAGGAATGGTGATAGTGGGAGATATGATTGGCCATTATGTGGAAGCAACTCTTCAGATTGAGAATCACCTTAGAATGAAGATGAACAAGAAAAAGAATTACTAGGTACGAATTTGTTGTCCTCTGGTGACACATTTCTCTGTTCATTTGAAGATAATGAATGTGACAGCGAAACAACTGAATTTTCTCTTATGGGTGAAAGAGAAAGAAATCAAATAGAGGCAGAATTTAAAAATCTCACAGACACAATTAGAGATCAAAAAGATCTAATTGATAAAAGGGAATGTGCCTATAAAGAAGAAGTTACCAGGTTAAAATCTCAGTTGGAGGAAGGAAACAAAGTAAGGAAGCAATACAAGGAAAAGGAAGATCAATGTCAAAGGCTGCAAGATGAAGTGACATCATTGAGAAATTAAGTAAATGAAAAATATACAACAATCAAGAAACTTATAGAAATATCTAGTTACTATAAAAGTATTGAAGTTGAGTTAATCTCTCTAAAAGAAGATCTTGAAAATTCAAATAAGCAGAATGAAGAACTACCTCAAGAAGATGAAGAACAATAAAATGAGATTCTCAAATTAAAACAACAAGTGGAAGAAGGAAGAAAAGCTGAAGAAATCATGAAGAAGCAGTATCTTGAAAAGGAATAGCAATATTAGGTAGAGGTAAATATCCTAGCAAGTAAATTAGAAGAAAAGGATAAACTTTTACGATTTAAAGATAGTACTAAGATTTTGGATGATATTATTTGTAGTCAAAGGTCTCCTACCATCAAATCTGGTCTTAGTTTTCATGAAATTGTTAAAGGTGAATCTAGCTCACAAATTGAAGCAAGGAACTCTAATGCAAAATCTGAAATGCTCAACAAGGAGATAAGAGGTCAACCTCATCAACAACCAAGGAAAGAAAGTCTTTAAAGAAATCATTTACTCCTAACTATGGAAGTGATAATTGGTTCTTTCCTCTGATGAATAATGTTGAATGTTTTATATCTCATAATTTTGGACATGTTGCAGCAAAATGCATAAGTAGAATGGTTCAAGCTAATAACCGTCACACAAAAAGATCATCAAATTCCAGGTACTTTAAGGGATATTGTTTTTCTTGCAATATGTTTGGTCACAAAGCCATTGCCTGCTATAGAGGGAATATGGAACATATAAGACATTATGCTTGTAATAAGTTTGGGCATATATCAAAAAAATGCAGGAGAAAATTTCGGCCAACATACGAGAAAACATCATCACACTCCAAGTGTGGAAGGAGAAGGAAGTACAGTAAAAAATATGTGGCAGAGCTCAATATACAGACATAACAGACTTAGGAGGAAATGAAAGTATGAAATTTCAGTGTTCTAATTCTCATATGCAGTTATCATGAGTACAATTCACGTATTTACGTGATTTTGAAGCTGCTCAGTCGCGTATATGTTGGTTTGATGAAGAAGCAGGGGGACAGACTCAGAAAAGTGATCTAAAATGGTTCAGAAAATTATCAATTATTCTTTCTGTCTTGATGATTAATGACCATAGTCTGTGGATGTTATTTATAAGTGCTTTTGATCCTCATAAGTTTTTGATTACTTGATGTATATCTGATTGATGATGATGCCTTGATGGTTCTTAATGATATTTGCAATGATCAGATCTGATAGTGAATAGTTGGCATAGGTTTAGGGGGAGAATATGCTATACTTCTAATAATGCATTGTTGGCATATGTTTAGAAGTCTTTGGTACCCAATGATTATGATAAATGGTAATGATGCTTATGTTGCTGAAGTGTTTAAATGATACATCATGCTACGCTGAGGTTATGAGTTGCCTATGATAAAGTCTCAGATGATACTTGTATTGCTTGGGGTTACATAGTTGTTATTCAGATCAAATTTATGGATGATTGAGGATGACTATTTTGATGATGCATATAATACATATGGTATTCTTCTTACATAGTGATCTTCATAAGGACAAGGAGAACAAAAAATCTTGAGTACACAACTTCATGATGATAAGAGTCACTCATTTCTTTATGCTGTTGTCATCATGCCTTCAAAGATGCATAAAGTTCATATAGTGTAGTTATGGTGTAGGATTCCGATAGTTCTTGGCTCTCACATGATATATTGGGTGAGAATTGTTTCTCTTGATGGTATCAAGAAAGTTTGAAAAATGACTATGAGCTCATCGTCTTCTTTTCACATTGATGAGAAGCTGGATACATATTGCTATCTCTATGATGGATACATATTATGTTGGATACATGGATGATCACTTCAATTACACATTGGTAAATAATGTTAGCTAGACAAGAGAATGGTGTTATTGCAGGTTTCATGAAGGCATATCTATTTGAAGACATGACTATTTAGAGACATGGCTTACTTAGTCACATAATGATGATGACTTCTTACTTTATGATGATAGGTTTGATACTCACATATGTTGATTATCATGGTTGATGCTTATCAGATGTGGGATGTTTCCTAGTGATGATACATGGTTGATATATTGAGGGTTATTGTGGAAAGATCATGCAGTTCTTGATGATGTTATGATCATAGATGATGACTATGGTGTTTTCACATACATATGATATGATGTGAATGATTTTGTGTTACTTCTTGGAGATATGACATATGCTTAGTTGATTCATGGAAGGTTATGATAAGGCTTTTTCTACTAAGGAAATAGAGAAAGTTGATCTTGATGAGATCAAGAGGATGAGTTGATATCTATATGCGACATACTTTGTCATGAGTTGATGATATTTACATTGTCATATCTTGGGAACTGATGATGGACATATACAGGTTGCTGGTCTGGATGTTGCTGACATATGCTTATGGTGCAGATCATATATGGTGTATGATAGTTGCTAATGACTATCATGGTCTTGTTTAGATCTTTGGTCTTTGTTATAAATGTCATGTATATCATTCGATGTAAAGGTCATATAAAGGCCCATGATGTAATAATATGTCTATGTCTGTCATAGTCTTTTAATGAGTCATTTTTGGTCATATGATGTAATTTGTACCCCCACTATGCATGGGAAGGATGATGTAATAATTGCTATATTTCAGTCATGTATAAACAATTGGTATATCCCCACTTGGTTGGGTAGATGAGTCAAATTTGGTATATCCCCACTTGGTTGGGAGATTGATGTATGTATGAGTCATTGGTGATAGGAAGGTCATACTCACATAGTTGAGTTATAGAGTCATGTTATTCTTTTGGAAAATATTTTTGCAAACTCTGCATGTGCTCAGGGGGAGCATGGATGGTTTAGTGCATCTCAGCATGTACAAAGGGGGATTTTAATCAGATAATTTAGCATGTGCCTAGGGGGAGCATGATCAATGTTCATATTCAACTATTCAAATATGGAAGTCTTCATTTTGGTCAACCCTTTGCCCTTGATCTCAAAAGGAGAGAATATATTGGTCTACCCTTTTCCCTTGATGTCAAATGGGGAGAGTATCTTGGTGTTGCTTGATACATCTAAAAGGTTCTGCATCTTGAAGTAATCAACACCAATATGGTTGCCGTCAAGTCCAAAGAGGGATATTGTTGGCATTATGATGCATGTGTTGTATTTGATGGCAACCCACTTGTAGCAGAACAACTCACTTGTATATGGTAACTAGATGAATCTGCGTAACTAGATGAATCTACAAGAGAGATATCAAATATGACAGAATGCATGGAAGTTGTGTTTACAGATATGAAAAAATGCAGGGTAGTTCAAAGGAATCAGTTCAGAAGTAATGTACAAGGGAAAATGACAGTATAACAGGTCTATTTAGAGGGAACAAAGTAATGGTACCAAAGAATAGGATGAAGGAACAAAGTACTACAGATCATAATCAAGAAGTTGAAGAAAAATGACATTTTTAGGTATGCTAAGAAGTATATGCTGGTTCACCTTGTCCAAGTAGCGTATACACACGGGCTCATAGAATAGAAGAAGCGTATACGTATGCACGCACTTTCATAGAATGAAAAGTGCGTATGGGATGGAAAATCAAGGTTTTGGTCCGAGGTATTGGTCCGAGGTTTTGGTTTGAGCTATTGACAAATGATATAAGTATATCAGGAAGAGAAGATCAAAGGGCTAAGTGCACATGTAATGAATATCTTATGAAGTGTTAGATCAAAAGCAAATATGCATGTTATGGGTTTTTGATGCTTTGCTTGATCTAGACTAAGCATGCACCTGAGTGTTTGATGATGGATGATATCTAATGATGGATCAGGATCATAATGACTTATCATTGTGTGATCTGATAATGGATAGGATAGATCTGAGTGCTAACAAATGTTTTGTGTTTTAAATGCTATGATATGGGTATATCTGAAGTCTGGAATAACTGCAAAGTTATAAGTTTTTATTTGCATATCTATACATTGGTTTGCCTTGGTGAAGGCACATATACACACTAGTTCAGAACCTCCAAGTAACGTATGCAAAAGAAAATCTTGTTGTTCAGGAATGATTGATCTATCTGATTAGTGATGTTGTTTAACTGTTGTTTGTTAATGATGTCTTCATTAGATTTGAAAGTAAAATTTATTATATAAGGAGATTGAGTCTGGTTGATTGATTGATTGAGAAATAAGGGTGATACTTGTTGCTATTTGTTTAGAACTCTGTAATATGACAGTAGATCTTCAGAATGTCAATGATTGGTACAATTTGTGGTTCAAAGGTTGTATGATTTAGTATATTTAGAGGTATACGCAGGTTGGGATAAAGGAAGTAGCGTATACACGTAGGTTGGCTTCATTGAAGGAGCGTATACATTCTGACGCATGATTTTTGAGGTTGCAGTTGGTTCTGGTGATTGATGCAGTGTTTTGGGTTCAGATATGTGTACTGGTTACAATGATCTATCTATTCTAGTTGATTGGTTGAATTTGATTAAGTTTGAATGAATGGTTGATTCAGTTGTGTCATAGGTTCAATGATTGTTTGATTCAGTATGTCAGAGGTTTCAGTGATTGATTGATTCAATTATGGTTGATTCAGAGATTGATGATTGGGTTTCAGTTATATTAGAGATTGATGGTTGAATTTCAGTGATTGGTTGATACAGATGTATTTGATGGATGTATTGCAGTGGTGATTGATTTTGAGCTTCAATGTTACTAATGGGTCCAATGTGAAAACTTGAAGAAACGTGGCCTTCATATTGTATCGTTGTGTATTAGGAGTATCTAGTATGAAAATTTACGAAACGTGGTCCCTAAAGGATGCTGAGGGTTGGAGCCTTCAGTGAGGAAATCAAAGCTTCCTACCAGTAGTGGTTGGTGATTTGACCAGGGGGTTGGAGCTCCCTTCTAGTAGCAGCTAGAGAATGAGTGAAGGTTGTAGCCTTCTGTAGGCCGATTCCTATGTACTAAGAAACATATCGACTAGTACAAGAGCTAGGGGGTTGTACCTCCCTTCTAGTAGAAGTTGGAGAATGAGAGAAGGTTGTAGCCTTCTACATGTGGGTACCTGCGTACTGGTATGATTCTGCACCAGTAGAAGATTGTAAATAGATTATTATTTATATTAAAAGAATACAAAGACAATAATAACAGGTGGTTTTTCTCCCGCATTGGGTTTCCAGCTTAAATACTGGTGTTCATGTGTGATCGTTTATTCTGTTATTACTACACAAGGTTACTGTTTAATGTCTATTAAAGTAATGATGCACTGATTAAAGATCAACATATGATGAATTAACATAATCATAAGTTCACTGGATATATGTTGGTTGCCTTAAGAACAATTTCGTGCACACCCGAGTTACCTTCACTGAAGTAACGTATATAAATATGATTATGGAAATGAAATTGATTTGTAAATACTGATTCACACCCCCTCTCAGTATTATTCCAACATAGTGCACGAGGTAAAGGTAGAGGTTGGCCGAGTTCAATTCAAACTCAACATGAAAATAACTGAGCTATAGTTATAGTTGTAGCCCATGATTCCATCTGAGGCCAGGGAGCAGTGTGTAGCCACCATAAAAGAAGGGATGGCCACCTTGGATGCCACAGTCGCTAACTGTTCGAAATTATTTGAGTAGGCAATGGAGTTGGTGACGACTCTGCAGGAAGACCCAAACCTGCAGATACTGAATATAGAGGTTCGGGAGTTGCAGAAACAGTACGATGAAGTCCGGACAATGACGCGCTCCATTTCCCCAGCACAATGCCTAGCCAAGTTTCAGGAAGGGAAGGAGCTCCTTGCGCAGGTCAAAGTAGCACAAAATAAGGAGGCCTTGCTTAAGGCTATGCTGGGGCCCTCGTTAGATGAATCTTACCAGGTCACGACCAACATTTAGGAGAATCTCACAAGCTTACAGGAGACACAACAGACGATGAAGCTGGTCGTAGAAGGACCAGCTATAGAGATGCTAGTGGAAGAGGTCAAGCAGGCAACTACGCAGAGCACTGCCGAGGTTGTAGTAGTTTAGGTGGAGCTGGGGGATCTTCGCAGCAAGATCACAGCGCTAGCTGAGTGACTCAAGGGCGAGTCATGATCTTTGTGTTGGGGGCCTCTTGGGATGGGTTCCCCTGGGTCGGTTTTGGGGTCAAAAACACAAGTTTTGATGTAATTGTTGTAAGTGATGTAAAGTCTCTATGATTTGTGGATGTAGAGGGCGTAGATGGTTAGGAGTCAAAGGGGTTTTAGCCCTTTGTTTATGTAAAATTTGAGTCGTTTTTGAGATTTACCCATGTTCCACGGACCATGAGATTGCATGTAAAAAGCTATAAGTAGGTGTGTCTTAGAGAGTCTAAGATCAAGTCTTGAAAGTCTTAGCGCAGAGAAGTGGGTTAGATAGGAGGGCAAGGCTTTGTAGCTGAGTGCGTAGAGGCCTAGGTAGAGTTCGCAGCTGAGTATGCAGACCCTTGCAGCGGAGTGCGTAGGGAATTTTTAAGTCTATATTCTGAACTAGAAATCAATAAAGAAGCTATTTCTGGAGAAATATTGTGTATTGTTGTTTACTTCTGTTTATAACTTATGTTTTTGGTAGATAATATGTTTATGAATTATTGATCTAATGATGCGTGATTCTATTGAATAACTATTAGATGATGCACGCAAGCATGTTTATGTAATTCCGCAAAGACTTTGATGATTTGTCTAATGTTTACTAATAACACAAGCTTATCTACGCGAGCCCTAGTCTAGTGTAGTTCCCTAATGTAGGTAAGTGGATAAACAGACTGTTAAGGGTCTGTAAAGACCAATCGTGGACCTTCACGAAGGCCTGAAGGTTGTTTTAGTAGAGTTGTAGTACCGAGCCCTAGGTGCTTATAGATCTGTGTGAAGGGAGATATAGGGTACTAAAAGACATCACACTGATCTCTGGATGCAGAAACTTGGTTCCCGCATCTCCCCATACTTCTTTGGGTGAGACTGCAGCCTATGCTATGCGGGTTGTTGACAAAAGGGCCAGTAGTGTAGGGTTTTGTTGGTTGGCGCAACTAACCCTGAACCCAGGTTAGGACTCCCTAAGCCAACAAATGGTTCACAGTGCCAGCTGAGTGACTCGAGGGTGAGGCACGATCTTTGTGTTGGGGGCCTGTTGGGATGGGGTGCCATGGGTCAGTTTTGGGGTTAAAAACCCAAGTTTTGATGTAATTTTTGTAAATGATGTAAAGTTTTTGCGATTTGTGGATGCAGAGTGCGTAGATGGTTAGGAGTCAAATGGGTTTTAGTCCCTTGTTTATGTAAAAGTTGAGTCAGTTTTGAGATCTATCCATGGTCCGTGGACCATGGGATTGTATGTAAAAAGCTATAAGTAGGTGTGTCTTAGAGAGTCTAAGGTAGAGATATCGAAGGTCATGATGGATAAGGAATGAAGTCTTGAAAGTCTTAGCGTAGAGAAGTGGGTTAGCTAGGAGGGAAAGGCTCTACAATTGAGTGTGCAAAGGCCTAGGTAGAGTCCGTAACTGAGTGTGTGGACCCCTGCAGCTGAGTGTGCAACGAAGTTTTGAGTCTATATTCTGAACTGGAAATCAATAAAGAAGCTATTTTTGGAGAATTATTGTGTATTTATGTTTACTTTTGTTTATAACTTATGTCATTGGTAAATAATATGTTTATGAATTATTTATATAATGATGCACGATTCTATTGAATAACTGTCAGATGATGTAGGCAAGCATGTTAATGTAATTTTGCGAAGACTTTGATGAATTTTCTAATGTTTATTAATAACACAAGCTTATCTATGTGATCCCTAGTCTAGAGTAGTTCCCTGATGCATGTAAGTGGATAAAAAGACTGTTAAGGGTTCGCAAAGACCGATTGTGGAGCTTTGTGAAGGCTTGAAGGCTGTTTTAGTAGAGTTGTAGTATCGAGCCCTAGGGTCTTATAGATCTACACAAAGGGAGATCTAGAGTACTAAAATAAATCATACTGGTCTTTGGATACAGAAACTTGGTTCCAGCATCCCCCCATATTGCTTCAGGTGAGACTGCAACCTGCGCTATGAGGGTTGTTACCGAAAGGTCTAGTAGTGTAGGGTTTTGTTGGTTGGCACAACTAACTCTGAACATGGGGTTAGGACCCCCTAAGCCAGCAAATGGTTCGTAGCACCAGGCGAGTGAGTCTAGGGTGAGTCATGATATTTGTGTCGGGGGCCTGTTGGGATGGGGTCCCTTGGGTCAGTTTTGGGGTTATAAACCCAAGATTTGATGTAATTGTTGTAAATGATGTAAAGTCTCCATGATTTGTGGATGTGGAGCGCGTAGATGGTTAGGAGTCAAAGGGGTTTTAGCCCCTTGTTTATGTAAAAGTTGAGTTAGTTTTGAGATCTACCCATGGGCAGTGGACCATGGGATTATATGTAAAAAGCTATAAGTAGGTGTGTCTTAGAGAGTCTACGGTAGAGAGATATAAGGTCATGATGGATAAGGAATGAAGTCTTGAAAGTCTTAGTGCAGAGAAGTGGGCCAGATAGGAGGGACAAGCTTTGCAACTGAGTGCACGGAGGCCTAGGTAGAGTCCACAACTGAGTGCATGGACCCATACAACTAAGTGCATAGGGAAGTTTTGAGTCTGTATTCTGAACTAGAAATCAATAAAGAAGCTGTTTCTGGAGTAATATTGTGTATTGTTTTTTACTTCTGTTTATAACCTATGTTGTTGGTAAATAATATGTTTATGAATTATTGATCTAATGATGCATGATTCTATTAAATAACTTTTAGATGATGTACGCAAGCATGTTTATGTAATTCTGCAAAGACTTTGATGAATTGTCTAATGTTTACTAATAACATAAGATTATATACGTGAGCCCTAGTCTAAAGTAGTTCCCTGATGCACATAAGTGGATAAACATATTGTTAAGGGTCTGCAAAGACCGATCATGGATCTTTGTGAAGGCCTGAAAGCTGTTTTAGTAGAGTTGGAGTACCAAGCCCTAGGGGTTTACAGATCTTCACGAAGGTAGATCTAGGGTACTAAAAGACATCACACTAATCTCTGGATGAAAAAACTTGGTTCCAACATCCCCCCATACTGCTTTGGGTGAGACTGCAGCCTGCACTACGAGGGTTGTTGCCGAAAGGGCCAGTAGTGTAGGGTTTGGTTGTTTGGCGCAACTAACTCTGAACCTGGGTCAAGACCCCCTAAGCCAACATTCTTCCTCTCATCCACCCCATTCTACTGAGGGTTATGGGGTGCTGTCAACTCTCGTTTAATCCCTTCTGTTGCACATAAGTTCTTAAACTCATTTGAGACATACTCACCACCATTATCACTTCGTAGAGATTTAACATTCTTGCCCGACTCTTTCTCCACCAATGCTTTAAACTCACAAAACTTTGTGAAGGTTTGATCCCTTTTCTACATGAAAAATATCTAACATTTTCGAGAAAATTTATCAACAAATATAACATAATACTTGTGTTTGGCCGTGGATGCTGTCGAGAATGGTGCATACACATTTGAATGGACTTGCTCTAGAATGGTATCTACTCAACTGTCTCTGTTGTGAAAGGAAGACTAGGTGTATTTAACCAAAGTACACCCCTTTCATGTATCAACTTGCTCTATTGTACCTTTGGGAAAACCGATGGAGATCTGCTACATGATCTTCAAAACCCCATGATGCAAGTGACTCAATCGCGTGTGCCACAACTCACCAACATCTTGTCTTTGCACCATATATTCTTTCGTGCTCAAAGAATCACAATCCTCTACCTCTAGCTTATAGAGTTTATTCATTTGAATCTCTATCTTCTTTACCTGACCCAATGCTATGTGTCAAAGGAACGCCTTTCCTTTCAAGAAGATCACATCATAGCCTCTATCCTCAAGCATGGAAACAAATACCAAGTTATTCTTCAGCCGGGGCACATACATAACATTATTTTAGGTGAGTGGAGCTCCATGTTCCCTTTGAAAAGTAACCATGCCCAATCCAGTAGCATTATACCTCCCATTGCCACCCATCTTGATATGCATCTAGAGATCATTCTCCTCCAGGTCACTGAATAACTCCTTATCGCTAGTCATTTGGAATGAAGCTCCACTGTCTAAGTACCATACACTTCCCATAATTGATGACACCATGCATGCAATGAGGGAAAATTTGAATTCGAATTGAGAGGCCAAATCCTCACCCACCAAACCTCATGACGACTTCTTCTTGGACTTCTTGAGTGGAAAATTTGTAACAAAATGGCCCAACTCTTGACAATGGAAGCACTTAACTTTTGTCATGTCTTTCTTCTTACCTCCATGGCAAGAATCCTATTTGGAATGGGAATCTTTCCCTTTCCACTTCTTCTCCTTAATCTCTAAGGCACATTTCTCTTCATCATCATTCTTTGATGAAGAGCCATCCTTGGTGTTCCTTCTAATCTCCTCTTGCATCAAATCTAGCCATAGTCGTTCCAAATCTGGAAGTTTCTCCCGACCATTGACAAAGTCCTGATAACTATGCCAACTCTTTGGGAGTCCTAGAAGAAAAATACTCACCATATCATCCTTGACAACCGTGATTCCAACACTTCCAAGTTCATCACAACATTGAGCGAACTTGGTTAAGTATTTTGGAATAATCTCACCTTTCTCCATTTTGATTTTTCGAAGTTTGTTCTTCAATGCAAATTTCCTTTAGCCACTATTGTTATGATACAAGTCCATCAATGCTTTCCACATAGCATACAAAGTTTCCTTCCCATGGAGACTCGAGACAACATGGTCTCAAACTCCCTCAAGGATTATCCACCTCACCTTTGCCACACACTTCTTCCATTCGGCCAGATTCTGTGCATTCGATGTTGCTGGCTTAGGAATGTCTTGATCAATGAATTACTTCAAGCCATTATCCTCCAGCACAAACTCCATTTTTTCCCTCCAGGGTATATAATTGGAGATTCCTTCCAAGGCATACTCAAGCCACAAACCGTATAATGCCATCTGCCGATCCTGAATTATGTATTTCAAATTCGAATTTCACCTGTAACCCACAACTCAAAACTTTGAAATCTCCTATAGTATAATGTCTTCAGTTCCGATACCATGTAGATTTTCCTGTATATTCACAAGCTGATGCAATTTACTAAAGCACAGGACAAGAATCTACTTCTACTTTCAACAAGCGGAAGACAATACATCAATGAAAACAATATGAACAAGAAGAAGACAAATCAATGGAACATAACACAACAATTTTTCTTGGGGAAAGACATTGCTCAAAACCCTACCTATCTATATTGCATTAAATCATAATTATGGGTGAAGATACAAATCTTCTTCTCACTAGAACAATTCCGCACAAGTATGCTTAACTCTCTACCTCATAAGCTCGCTATTAGCCAACACTTAGCCAATTTCCACTGCCTGCCAAATCCCCATTTCCTTGCACAATTCTGAGGATGAATAGCCCATATTTAAAGGGAATTCGTGCTTCCAAGGTTGCGCAATCCTTAGGTCCTCTTCCTGATTACATGCATGATATTTACATCTCAATAAATCAAACAACTGATTGTACACTATCCATGCACTCTAGTCTCAACTGGGTCTTTCTCAGAACTGTCATGCATGAGTTTTTGATGATTGAATCTTCAATTATCTGGAGTAGCACTTGGATGCACCAATGCACTAACTGACGTCTAATCCTCTACTAGTTCAACAAACAATTAGAACTAGTTTAACTGACTATAACCTAGTAAACTGAGTTATCTAATTACAACTCAATCTAAACTTATACTGGACCCCTAAAATTTAGGGAGAACACTTATATGACTTCCAAAATACTTCCAACTCAAAATTCCTAAGATAATTAAGTTAATTAAACTTAATTAACTATTTACAAGTTGTTATGAGAATATAATTCAGTTTTAATTCACAATTTAATTCAAGGACCAATTAAATTGGAATTTCTTGTTTCCATTTCTCAACACTACCATCCTTCTAGGGCTTCTTGTCCATTGAATTTTTCCACTAATGTAATCATGACATATATTAAGAGTGTTAAAGAAAGGACATTGGCATCAATGAAAACACCATTCAACAATCTCGCCCTTTTTCATCAATGGTAACACATACTACCCCTGCGAACATTTCTCCCCCTAACTCGATGCCTTTGATATTATTTTCCTGATTTCTCTCCTGTTTTGACATCATTGGAAAAGGGTTACTCCCCCTAAAAAAATATCTTCTTCTAACTCCGTGCAAAAATTATGTCTTCCTTTAATTTCTTCTCTCCCCATGACTAATGATCTTCCTTTGATGCTTCCTGCGTAGTTGATTCCACCCGAGTCCTTTCGAAATTATGTCTATGACTTTGATTCTAAAACTTGTTGCTCCACAAAGTTGACTAATCTTCCCACCACATCGATCACTACTTTGACGAATTCTTCACATATTCCATTTGTCAAAGGATAAATCTTCAAAGGTGAAACCACAGTTGCATAGACACCCCCCTCTTTAACATTCTCATGATAGGTAGTTGTCAGGATAAATTCTTCAGAATAGTGTATGAACCAACTATTCATCTGAATCATGTTAAATAAAGGCATCTTTCGTTATAGATTCATCATGAGGTTTTGACTATGCAAAACTTGAAAGCATGACTGCGGAGAATTTCTCATTCGCTTGATCTTCTTGATTTTGTTTTCTTCTCCAAACCTTCTTGTACCTAATATTAGGGATTTCCATAAAAGGTTCTATTTTGTACCCGCAATCACAAGCTATATGCCCATAGTTATGGAATTTGTAACCTTCAACATTGGGCCTGAATGATGGAAAAACTAACATATATTTTCTGCTGACAAAATCATCAGAGTATCTATCTTGAGTTCCTGCAACCTTACTTCTATGGTTTTGATAACACCCTTGATAATCATACCTATCATAAGCTGTACAATCCCTAGCCATATGAACAAAGTTAGTACATGAAAAACAATAACCATTAAACAAGCTAGTGTACCTGGATGAGTTGGTTTCTCTCGATAATCTTCTGTATTCGTTCCTTTTTGGAGGAGGTATAGTATTTTATTGATCCTTGTCCTTGAATACTTCAACATTAGTTCTTGGAGCCACAACATTTTTAATCTTCTTTTGTCCTTCATTTCGATGAGGGATCCTAATGTCAGGCTTCTCATTAATCTTGCTCTACGGGGATTTGGAACTTATGCTTTTGTCACATGGAGCTTCAACTACATCTTTTACCTTAATCTTCAATTAAGCAATGTCATTATTCTTCTTTTTGTCATCCAATAATTTCTCATTCCTGAACATGTCTATTTCAGTTAAGGTAGTGTATAGTTCTTTTTACTTTTGAGCAATATCTTCCTGAAATTAGATTTTCAAGTCATTCTTCTTTCTTCTTCTCATCTACTTGTAGCTTTAGAAGGGTGGCCTTTTATGATACTTTGTTAATATCTTGCATTTGTTCCTTCTTCCTTTCAATTTCAATTCTGAGCTTGTTAATTTTTTCTAAAGAGGCATTAAGTTCTTTTTTCTTTTAACCAACTTCAACTACGTGCCTTTGACCAGATTCCTCTAATTGACATGTCAAGTTTTTCTCTTTCTTTTCTCCTTCCTTCACTTGGAGTCTTAGAGAGAAAATTCTTATTTGAGTGTGTTATTTTCCTTCTCTATGTTCCTCAATTCTTTCAAGGCATTGCAGTGCAACAAAACCTTGTGATTAACGTTTATTTTTATTTTATTTTATTTATTTTTACGTCTAGAGCCCATTTTTGGTGCTATTTGCATCCATTTATCAATTATGGTGCAAAAATTGATGAAAAATTTGCATCGAATTTTGCAAAAAGTCTTACATGAAGTTTAGCACTAGGTATTGAAATAGATTTTACACCAGGTTTTGTACCAGGTTTTATGCCAAGTTTTGTGCCATCCTTTGCACCAAGTTTTGTTCCAAGTTTTGCATCAAGTTTGGCACCTAATTTTGTTTCACTTATTTTTTCATCCTCTATTACATCCAATTTTTTCACCCACAATTGCATCAAATTTTGCATCCCCATTTGCATCGTTCTTTAAATCATTTTTTGCAGCCATTTTTGCATCCCTTTTGTGACAAGTTTTAAGTCAAGGTTTGTGTCTAGTTTTGCATCTAGTTTTGTTGCATCCACTTTTTCATCTCGTTTTACATCCATATTTATATCCTCTTTTGCATCTATTATTGTGTCCACTATTGCATACAATTTTGTTGTGCCACAATTTGTGCCTAGTTTGGCACCTCTCTTTCCACCCACTTTTGCTTCTAATTTTGCATCCACATTTGCATCTAGGTTTCATCAAATTTTACATCTATTTTTGCATCACTTTTTGTATCCATTTTTGCATCAATATTTTCATTAGGTTTTGTGTCACATTTTGCATCAACTTTTGTGGCATCCACTTATTGTTAACGGGAAAAGTGTCTATTCAGAACGACCCTATCCCACTAAGGTGTGACAGTGACCTTAGAAACAAACAGAGAAAACTACTTTTGTATTCTTCTTTATGAACTATAAACAAAGAGAAATAGGATGAACCAACCTGTGTCTTGCGCTAGTCCTTTGATCCAGTCTCTCTCCTCTTTGACAGCTTCCAGCTACCTGCTCCCTTACTTGCCCAGCTTCACCAAGTACCTGCAAGATCACAGAAGAAGGAAACTATACAAAGACATGGGTTTATATTCATAAAAAGCTTAGGATCAGTTTTAAGCTAAACATACAAATGTAACAAACATCAATGATACACAAGCATGTAGGAGAAACTCAAATAGTTTTATTGATATAACAAGAAGATCCAGGAGGAGTTACAACCGATGATTCCTGATCCAGCATCAACCTCCCAGCAGAGAAGCCCCTCTTCACCTCCAACAAAGCATAAATCACCCAATACTCTGATATCTATCTCAAAACCAACAGCAATTCTTTGCAATGTACAAAATTCCAACCTCTAGATCTCTGGGATGAGGGATCCATATATAGATGTATGCAAGGAGTATGAGTCAGCTTATGATTTGACTAGTGTCTTCTCTCTGTCAGTTCTTGCTTCCACTTGGAGACTGAGAGCCTCTTACTCATCCTTGGTCGAATTCAGTGAGGCAAGTGTCATTGGAGAAGATTCTGGAAGCTTCCATTGTCTCTCCACCTTGTGGAATGAATCTGCCAGTTGTCATTTCCTGCTCAACGCACCCTGGTAGTGCATTTAGGTGCGTTGCAACGCACCTAGCTAGTGGACTTGGGTGCTATGCAACGCACTTGGCTAGTGGAGCAGCTGAAATGATCCTGATTTGACTGATTCTGAGCAGTTTCTGGTGGAGAACTTTTGGGAGAAGCTGTAATTTGTTGACCTTGTTCCTTTAGGAGTTAGAACAACACTTTTAGGGACTTAGGAGCCCTTTGTTTATGGACATTTCATGCTTAGAGCTGTAAGGCACAAAAATGTCTATAACAGTTGCCCCCTAAAGTATGAGGCCGTTTATCGGGTGAAATGCTTTATTAGGAGGATCCGAAGTTCTTTAAATGCTGGGAGGAGACCTGTAATAAGATACAATACAATACATTATCTTCATACTGCTTTCATGATCTAGCTGAGGTGGGTATTCCCATGCTCAGCTTTATAAATTCATTTTCATGTACATAGGACAGACAATCGTCTGATGGTAGACTGATGATTCTGATAGAGCCATCATCCTTTTGGTAGGATGATTATCTGTGCTACAATGCTATACATTTCAATGTCTTTATTTTCCTGAATATATATCGCAGCCCGGATGGATGAAACTAGATCCGGGGTCTTCAATCTCGTCTGATCTTCACTTGAAGTACAAGTCGATCCATGCGAGAAATGTCTTGAAGTCGAACATGGAAAGACATCGCTTGATTACCAGTCAATGATGTAAACTGTTAACAAGGGCGAGAGGAATCACCGATAATGATAATGACCCTCAAGGTACTGCAGTACAATTCACGTGGTGTGAATAAAGGACTTGGTGTCGAACACCATGCAAAATCTTTCGGTCGAAGGTCATTGATGTATACCTGTCGCCGGAAGTGAGAAACTTGCCATTGAGGCATGCAAGCTTCAAAGTACTGAATGGGGTGTTCCTAGATCAACTTCTTGGATAATGCGCTGATGTCGACAAGAAGCGATCTGTCAAAGGAGGGCCTTAATGAATCCCACATCAATGACACAGAACGAAGCAAATGATTTTGATGGAGGTGAAAATGATCTGATGATATATGGTTCAGGATGGCGGTCATGAAAAAATGAAGTATAATGTATGGTAGTGGATGGGACACAGGTGACTTCTCTGGATGACTTCTCTTGAACATGTCGGCGACACTTATGTGATGGATTGGTAGCATTTACCCCAAATGTGGATGGTATGGCATGACCATGGTGATTTGACCGGTGAATGAAACAACCCAACCTGACTCGGGCACGGAGTGGAAGTGTCATGTTCAAGAGCGACTTGCTACCAATAAAGATTCTTTGAGCTTTCTTCCCAATTTTTCCCCAGTCATTGCTGACCAGTACCTCTTTATTTTTGTCAAGCTTGAGGAGGATAACATATGCTTGTTCTATAATTTGCCCTTCGGGCAAACCCACCGCTATGTTTTAACGATCCTAGCGATAGTGAAACTCGTTCTCGTCTAAAGACAAGTTTGTCGCTATTAATCTTTTTAACGAGTCTAACGACAAAGATAACTCGGTCCTTTTCATTTTTAGAGAGTCTGAAAAGGTACGTAAAGGTAACTCCGAAATTCCTTTTTCGTCATCTAATCCCTTAAGTCCGAAAAAGTATAAAACAATACAGAAGGGATGAATTTTCGATAGTTTTAACGAGCCGAACAAAACAAGCGCTCGATCTTTTTGTGCAATAATCCCTCAGGTCCAAAAAGATTAAAATCTAGAGGAGGGATAGCACTTCCTGTCGCTTTAACGAGATGGAAGGCCAAAACTCGGCAATCTTTTCATATTTTACGAGTCAGTTGAAAAGAGCTTAAAGAAGACTCGTCTTTCGAGGAACGAGTGATAAAATGGGTAGCAGCTGATTCTAGGTAAGGGTTGGAATTTTCCAATCACGGCAGTGTCACAAGGATGGCTAATGAAATCACTCTTCATAGTTGTTCCTCAAAATGGGTAAACAATCAAATGGAGGTGAATGATCGGCCAATGGAAAAGTGGAGGTGAGGGTGCAAACACGACCAAGGCTTTAATGGCTGAAATGCTTCATTCACGGTGGTTATTTACCGGGGAATAGTTCATTTTTTAACGAGCTTAAACGCGGGTGGAAACATTTGCTCATATCTTATGTTTATTTTTTAACAAGCTTGAACTATGCGCTAAAACTGCTCGATTAATCCAGTCATATGATAAGAATGTCTCATATAAAAATGACAACTTTTAGATTTTTGCCCCACATCCTTTCTTTATGCAAGTTAGGTGACGACTAATCCTACGAGTTTAAAGGGTTAGCCTACGGGTTTAAATGGAGGACCTAAAAATTTAAAAAATAAGTAGTCGCCCTTCGCTTGCACTCCAAAAGGTTTGCATGCCCCCAGGTATAAAATATGGTTTCAAGGTTACCCCTCAATTTGCAGACAAAACATTTGTTCTATCGGGAGAGGCCTACCTCTTACAGGTCACCCAAAGATTGTTCTATTCGCGGCGCAGACAAAACACTTCTTCGGCGATGTCTACCGAGATAAACAAAGGTGAGCGATGACGTCCGCCAACTCACATAACTTTGACAAGAGAATCTTATTCTAGAATAACCCCTCTTCCACCGATGGACGGGGTACAGACTAGTCATATTCTCTCACGGAAACCTACCCTATACCCGAAGTTTTCCTGCCGAAGCAGACCAGGACACATGCCCCCTGGGTTTCAGTCATATCCCTCCGAATTACTCGCGCTTATCGTGAGGACGGACTGGGGATTGAGACATTTCTTGCGTGAAGAGACCATTTAGGGACGGTATATGACTATTTGCTATGCGTGATCCGGGAAATGAAAGCTGGTCCACGAGCTTGACCACTCTTCCTTCGTGCGGAAAACACATTACTCTAAAGAGTGAGGAGACAATGGCTCCCATGCAATAAATATAGTCTCGTCCAAGGAGTATGTTATAATACAAGGGTCCTTGAACTACCATGACGTTCATGCGAACCATCTTCCTTCTCAATGTTATGGGCACATCGGGAAGGATCCCTAAAGGTCGACTGGTTCCTTTATCAAAGCCTGTCAGATTTCTCATCTCAGGCGAAAGCGATGGCGAACCAAGCGCTTTCCAAGCAATAGAGGAAATGATACTCACAGAAACCCCCTCATCTATGATGGTACTAGCCATGACCATTCTATATATTTCAACGATAATTCGGAATGGTATGCTTGCTGGCAAACGGGGTCTGCCTAGTTGATTCCAGTCGAAGGAGACAACTAGGTTGCTTGGAGGTGGGACCGAGTAGACGGCCGGGTATGGCTCTGACGAACTTCCTTCCTGCGGTAAAGGAATGGGTAGATTGCCCCCATGTTCGTCGGAGTCTGTGTTGATGAAGAGAATTTGGACGGTGTCATCCTTGTTCTTTTCAGTGACTGTATCATCCGAAGATAAAACCTCTGAAGGCAAGACCGGGTCAACTGCCGCCTCAACCTTTTGACTTTCGTCTGGTATGGATTCAGTTGGTTTATCTTCAATGATAGGCGCTTCAGCCGACCACCTGAGCGGGCCAGCTGGATTCTCAACTAGTGACGGACTCGGTAAGAATTTTTTATATCCAGGAGGAAGTCGTAACGGTGAAACCGGACGATCATCCAAAACTCTTTTAGCTTTGTCTAAGAAGGGACAACGGTGGAGGGCATGATTGCCTTCGCACAGTTTACAAGGAAATCTAGCTTTCCCTTTTTGTCCTGGGGCTTCACTTTCACTAGTTGACGGTGTACTTTCAACATGATCACCAGAGGTTGATGACACCGGATTGTGCAAACGAGGAGACCAGTCCCTTAATATCCGGGGGATGCAAGGACAATCTCTGTGAAAGTGGTCTCCTTTGCAAATGACACATGGCGATTTAGGCCTGGTCGGTGCTGTGTGTGGATTTTCGTTAGACAACACTTGTTTTCCCCCATTCGCCTTTGGCTCCTTCTTCTTTTTCTCTTTCTTCTTCTTTTCCTTCTTCTCCTTAGGAACTTGGCTTTTAGCTTTACCAGTTCCATCAAGCGAAGAGGAAGGAGGAGAGGAAGAATTAGAGGAAGTAGAAGGTTGGTGGGTAACTCTGGATTCATCTAATTGCTGATTCGATTATTCAGGAATAGTGGTGTTCTGAACGACATTGGTTGAGAAGAGCCATACTGGCAAGCCAATTGTCAGTCCTGGAAGCGACAATGTGGCCATATGGGGCGCACCAACATCTCCCCAAGAGGAGAAAGGACTAGGATTTCCACCAAGGGGAATTCCTTGGTTGGTAGGCTCCATTTTCTCAACCCCAAGATCAACGTAGGAAAAGGGTATGAATATTCCGTTTAAAATAAATTTTAACACGCTTTGACACAACTTGTTTTTTCAGTTTTTAAGAGTCGAGAAAAAACAAAAGATGACTCTAGTCTCCTTCGATTTTTAATGAGCCTGAAGTGACAAGTGCTCAGATGGACCTTTTCCGTTAAGGAGTCTGAAAAGGAACGAAAGGGACTACTCTGGAGGTCTAGGTAGAGGGAGTACCAAACCAATCGCAAAACTGCAGAATACTTTTTACGGTACGACAGTCAATCTTCCCGAATGCTGTGTTCGGTGCATTGCGATCAGTAGTGCGGCCGACACGGCTTCCTATGGATAAAAGGTTTTAAGCCTATAGGGGTCTCCCAATATATACTCGACGGTACGTGGGAGCACAAGTCCGTACTGGCACTTATCGTCTCAAAGTGGAGGAATCACCCAACCATCAGTGAGGACAACAGTTACCAGGCTTTACGACGCCGGAATACGTCTCTAGCCTAGACCTCTAAATGTTGTGCGTTAAGTTACAAAGCGTTGTTAAGTTCATTGAGTTTATTTTAAGTTGATCTTTCTTATGAAGTTTGCCTTTTGGGATCACCACGAGATGTAGATGTAATTCCTAAAATGCAATCTAAAGATGACAAACAAACTTTTATCTCTTTTCAGCAATGAAAATCCTAGCTACAAGGGAAAAGAAAGACACAATCTTTTTGCAAAGAGCAAAGAGCACACTGTAAATGCACTTTTCCTAAATCAAGCCAAACAGACTGCCAATATGCAAATGCACATGCATGTGTTTTGTTTTTTACTTTCTTAATATTGATGCCTAAAAAGAAAGTTGTTGTACAAATCTGAATTTGCTTTCAAGTGAAAAACACAAGCAAGCTTCTTTTCGAAATCAAAAGGTAGAGACGATTACGACACTTTATGATTTTGAAATAAATACTCGTTTCGACACTAGGAAGTCACAAATTCAAGCCAAAGGAAAAAGTAAAAGCATAATCGACTATCAACAGCAAATAAACTTTCTCCTATGATAAAAATCGACACTTGTGACAGATCTAAATCAAAGGACGACAGTACGACTATTATAATTTTGCAATGGAAAACTGTAAACGACGTAACAAACACACAAAAAACATCTACAATCTTTTTGTACAACTGAGGCGGAATTACGGCAAAGAAAAGGGGTTTTTAAACAGACACATACACTGATCACAGGCTGCAAAAATCAGAGACAAAATTGGAAAGAATGAAGCACTAGAACCTCAGCTGCACAAGGCTGGGCTGATCAGCGCACCTGTTACACAGAGAAACTGGATTGCAACGCAGGTTGCCCTCTTGAGAACTGCGCTGAAATGCAGGAACTCTTCACAGTACCTGCGCTGGGGCAGAAACGAGAATTCTATCCGGGTTCTGGGTCACGGTTTGCAGTTTAATCTATGGTTTTTGGCCGAGTAAAAGCAATCAGTAATGCACAATCAGAGGGTAGATTTAAAGAAGGTCTAAGAGCTATCACAAAGGGCAATCAGATCATTTGTGAATCAGCTGTTCAAATCATAAACAGATCCAGTGAATGGATTGAAGCAGCAGATGTCTACTTTGCATTTGTTAATGGCAAATGCAGTTCGATTTGCTACTTCTAAGTTTATGAAACAAACAACAAGAGAAACACAAACAAACTAACTAGACAATCGTCCCCAGTGGAGTCGCCATTTTGTTAACGGGAAAAGTGTCTATTCAGAACGACCCTATCCCACTAAGGTGTGACAGTGACCTTAGAAACAAACAGAGAAAACTACTTTTGTATTCTTCTTTATGAACTATAAACAAAGAGAAATAGGATGAACCAACCTGTGTCTTGCGCTAGTCCTTTGATCCAATCTCTCTCCTCTTTGACAGCTTCCAGCTACCTGCTCCCTTACTTGCCCAGCTTCACCAAGTACCTGCAAGATCACAGAAGAAGGAAACTATACAAAGACATGGGTTTATATTCATAAAAAGCTTAGGATCAGTTTTAAGCTAAACATACAAATGTAACAAACATCAATGATACACAAGCATGTAGGAGAAACTCAAATAGTTTTATTGATATAACAAGAAGATCCAGGAGGAGTTACAACCGATGATTCCTGATCCAGCATCAACCTCCCAGCAGAGAAGCCCCTCTTCACCTCCAACAAAGCATAAATCACCCAATACTCTGATATCTATCTCAAAACCAACAGCAATTCTTTACAATGTACAAAATTCCAGCCTCTAGATCTTTGGGATGAGGGATCCATATATAGATGTATGCAAGGAGTATGAGTCAGCTTATGATTTGACTAGTGTCTTCTCTCTATCAGTTCTTGCTTCCACTTGGAGACTGAGAGCCTCTTACTCATCCTTGGTCGAATTCAGTGAGGCAAGTGTCATTGGAGAAGATTCTGGAAGCTTCCATTGTCTCTCCACCTCGTGGAATGACTCTGCCACTTGTCATTTCCCACTCAACGCACCCTGGTAGTGCATTTAGGTGCGTTGCAATGCACCTAGATAGTGGACTTGGGTGCTATGCAACGCACTTGGCTAGTGGAGCAGCTGAAATGATCCTGATTTGATTGATTCTGAGCAGTTTCTGGTGGAGAACTTCTGGGAGAAGCTATAATTTGTTGACCTTGTTCCTTTAGGAGTTAGAACAACACTTTTAGGGACTTAGGAGCCCTTGGTTTATGGACATTTCATGCTTAGAGCTGTAAGGCACAAAAATGTCTATAACACTTATGCATCCAATTTTGCATTCACTTTTGCACCCATGTTTACGTCCACTTTTGCATCCCTTTTTTCATATTCGTTTGCATCTTCAGTTGATTCCTTTTTTGCATCTATCATTACATCCACTTTTTTTGTGCCACAATTTTTGCCATGTTTTTCACTTACTGTTGTACCCACGTTTGCTTCTAATTTTGCATCCATGTTCATGTCCTCCTTCACATCCAATATTTGTATCAAATATTGCATCTCTTTTTACATCCACTTTTGTGTCAGGTTTATGCATTGGGTTTTGCATCTTGTTTTGTATCTACTTTGGCATATACTTCCATTGCATCTAATTTTGTTTCACCTATTGCATGTTAGGTACCTATAATACTAGCATATTCCATTATTATTATTGTCATTGTAGCCACTTATTGTTATTTTTGTGACCATGTTGTCCCTATATTGTTATTATTGTGCCCGATATAAGCCCACTATTGTTATTGTTGTGCCCTTATATTATTATTGTTATGTCGGCTTTGATTATATTGTGACGCCTTAGACTCCTATATATAGAAATTTGGTTTTGTCATTTGTATCATCCAAGAATTTTTCACTTGTGTAATGTAAATGAGGTTTCCCCCTCGAAGAGGCTACTTTTGAAGTCGTTTATCTATCTCTTTCTTCTATTTTGTGAGCTAGTTGCATAACAATTGGTATTAGAGCATTTGGATTCTAGGGTTTTGCTTCTTCAAACATGTCATTGTGGGATTTTCGCTATAACATTTTTTATAGGAGGCTTCAGATGCTTAAATTAAAATCCATTTGAGACGAAATCGTGATGAACCTTGTGACCGAATTTCAAATCTTGCCTCGCTGTATTTTCGGATATATGCACTGAGGACGTTAGGGTTTTTACAAGCTCCCAAATTCGACCTCAAACATGTCACCTTGGGAAAATCATCATAAATTTCTCTCTGAGCCTCACATTCAAATTTGGTAAAAAGTGACAAAAATAGGATGGATTGTAGTTTGTTGGGTATCCTTTCTAGAATTGAAGGTTGAAACAGTGACACTTGGCTTGTCGTACAAGTTCTCTTTACTGACCAGTCTATAATTAGGTCATCACATCAGATTGGGAATACCTATTTCTTGGAGAATCCAATCACGATCATACTTGTGGGGTTGGAAAGAGGACATAGAGGACTATCGCAAGCCAAATTTCAGAACTTGGAGGTCTGAAATTACAGAGTTGCAGTTGTTTGAAGATCGAGCTCATACAAAGCGGAAATTTGAAGTGAGGCTCAGAGAATTGAGAAAGTAGTTTGAAGTGATTCAAAGGGAATTGTGAAGCATAATTATCATTCATTGATGACCCAAACAAATTAAATGGAAGCACCTAGTAAGCAACCTGAAATCTCTACTATGACACATGAAGAAGAGGAAGAAATGTAACATGATATATCAAAATTACGGGACCAAGTGCAACAAATTTTGCTCTCACAAATAACGGAAGCTAAGATGGATGGTTTCAAGAATGGAATGGAAGAAAGATGGATGGCATGGAAGCTAATATATATGGTATAGAAGCAAAACTTAAAGGAAACATGGAAGATTTGAAGATAGATTTGACCAAGTTGCTACAAGAAATGCTTACTAATGGTGAAAGGGTAGTAAAGGAAACTCATGATGAGAACAAAAGAAATGTTAGTCATGATTTCATATACGCTAACATTGGATTGAAGACCCACCATGTTCCAAAGATCGATAAGAGGAAGTTTGATGGCAAGGATCTCGTAACATGGATACTACAGATGGAGCAATATTTTGATCTCCATAATGTGCAAACACACAAAAGGTATGCGTTGCGACTTTATATTTGGAACCCAATCAATTTGTATGGTATCAATGGATTTTCTCTCATAAAAAAATTGTCACTTGGGTAATTTTTACGGAGAAATGATAGCACATTATGAGGATAAAAAAAGCAACACTTTTTTTAGCCAATTGATAAATCTAAAACAAAAGGGTTCAATGGTGGAGCACATCGAGGACTTCCAAAAATTGAATATTAGTGTAAAAGATATTCTAGAGGAGCATAGGATTGATGTGTTGATAGGGACTTTAAAGGATAACATCCAACATGAGGTTTTCCTTTGGGAAATTGATTCATTGGAGAAGGCATTTAAGTTGGAAAGAAAAAATAAAAGAAAAATTATGGCAACAAGGAAGCCTACCACTCACAACTATAAAGATGGAAGTGTTGTTTCTCTTAGCCTTCGACAAGATACAAGGTTGACACCACAACAATTGGAAGAAAAAATATCAAAAGGGCTTTGTTATAGTTGTGATAGAAAATACACTAGAGGTCATAAGTATGTTGAGAATAAATTATTTTACATAGATTGTGAAGAGGAGGAAGAAAAGGAACAAGAAACATGAAAATAAGAGGATACACACCAGGAAAAAACCCTAGAGAAAGAAGAAATTAATCTGACCATATCTTGTAATGCATTGGGTAGAATTACCACTCCTTAAACTATCAAGATAGAAGGACATATCAAGAAGAAAAAGGTAGTAGTGTTGATTGATTTGGGAATTACCATAACTTTATTCATTGTAAGATAGCTAAGGAATTGAATTGCTTCCTATATCTAGCACCAGAGTGCCAAGTGATGGTTGCAAATGGAAGAACCATAGATTGCTATGGAAAGTGCCATAATATCAAGCTATCCATGGGAGAATATGTGTTGAATGTTCCAATGCTTTCCATTCCAATGGGTGGTGCTGATGTTGTACTAGGAGTCCAATGGCTACAATCTTGGGGTAAAATAGCTTTTAATTTTCAAGAACTTTTCATGATTTTTTTTTCGTAAGAAAACTAAGTTAAATTAAGGGGTATTGCAGGGAAAGTGGGAAAAATAATCAACTCTAACGGCATGACAAAGCTTCTAAAGAAAGAAAAATGACGCGTAATTGAACAATTATGTTCGACAGAGGTTCCCACATTGAAATCATCTATTTCTCCACATCTCCAAAAAGCCTTGGACAATCATTACAAGGTAGTTGAGACTCCTAAAGGCCTCCCACCTATTCGTGATCATGATCATGCTATTCATTTGATTCCAGGAAGTGTTCCTCCAAACATCAAGCCTTACAGATATCCCTATGCCCAAAAGAGTGAAATTGAACATATGGTCACATAAATGCTAGAGGCTGGTATAATTCAACCTAGTCAAAGTTTTTTCTCTTCTCCAGTAGTATTTGTGCACAAGAAGGATGGATCATGGTGCATGTGCTTGGACTATAGGGAGCTCAACAAGCTCACTATTAAGGATAAATTTCCCCTTCCTGCCATTGATGAATTATTGGATGAATTGCATGGATCAATTTACTTCACCAAGTTGGACCCTTGTTAAGGATATCATCAAATTAGAATGAAGACTGAGGAAATTCTGAAAACAACATTTATAACTCATGAGGGTCATTATGAATTTTTGATCATGCCTTTTGGCCTTACCAATGCACCTTCTACATTTCAAGGTTTGATGAATTCCATTTTCAAAACCTTCCTTAGAAAATTTATGTTAGTATTTTTTGATGATATACTAATGTACAACAAGTTTTGGAAGGATCATGTTCAACATGTTGACAAAGTGCTCAGACTATTGGAGGAGAAACAATTATATGCAAAAACCTCCAAATGTTTCTTTGGAGTACAAGAGGTGGAATATTTGGGTCATATTGTATCTCATGAAGGTGTTAAGGTAGACCCTAGAAAAATTAAAGCCATTAAGGAATGGAAAATCCCCACATCCATAAAGAATCTGTGAGGATTTCTCGAGTTGACAGGGTATTATCATAAGTTTGTTAATAATTATGGGAGAATAAAAACACCTCTAAAAACATTACTGAAGAAAGATTCATTTTCTTGGACTCCAGAAGCAACGAAGGCCTTTGAGCATATTAAAGAGACAATGTGCCAAGCACTGGTCTTAGCTATGTCAGAATTCACAAAATCCTTTATTGTGTAATGTCATGCCTCGGGAAATGGAATTGGTGCTATTTTAATGCAAGAAGAAAGACCCATTTATTTCAAAATTCATCCAATCAAAGGAAAGTATTTACACAAAGTTATTTATGAGAAGGAAATGTTGGCAATACTACATGAACTTAAGAAATGGTGACCTTACCTAATGGGAAGACACTTCAAGGTAAAAACAGATCATGATAGTCTTAAATACTTTTTAGAACAAATATTATCTTCAGAAGAGAAGAAAAAATGGGTCACAAAGATGTTGGGTTATGACTTTGAAATCATCTACAAAAAAGGGAAGAAAAATGTTGTTGTAGATGCACTCTCAAGAAGGGATGAGAATGTGGAAGCATTGCTTTGTGCAATTTCTATTATCTAACAAGATTGGATAAGTGAAGCAGGGGATGACTGGAAGAATGACAAAGTAGTGTGGGCACTCATTCTAAAGTTGCAGAAAGATACAAGTACATTTGATACATTTAGCTGGAAAAATGATTCGTTATGGTAAAAAGATCGCTTATACCTTTGTAAGATTCCTAACTCAAACAAAAGATTATTCTTGAATTGCACACCTCTCCCTTAGGAGGGAATTTAGTATTTTTAAAAACTTACCACATGGTTAAGAAGGAATTTTTTTGGGATAGCCTTAAATCTGATATTCAAAATTTTATGGCAGAATGTTTGGTTTTACAACAAAATAAAGTTGAGACAATTAAGATCCCAGGTATATTACAACATTTATCCATTCAAAGTCAATGTTGGGAGGAGGTTTCAATGGATTTTATCATAGGTTTACCCAAGTCTGAAGGAAAGAGTGTCATCATGGTGGTAGTTGATAGACTTACCAAGTATGCACACTTTTGTGCATTATCTCATCCATTTAAAGCCAGTACAGTTGCTACTGCATCTATGCAAACAATTCAAAAGCTACATGGAAACCCAAAGATTATTTTAAGCAACATAGATCCTATTTTCATTGGAAAATTTTAGACAAAATTATTTTCTTGTCTGGGTACTAAGTTAGCTCATAGCTCATCTTATCATCCTCAATCTGATGGGCAAACTGAGATAGTGAATAAATGTTTGGAAGGATACCTTCGTTGCTTTATATCTGATAAACATACATAATGGGTTAAATGGTTGCCTCTGGCTGAATGGTGATATAACACTTCCTTCCATACTGCAACAAAAATTACCCCATTTATGGCACTATACGGATATCATCCACCGTCCATCACATCATATTTAAGAGAAAATTCTAAGGTTCAAGTAGTGGAAGATCACATCGAGCATCAACAAAAAGTTCTCCAACTCTTAAAGGATAACCTCACTTTGGCACAAAATAGAATGAAACAATAAGCAGATCAACATCGTAGTGAAAGAAGTTTTGATGTAGGTGACTGGGTATTTCTATGACGACAACCATACAAACGAATGTCCCTCAAGCAAGCTAAGAATGATAATAAATTATTACCAAAGTATTATGGTTCATACAAGGTGCTACAAAACATTGGTACTATGGCATACAAATTGGAACTTCCTGCATCTTACCGAGTGCACCCAGTTTTCCATGTTTCATACTTAAAGAAGGTTATAGGTGACAAGCTCCCAGTTTAAACAATATTGCCAGAACTTGATGAGGAAGGAAAATCATACTGGAACCTGAAGTAGTCACAAGACAAGAACTCGACAGCTAGGAAATCGATCAATTTTAGGGTATCTCATCAAGTGGAAGAACTTATCCACTGAAGATTCCACATGGGTGGATGAAAATTTTATACAACATCCAAAAATACTCAAGCATTGAGGAAAGAAATTTTTTGAAGGAGAGGGGCATGTTAGGTCCCTATAATACTAGTGTATTCCCTTATTATTATTTTCATTGTAGCCCCTTATTGTTATTATTGTGACCATATTGTCCCCATATTGTTATTATTGTGCCCCATAGAAGCCCACTATTGCTATTGTTGTACCCTTATATTATTATTGTTATGTCGGCTCTCATTATATTATTATCCCTTAGACTCCTATATATAGAAAGGAGGTCTTGTCATTTGTATCATCCAAGATTTTTTCATTTGTGTAATGTAAAGGAGGTTTCCCCCTCAAAGAGGCTACTTTTGAAGTTGATGATCTATGTCTTTCTTCTATTTTGTTAGCTGGTTGCATAACATTGCACCCATGTTTGCATCCACTTTTACAACCCTTTTTGCATCTTGTTTTGCATCTTATTTTGCATCCAAGTTTGTATCTTTTGTGTGTCTGTTGTTACATCCACTTTTACATCCATAGTTGCATCCTCTTTTTGTTGAAATGTGGCAACAAGAATATTCCAATTTTAATTTGTCCTTGAATTGAAATTGTGAATTAAAATACGAATTTAGTCTCACCAGTTGCTTGAAAAATAATTAATTAATTCATATTGAGTTAATTAGTTGGAGAAATTAAAGTTAGAAGTCTTTTTGAAGTCATGCAACAGTTGTCCCTTAAATTAAGGAGATTATCCCTTAATTAAGGAGATAAGATTGAGTTATATTTGAGTTGTAATCAGTTAGCTCAATTTACTAAGTTAAGTCCAATTAAATTAGTTCCAAACTGTTTGAGGAACTAATTGTGAGTTATTAGTCAGTTGATGCATGCATTCACTCAACCAGTGTACTCCAGATAACTGAATATTCCCTCATAGTAACTCATGCATGTCTATTCTGAGAAAGACCCAGTTGAACTAAATTTCATTGACAGTGTACTATCAGTTGTATTTGTTTTCCTATAAGGAAAATTCATGCATGCAGAAGGAATTCATTCCTTGAGGATTACACAGTTCTGATAGTGTGTTAGAGCAGTGTGTGAGATTAGTGTTACACTTGGTAACATGAGGATCACCCAGGAGAAACTGTGCAAGGAAATAGGAGTTTGGAGGACAGAGAGGAAGACTTATGAGAAGTCCATTTTGTCTGTGAGCATCTGTGAGGATTGTATTGAGAGTTGGCTAGCTGTGAGAGCCAAGGCTTTGTGTAATTCTAAGATATTTCCTTGTATGATAATACAGATAGTGGGGTTTCTAGCTGAGGCTTTCCCTTGAGTATTCTTCTATGTTTCATGTGCATTGATTCTTCTTCTGGTTATATGTGTTCCACTTGATCTTGCTCAAATATTTTAAGCTTCCGCAAGTTGATAGTAGAAGTAGGTTATGGTATTTTTCTTTGGTTATATTGCATTATCAGGTTAACCTCCAACAAATCTATAGAGCTAGATTTGTAGACAGAATTTCTACATGGTATCAGAGCAAAGGTTATCGGAGTTGTGAACAGTATACTGAGAAGAGAATTTGAAGTTTGAAGTTCGAGGTTGCAAGTGCAAATCGAATTCATATCATACTTCAGGTTGGTCAATGGTGTTCTACAGATTGAGACTCGAGTATGCCTTGGAAGGCAACTCGAGTTACATAGCATCGAAAGATAGAATGGAAGCTATATTAGAAGACAATGGCTTAAAGGATTTCATTGATCAAGAAATCCCAAAGCCAATTGCAACTAATGCACAAGAGTTGGCTGAGTGGAAGAAGTGTGTAGCGAAGGTGAGATAAATTATCCTTGTGGGAGTTCGAGACCATATTGTCTCGAGTCTCCATGGGAAGGATACTCCATTTTCAATGTGGAAGACATTGAAGGACCTCTACTAGAACAATAGTGACCAGAGGAAATTGGCGCTCAAGGATAAGCTTCAAAAAGTCAAGATGGAGAAGGGCGATACTATTTCCACATATCTGAACAAGCTCACAACCTGCAGAGATGAGATTGGTAGTGTGGGAATAACTACTGTTGATGATGATATGGTGAGCCTCGCTCTCCTCGACCTTCCAAAGAGTTGGAATAAGACCAGGACTCTGTGAATGGAAGGGAAAAACTACAAGATTGGGAATGACTATGGTCAGATCTGATGTAGGAGGAGATCAGGAGGAGCACATGAGATGGTTCTTCATCAAAGAATGATGATGAAGAAAATCTGGCCTTAGCAAGTAAGGCAAGGAAAGGAAAGGGGAATGCTTCCCATTCCAAATCGAATTCTTCTCATGGAGGGAAGAAGGGTGACAAGTCTAAAGTGAGATGCTTTAATTGTCACGAGATGGGACATTATGTGACTAATTGCCCATCGAAGAAGTCTAAGAAGGGATCCACAAAAGGATCGGAAGGTTAGGCATTAGCCTCTCAATTCGAAATGGACTTTTCCCTCATCACATGCATGGTGTCATCGATGGTGGGTTGTGTTTGGTATCTTGAAAGTGGAACCTCATTCCACATGATCGGAGATAAAAGTTTATTCAGTACCTTGGAGGAGAAAGACCTCAAGATGCGCATAGAGATGGGTGACGACGGAAAGTACAGTGTTTCAGGAGTGCGCACGGTTGCTTTTCAAAGGGAGCATGGAGCTCCTCTCACCTTGACAGATGTGAAGTATGTGCCTAGACTGAAGAAGAACTTGGTATTGGTCGTAATGTTGGAGGACAAAGGCTATGATGTTATCTTCAGTAAAGGAAAGGCATTCCTAAGACACATAACCATGGGCCAGACCAAGAGGATAGGGATTCGGGTGAAGAATCTCTATAAAATAGAGGTAGATGATTGTGCAACATTGAGTACAAAAGCAGAATTGGTGTAAAGCCAAGATATTGGCGAGTTGTGGCACATGCGGTTGGGCCATTTGCATCATGGGGCTTTGAAGATAATGCAACAGATATCTACAGGACTTCCCAAAGGTAAACTTGAGCAAGTTGACACATGCAAAGGTTGTACCTTAGGAAAGTACACAAAGTCTTCATTTCATGATCGAGATAGTCGAGCAGAGGCTATATTAGAGTGAGTTCATATTGATTTGTGTGGACCATTCTCGACTAATCCACATCGAAGCAAGGGTATTATGTAATTTTCATTGATGATTTTTCTCGTATATACTGGATTTATTTCATATAGAAGAAGGACCAAACTTTCACAAAGTTTTGTGAGTTCAAAGCTTTGGTTAAGAAAGAGTTAGGGAAGAAGATCAAGGCCTTGAGAAGTGACAACGGTGGAGAATATGTCTCTCAAGAGTTTAAGGACTTCTGTGCAGCGGAAGAAATTAAATGAGAGTTGACGACACCTCATAACCCACAGCAGAATGGGGTGGCCGAGAGGAAGAACAGAACTATTATAGGGGTAGCACAGGCAATCCTGCATGACCAAGGCCTACCACTTCACTTGTGGGTTGAGGCATGCAACACAACGGTCTATTTGCAGAATAGAAGCCCACATCACATACTTGGGATGAAGACACCAGAGGAAGCTTTCTCTGGTAAGAGACTAGATGTGGGTCACTTCAGGATCTTTGGCTCATCGGTATATTTCCATGTGACAAAGGATGCATGGAAGAAGCTTGAGTTGACAACAGAGTTGGGGATACTTGTGGGGTACACTAATACACCTCATAATTATTGGGTGTGCTTGCCTACCAGTCGGAGGACAGTGGTTCGCAGAGATCTCAAGTTTGATGAGAAGAAGGCCATGCGAGTTTCCCTTTAGAGGGAGCTCCAAATACAGGCTGTGGAGGAACTGTTGGTTCCTAAGGAGGAGGAGCCTCAAACTGATGTGGAGAAACCGCATGCAGAGGTTCCAAGAGTGGAGACATCCACTCAAGCAGAGTCTTCCAGAGATGGATGGAAACGCACAAGAGAATCTGACAGATTGTTGGAGGACGCGAGAGAGAATGTGGGAGCTCCATCTTCTCAGCACAGACAAAGGAGGTCACCTGAGAGGTACACTGGATACATGGCCCTTATTGGGGAATGTGTTGAGATCGAGCCATCTTCCTTTGAGGAAGCAGTATAACAACCAATTTGGGTTGATGCTATGGTGAAGGAGTATGACTCCATAGTTTGTGACAGTGTTTGGGACGTGGTTCTAAGACCAGAGAACAAGTCAGTTGTGAGTTGCCATTGGCTTTACAAGGTAAAGCAAGCTGCTGATGGTAGTTTGGAGAAGCATAAGGCAAGATTTGTTGCCCGTGGCTTTTCACAGGTCGAGGGGATTGACTATGATGAGACTTTTTCTCGTGTCGCAAGGTACTCATCTATCAAATCGATCTTGGAACTATCAGCATAGATTGGTTGGAAGATCAATTAGATGGATGTGAAGACTACATTCCTCAATGGCAAGATTGAGGAAGAGGTGTACATAGAGAAGTTGGAAGGTTTTGAGACCTTTGATCGTGAGTCACATGTGTGCCGACTCAAGAGAGCTTTGTACTAGCTGAAGCAAGCACCTCGTTCTTGGTACACCAGGATAGACAAGTACTTCACTAGGTTGGGCTTCACAAAGAGTGAAGCGGTTGTGAACCTATACCACATCATGGTGAAAGGTAAGCCATCGATCATTGTACTTTATGTTGATGATCTCATATTGACAAGTGATGATCAGTTGATCATGTCATTGCAAGGAGGACCTTGCAAGAGAATTCGAGATGAAAGACATGGGTCTCATGCATTACTTCCTTGGCATGGAAGTGTGGCAGAAGGATGGGGAGTTGTTTGTGTCTTAGGGCAAGTATGCCAATGAGATACTCAGGAGATTCCACATGGAGAAGTGCAAGCCCATGCAGACTTATTTAGCTGGTAATTGGAGGAAGGAGGATGCTACTTCAAGAGAAGTAGTAGAGGCTACTGTGTACAGGTAGCTTGTGGGTTCATTGATGTACTTAGTGAACACATGACCAAATTTGTGTTATGCGGTGAACCAGCTGAGTCAAGCAATGGTTTAGCCTACCAAGATGTTTTGGAAGGCGGAAAAACATATATTGAGATACCTCAAAGGCACATCTCAGTATGGATTATGGTACAGACGGGAAGAGGGAGTGAAGCTACAGGGATTCACTGATGCAGATTGGGCAGGGAGTCAATAAGATCAAAAGAGAACATCAGGAGGGATTTTCAACCTTGGGTCAATTGCAGTTTCTTGGTACAATAGGAAATAGAGGTTAGTTGCACTCAGCTCAGTAGAGGCTGAATACATGGCTACAAGTCAGGCAACATGTGGGGCCATCTGGATGCGGAAGATCCTAGTTGGTTTGTTTAATCAGAGGATGGATCCAACTATGGTCTATTGTCATAATTAGAGTTTTATCAAACTCTATGAGAATCCAGTATTTCATGATAGGTCCAAGCACATCGACATCTGGTATCATCATCTCAGAGACTGTGTAGCGAGGTGAATCATGTTGCTACAATATATTTCGACAGAGTAGCAAGATGCTGACATTTTGACAAAGGCGTTGTCAAAGTGTAAATTCGAGTTCCATAGAGACAGGATTGGGGTGGCGGATAATCCATTTCTTGTTGAGAGGGAGTGTTGAAATGTGGCAATAAGAATATTCCAATTTTAATTTGTCCTTGAATTAAAATTGTGAATTAAAATTCGAATTTAGTCTCACCAGTTTCTTGAGTTAATTAGTTGGAGAAATTCAAGTTAGAAGTCTTTCTAAAGTCATGCAACAGTTATCTCTTAAATTATGGAGCTCATCCCTTAATTAAGAAGATAAGATTGAGTTATATTTGAGTTGTAATTAGTTAGCTCAATTTACTGAGTTAAGTCCAGTTAAATTAGTTCCAAACTATTTGAGGAACTACTTGTGAGTTATCAGTCAGTTGATGCATGAGTGCACTCAACTAGTGTACTCCAGATAACTGAAGATTCCCTCATTAATAACTCATGCATGTCTATTCTGAGAAAGACCCAGTTGAACTCAATGTCAAGGAAACTGTACTATCAGTTGCATGTGTTTTGCTATAAGGAAAACTCATGCATGCAGAAGGAATTCATTCCTTGAAGATTGCACAGTTCTGATAGTGTGTTAGAGCAGTGTGTGAGATTAGTGTTACACTTGGTAATAGAAGGATCACCCAGGAGAAAATGCGCAAGGAAATAGGAGCTTGGAGGACAAAGAGGAAGACTTATGAGAAGTCAATTTTTTTCTGTGAGCATCTGTGAGGATTGTAATGAGAGCTGGCTAGCTGCGAGAGCTAAGGATTTGTGTAATTCTGACATATTTCCAACTTGTATGATAATACAGATAGTGGGGTTTTTAGCTGAGGCTTTCCCTTGAGTATTCTTCTATGTTTCATGTATATTGATTCTTCTTTTGGTTATATGTGTTCTGCTTGATCTTGCTCAAATCTTTTAAGCTTCCGCAAGTTGATAGTAGAAGTAGGTTATTGTATTTTGCTTTGATTATATTGCATTATCAGGTTAACCTGCAGTAGATCTACAGAGCTAGATTTGTAGACAAAATTTCTCCACTTTTGTGTCCAAATTTTCATTGAATATTGTGTATTTTTTTGCATCCCCTATTGCATGCACTTTTACATCAGGTTTTGCATCTTATTTTGCATCCACTTTTGTTGCATCCACTTTTGCATCTAATTTTGTGTCCAATGTCGCACCCATGTTTGTGTTCATGTTTACATCCTTTTATGCATACAAGTTTGTCTCCCTTTTTCATCCAAGTCGAAGTCGATTTTTACGTCTCTTGTTGCATCCACATTTGTTTCACAACAATTCCTGCCAAGTTTCATGCCTACTTTTGCACCCATGTTTTATTCCACTTTTGCATCCATGTTTACATCCTATTTTGCATCCAAGTTTGCATTAACTATTGCATATGCTTTTTCATCCACTTTTATGTTAGGTTTTGCATCTACTTATGTTGCATCCACTTTTCATGCAATTTTACATGTATTTTTGCCTCAATTTTTGTGATTACTTTTACATCCCTTTTCCAACATTCAACATATTTTTAGCATTGATGATATCTTATGACATTGAAAATTATGAACAACAGATGACAATGTCAACAATCATGATGATGATGATAATGAAGATGATGATGATGGCATGAATTGTGATTATGATGATAATAATAATGATTATAAAGACGATGGTGGTTATAATGACAATGATGATGATGATGATGATGCTAACGATCTTGGCCAATATTCAAAATTTTAAAATGTTATCATTGTCATAACCATAATCATTATCTTTGGAATCATCATCCAAGTTTCATCATCTTCTCATCATTATCATCATTGCCATCCAGGTCATCATCAACAACAATAATGACATGAATGATGATGATTTCCATGATGTCAATGACAACAAATTTCATGTCCACATTAGCATAATGCATAATAAATAATACATCATGTGACACCACATTCAGGTTACAATTATAGTTTACAAAGTAACATTTAACATAGCAAGTCCCTATAGTGCACTCTATTTACAAAGTAGGGTCTTCCACTATGATTATTTCCTCATCAGTTGGTGCCTTAATAGGGTCAAAAAAAAATTATCATAAGACAATGAATATATAGGTTATGGATATCATTTCCTAGGGAGAGGGGCGAAGTTGCTTGGTCTAGAAAGGAGGTTGAGGGGTAGTAACAACATGGTTGACCTAAGAGGACTCAATTTTATTGATTATAGGTGTATAAAATCCTCGGGATAGGTAAATTTCCCCTACCAAAGAGTCACATAAGGTGGGAAAAATTCACAACAACTTAAAGATGTTAGCCAGAAAAATGTGATACTACAAAAAGAATAGAGGAAAGAAACTTGTATGGGAGGTCTTCTCATAGGTATCTAATAATTTTATTATCAAGAGCTAGAGGGATAATTGTCTTGGTTTCCTTTTGGTATACAAGTGGGCTATTATTTGGTTATTTTATATTTAGCCCATCTAAGAGTGTGTAACTCCATCATATTATCGAGCTCTTGTTTTAACATTGACATCAAATTATACTACCTTTGTATAAATTCAACAATGAAGCAAATTCTTGAATTTCTGGCTAGATTGAGAAGGAGAAGTAGGTGGATGACTATAAAAAGTATCTTGGGAATAAGTGGATGGTTATGAAGGCTGAATAGATGAAGATGGATGTTGAGGGAATCAATTACAAAATATTTCCAACTGGGAATTTTTATGGGGGATAAGACTCATTTGAAGTGACTATTCTTCTTTTAAGTGCTTCACTCTTTGTTATGTAAAACATTCTTCCATAGAATGCCTTGGTCTCTTATGATAATTGTAATACTTGCTAGGATGAAAGGGAAAATAAGAAATTGATTCCTTTTAAGCTTGTCATAATATTGTTCCACTAGTTATGGTGGATATGGATCAATTAGAGGTGGTGGAGGTTGAGTGGATGGTTGTAGAGGTAGAGGCTTTGAAGAAGATGGTTGATATTTCTTTTTAAAAAGTCCCTTTATGGGTGGATTAGCATGAGTGGAAGAAGTGGAAGAAACAAATTCATGCACTAAATTGGTAATACCATCCCCTACAACATTTCTATCATTTTTGTTTCCTTTTGGCTTAGTCACTCTTGATTATGGGCCACCTAAGAGAAGTTACTTCACTAGCTATAATAGGAGGATAATAAGTTCTTATGTGATATATAATGTTGATAGTTTATAAGTCAAAAACCTTATTAATAGCATCCTAATAAGTTATCTATTTATTATTAGTACATTCTACTTGCAAATATTCTCTTATACCTTGTACCAAGATTTTCCTAGAGAGAACTTGGTCTCACTTCTAGCTAACGAAAATTAGAATCTATGGATTAAATAGGTCATAAATTCCCTCTTTCCTTGCTTTAATTATATAATACTAACCACTTCAAATACATCGATTGGTTTAAGATCATACATTCCCAAAAACTTAGCGCATATTTTATCAAAAGTCTCTATAGAGATCTTGGGAAGGTTTTCAAACCATTCAAAGGCTGACCTAGTAAGAGTGTGTGGAAAGAATTTGGCCATAAATTCTAGAAATGTCCTAAAATAATTACATATTATGATGAACTTGGACAAGTGTGATAGAGATATATAACCATAGTGCGCTAGAGAGGCCCAAGCACAAGTGTGCTACACAAGAGATGCACAAAGATATGTGCCCTTAGACATAAAACACTCTATAAAGGAGATCAAGAATATCACAAGATGATGGAATAAAATGAGATTTTTGGTGTACTTATACACAAGAAGGGCTCTGCCTAGGGGTTAATGAGCCTACATGTACAAATTTAGTAGGTTTTCCTTATCCTTTCCCTACTATTACAACAAATGATAATAAATGATCGAACGATGGTCTTAGCCATTATGAAAAATACATTAATGCTACATATAAGTGTGTTGAGGCATGAAGATTACACTCATAATTCTAATAGAATTCTACATCTCTAAAGATTGATTTCATATAGTAGCAATCCCTCCTAATTTCCTTACTATGCTTAAAACAACAAACTCCCACCTAGACAAAAATTGAAGTAGAATTATCATAACTAACATTTTTCATGTTTCTTAGAATAAAAACTATAACCATTGCAAAATTGAAAAGGAATGAACTCTACATATGTAAAGATTGATTTCATGGGCAAGAAATCCTTCCTCTCCCTTATGGTCTTTAGGCCTTACTAACCTTGGGTTGTGCATGTTGAGGGGAATGCGAGTTGCTTGTTGAAATTACTACTAATGTGTAACACCTCCCATTTCACACTAATTTTTTTTTCCTAATTGAAGATTATTCTTAATTTAGTCTTATGGAACTCTATTATCAATGTGATTTTTTCTTCCTTTATAGTGCATTCAAGATTATTGGACTTCCTAACATTGGTATCAAACCATAATTGTAGTCTTGAAAGGTTCATAAAATTTGAAGTCTCCAAAATTTACATTTTTAACTAGACTTGACTCATTTTTAAAGTCTAATACTTAGCTTTTAAATTAATCTATGTTCTTTGTATTTTTAATTTATATAATATATGTGACATATGGAACTATTATATGTAGGTTTATAACTTAACATTTTATTCTACTAAATTAGATCGTTCATTTATAATATCTTATAGTTTACTTACTTTAACATTGGTCTTAATGCTAGTTATGGTCTCTAATCAAGTTTATCATCCTAATTGCACTTCTAAAGCATAGCCTTGATACAATGCCTTTTTTTTAATTAATCCTTCGTGTTACTTATCATGGTCAATTTATCACCTGTATTGGTTGTTAATTGAGTTTACCATGTTAAAATCTTTTTCATTTCAATTTATGTCCCAACGACTATGATGTCACCGATAATTAAACACCTCCCGCGAAATGATATTACAACTATATGATATGAATGGAAGTAAGTGCTAAGTTTACGTGGAGCACTCACATTCCTCCATGTGTGCTAGATATGTGTGAGCTTCACATGATGACATAGTTTGTGGTGTTTACGAGGCATTTTTACATGAACGATTTTGATTTCTCCTTAGGAAATCAATGATCCACAACATTAGGGTTTTCATTAGGTTTTCTTGGTTGTGTCCTTTCGACTTTTGTTCAGACATATGCCAATAATTTCAACTCAACTTTCTTCAGTCTGAAATTCTCTGAAATTTGTTGATACAATAGTCTAACATTATTTTAATACACCCTACATTGTTTTCAATTCTTATATATCTAATGCTAAAAACTAAGGATCTATTGTATATATCAAATGGTAAATTTCCACAATAGGGAATTGATCCTCTGCATGGTGTGTCAAAAATGGGAATTATAGAGATAAAGGTGTGTTAAAAGAGTCTTACTGGGATCTCTCCCTCATATAAATGTAAAACGTTAGCCAAATGGGTTTCAAAATAAAGAAATGGAGTTATAGATCTATCTCCTACTTCCTATTCTTGAGACCTAGATAAATACTACTATACAAATTCATTATTACCTCCTAAAGAGTCAAAGGAGTATTCTGAGTTTCTTATATCCTACTTATTCAATATCTAGTAAGAGTCTTTATTTGGGAATTAGTTATAAGTTCTAAGGTTATAGAGTGAGTCTCTGATTATAGGTACCAATTCTAATGATTTATACACTCTCTATCTTATTGATATTCAATGTATAATATATCCGAAGTTGTTAATATAATTAGAAATATTGGATAAATACATAAATAAACATGAAGTTTTATGATATGGAAACATACAGGAGTTGGTTCTAGCTCTAATTCTTATCAGGTTACCTCCATTACTTAGACGTGTATTTGTTTGAAAATTAATTGAATTGGTTTATGTTTAAGGAAAATGATTCCAAGGCGAGGTTAGAAAAGACAAAAGACACTCATCATAGAGGTGAGAAAGGGATAAAAGCACTGATAACAATTTTTGTAAGTATATTAAATGTGTGATATTTTTTTAATAAAATTTGTACTAGAAGAAAATCAATGTTATCTAATTTATCCATATTTACTGATTGACGAGAACTAAAATATGGAAGGCATCCAAATCATTTGGAAAAAGAGACACTATAAAAAAAAAGATGGGTTGATTTTGTTGTGTGGATGGTGTGTGAGGTATGTAATCTTAGTTGGATATCAAATATATTTTTGGACCATATTTTCATTTTATTTTTTAGTACTATTAGATATTATATCCTACCTCATTTTATGGTTAGCATTGTACAACAAAAATATGCATTATGCTATGGGATTAATTCTACACACACACACACACACACACACACACACACATATATATATATATACATAATATACATATACATATACATATACATATACATATACATATACATATACATATACATATACATATACATATACATATACATATATTCCAAAATTCTATACGTAATGATGATCTAAACTATGTTGAGCATACATCAAGAGATGATGAGGATGAGGATGGTGATAGTGTTATTGAAGGAGATGAGGAAAAGGAGGATGTCGATAGTGTTGGTGATGAAGACATGGATGAGACTAATTAGGATTTTCAAGATAATGATCATGGCAATGGTCATGAGGATGATCTTAGTGGTGCTATCTAGGCATGCACATGAATTGTTTTTGATGAAGAATTATTGTGTAGAATGAAATTCCTATTTTTAGATGGATGTTGTGAATTTACCTTAGAATAATGATATCTATGAAACATTTTGATTTGGTAATCATACAATGACTTTGATTTTATTAAAGATGATGATGATATTATCATTATTATATTTTTATTTGATGTATATAATGAAATTATCACCATTATTTTGATGGAGAATTATATGTATGATGATATTATCATCTTTGGATGTATGCTACGAATTTATCTTAGAAGAATGATATTCATGAAATATTTTTATTTGGTAATCACATTTGAATTTTAGTTGATTTGATTAAAAATGATAATCATATTATTAGTATTATGTTACTATTTTATGTATGTGTTGAAAATTGTCAATGAATCATTATGTACAATGATATTGGCAACTACTCTACCTACATAACTTTGCACAACAATGTATCATGAGTCCTACTATACCACCTAGTCTATCTGCTATAAGTTTCCATGATTCAACTTTTAGTCACTGGAGTTATAGAATCTGGCTATATGTCCTGTGGATCTCTAGGTGTATGTGCATTAATTTGATTTGATCATTAGTGGGGGTAGCTCCATGTTGAAATCAAGATGTAGCCCTAAGTCAAGAGGCATATCAAGTTTATTTGTTATCTTATATCTTCCTTACTATAGTGTGAGTCCATATTAGAGTGGGAACATTAATTTATAACATGTTCCTTTGAGCTGATCTCTTTTCAAATGTTTTGTCTCTCAACTTTTCAATTTTCTTGAGACTTATGCTTGTCATATCTCATTTTACACTTATGTTATATCCTTTGTATAATTCTTGAAACTTCCAACTCGAGATACAACAAAATCATCCATAATCCCCTTGTGTGTCGTTGTGTGTTGTTGGGGTGCTATGAACGAGAGAGAGAATCTAAAGTATCTTCTTCTAGATTGAGAGATCTATAGATCAAACATTGGGTTAATAAAATTGGAAAAATAATCGTCATTATCACCATTTAGTTGAGAAAACAAGGCTCCTCAAGGTGGCTCCCTTATACATATAAGAGAAACATCATGTAATATGACTATAGATCTACTTGTATTTCCTTAAGTGAAAGTGTAAATTTGGATCCTCCTACTCCCACCCCACCTTTCGACCTTGGTCCATACTCCTCAGTTAATGTTTATACCTTTGCAATCAATAAATGTTCTTCCATCAGTTACCTCGACGATAGTGGAAACACCCATTGCATAACCTAAGTAAAAAGATAAGATAGGGAAAAACTAGTAATGTTAGGGGAACCAATGTTCAGAATTGAGATTCCATATTTAATGATGTGATATGTTGGAGTTACATGTTATCTTAGGATAATCACTAATGATACCATATATGTTAGATAAGGAAGAGCTTACTACGAGATGTGTTATACATCCTTGATTTTCCTTGTACTAATATGAGTCATATAAACCTTGCTTTGCCTTATACTAATATGAGTCATATAAGCTCTAAGAACTAAGATAATATCCGTAATAACTCTACTTGTTTAAGTTGTTGAGTAGTCATTACCAAGAAAGAATAAATTAGCTCATTCCTTGTTACATTACTCTACATTATAGTTACAATACATATACAGAGAAGTAATATCTCCATTTATTCATATTAGATAAGACTAACCATAGGGTAAGTAAGGAACAACGAAACCGTTGTATTCCAGTGAATGTGTATACCTTGGATCCAATAATTATGGATTTACTATGTCATAGCTTTCGTAATTGACATGAGGCTGTGTAAAAGGGATTTCTTGACATGAGGTTGTGTAAAATGGATTTCTTTCCAAGTAGAGAAAAAATATTTTAAAAGGTTAATATTGAATTTCCACATCATAATGTGTAAGTGAATTAAAATTCTTTAAAATTTAATAGAGATACAGGTGTGACTAGGCACCTAAAATGACATGGCAATTCTTATTATTTAATTTGGGTATAGGTGAATTTTTTTAATAATATGATTTACCTACCTTATGCGTGAATGGTGCCCAAGTGACCTAAAACTATATTAAATATTAAAAATAAAATTAATATCTTAATCTATATAAATTAGAATATCGAGAATATTTTTAATGAATGATAAATCATGGGTTGAGTGTGGTTTTAATGAAGCATAAATCATAGGTAAAATATTAATTAGAAAAAAAAATTAAAATTTTCGAACCCATATAATATTAATAACATGTGTTTCTATGCACGAATATTTAAAAACAAAATGCCAAAAATTATTAATATTTTTAAATTTTTAAATATTACCCTTTTTAACATTTAAGAAAAAATTCTATGCACAAATATTTAGAAACAAGATACCGAAGTTAGAAATATTTTTAAATATTACTTTAAAACTCCTATTTCAAATATATTTCAATATTTTTTCATTTTATGTTTTAGAAATTTATATATTTTAAATAATTTTTTTGTTTTTTGTTTTTAAATGTGAATAAATCTATTTTTTTAATGTTTGCCACTTTTCATTTTAAGAAATATATTTTTCAAAATGCTTTCTTTATTTTTGGCTTTTTGTATGCCGAGTAATAATGTCACAATCGAAGAGCGTTTGTGTAAATGTGTTGAGCAACCTTGCCACAATTGCCACAACCAATGGTAAAACCTTCCTTAGCCACACTTTCTTCGTGTTTTAATGGATTTTTACTTTTCATATACATGAATAAATTCATGATGAGAAGTTGGGTGACATTAGAATATTTTGAAAAATGCACCAATAAAAAGTTTTTAACTAATTTTTTCCATTTTTGTGAAACACTTGGGTGACATTATATTATTTCGAAAATGTAGCAATCAAGATTTTTGGGCACACTTTTATTTTCACTCATGATGAAGAATCCCTCTTAGAATTTAAGAAGCTCGTCACGAAGGACCCTCATAATTCCATGGCCTATTGGAGTGTTGAAGTCTCTTTGTGCAACTGGACTGGTATTACCTACAAACATTGCCATGCTTAGAGAGTGGTCAATCTCGACCTCAATTCTAGGGATATGGAAGGCTTTATTTCTCCTTCCCTCATCACGTTATCATTTCTCCTCTCACTTGATCTCTCTAGCAGTGCATTCCACCATCATATCCCAGTTCAATTGGGACATCTCTTTCATTTGAAGAAGCTCAGTTTGTTCGACAATCAATTAAAAGGAGAGATACCATATCAACTCAGTTGTTGCAGAAGTCTGGCATTCTTAGAGCTCTCATTTAACATTTTGAATGGAAATATCCCCGTGGAGCATCAAAATGTCATCTAGAATATTTTATTATTTATATAGATCACTAGAATAACAAAACAACAACTTCAATCTACTCAGTGATGTCACTCATCTATTTTGTTTTTCTAATGTCACTTTTTCTCTTTGTATATGATAGGAGTCATAGTGGGTGTTTTTCATTATTATATTTTCTATGGTTGGCCAATTAAAAAACAAACAATATTGTTACACTATTTTGGCATCACATGGGTCTTTATCTATTGGATGGTGCATTAGAGAAATTTGGATCTTGAATTTAGTGGTAAATATATATTCCATGTTATTAAAATATATCATATTTAAAATAATTCATTTATCACTTCCACCAATTATTAACCCATTTCTCTTTTAAAAAAATCTCTTCATCAATTAAAAAAATTGTTAAACATTACTGCAAATCAAAGTAACAACTTACATTATATTATAAAATGTCTAATATGTCATATAACTTACATTATAATATAACATCTCTAATATGTTATACAACATGCCACAATTATTGAGATATGATATGATGATGTTCCACGCATGTGCCAATGTACTGCTAATCTCATCATGTTATCTATATCCTTGATTGAAGTGATTAAATATTAGGATGGAAGACCAACAGAAAAATTACAATTGAAATGACTTTCAAAAATTATGAAAGTATTGGTTTCTCGATATTTGATTCCTCACTATAGAAGGTTGGCATGAGCCCTGTGTGAAGTTTTGAACTAATTTTTGGACCTATTCGGAAATGTATATGTATGTAACATTTGATTTCTTTTTGAGATAGAAAGGTACAATTTTTTTTTTTTTTTTTTTTTTTTTTTTTTTTTTTTTCAGTTTGGAAATAAAAAAGGTTGGCTTGCAACCATGTGTACCAATGACTAACAATAATATATTGTTGTTGCATAATTGACTTGCAACCATAGCTCATAGCTCAGAAGGATCCTAAACTGTTATACATGGATGACATAACCTTAATATCAAAAGCAAGAAATGTTTGATGTGATATAAAAAACACATGTGTGGTGAAATTATAACATTTTATTATTTAAATATGCTATTTATACAATTGTATAGATTTTGTTTTTGGAATTATTTATATTAATGTATGTGCTTATTTATTTTATATGTTCTTTTCTTTATGTTATTAGAAATAAGAAGTTATATATATTTTATATTGGTAAAATTTAAATAAATAAGACTAAATTATAACTTTACTTTAAATTGTTATTATATATATATATATATATATATATATATATATATATATATATATATATATATATATTAAATTACAATATATTCACGTAAAACAATATGTAAGAAAAAATATAATAAAGGAATAGTAAATAGTATGTAATAAGAGCTTAATAACCTTTGTGAACACTATATTTTTCATACTATTATTAATTGAATAAATTCTATATAACAATTATTTTCGTGCATATTCTTTTTTATATTAAAAAAGAAATATTGTTAAAACAAATGTTTTTAATTTTAATCAAATTTTATTAATGACTAACTTCGTTTCTCATATTTAGGAATTTATATGATAGATTTGTCCCTTATATTTAGGAATTTATATAATAAATTTAAAATGGTATATTAAATTTTAGATTACCAAATTTTATTAAATCTTGTGTTCATAAATTAATTTAAATATAAAATATATATAGAGTTATTTTGATTAAAGTGACATATATTTGGGTAAATTTGATAAAAGTAAAATAATTAAAATGATATATTAAAAAAATGTCTACATGATATTATTTTATTAATTTCTTAATTTTTTATTAGGTGGTTATTTTTGAGTTGAAATTTCCTCTAATTGGAAAAGTAATTGATCGCAAGGTTGTGTAAAAGGGATTTCTTGCTGAGAATTCTTAGTAGTCATAGACTATGGCCAACATCCTGCATCTCTTCATATTCTTATTATTCCTTTGGGTCATGGGAAGAGGTGACCAAAGGTTCCTTCCTTGTGTGGATGTGAATTTATTTTGGAATAATGATATCTATGATGAGTATTGATTTGGTAGTCATATATGTAAATTAAAATTTGTTAATGATTTTTTGATAGAGAATTATTGTATATGATGACATTGCTATTTTTTTGGATGGATGTTGTCAATTTCCCTTAAATTTCTTTACAAACATTGTTATCAATTTGAATTGTGATATCTTCTTTAATGATATTTAAAAATTGTGATATATTTCACTATGCAATTGAAATTAGTAAAATGAATCCATAAAGGGAGTCATAAATGGAAAAAAGTTGAATCTACACAAGAAATCAAATGCAAATGTAAATGAGGATATAACCATGGATGCAAAATTGGGAGTAGAATTGGATGTTAAATTAGGCATTAAAATAAGATGCAAACAAGGACACGAAAAGTGTTTTAAACTAGAAGTAAAAAAAGGTGCAACAATAGACACAAAGAAGGGAACAAAACATGGCATACAAAAGGATACCAAATTGGGCACAAACAAGGATTAAAAAATGGACACCAAACTAGATGAAAAAAAGGACAAACAACTAGATGTAAAATAGGATGCAAAAGGGGATGTCAAGTTGGGTGCTAAAAAGAAAAAAAAAAGATGCAAATTAAGATGTCAAATGATGATGCAAAGAATGGTGTAAATTTGGGATGCAAACTTGGGTGCAAATAAAGGAAAAAAAAAAGGATGTAAGAAAAGACATAAAACAAGATGCACAATGAGGCTAAAAAAAGGGTGAAACCAAGGACGCCATATTGGATGACAAAAATGATGCATAATCAGATGAAAATTTAGACTCAAATATAGACAAAAAACGAGAGGAAAATGTGGACACAAAATAAGGCAGAAAAAGGAAGCAAATTTGGATGGCAAAAATGATGTAAAATTAGATGCCAAAAAGGATGCAAAATTGGATGAAAAAAATGATGTAAAATTAAACACCAAAAATGATGAAAAATTGGATGAAAAAGTGGATTTAAATAATGGTATAACAACACATAAAAAAACACAAAAAAGGGGTGCAAAAATGGGCATAAAATAGCTCAAAATTGGATGCAAATTGAGATGCAGTGTTGGATGAAAAACTTGGTGCAAAAACAAATGCAAAAGTGGACGTAAAAAATGGCTCAAAATTGAATGTAACATTAGACACAAAATAGGATGCAAAGGTGGACACAACATGACTTAACATAGGATGAAAATTTGGATGCTCAAAAGGGTGTAAAATTGGATGCAAGGAATTGTGTTAAAAACGATGGAAAATAGGATGTAGAAAAGGATGAAAAATATGGTGCAATATGGGATGTGAAAAAGGGAGGCAAATCAAAAGAAAAAGTGGACATAATAAATGGTCGAAAAAAAGATGCAAAATGGGGCACAAAAATGGATACAAGATTTGGTGCTAAATCAAATTCAACATATGGTGCAAAGGTAGGCACCAAAGCAAGTGAAAAACTAGATGCAAAAATAGGTACAAAATTAGAAGCAAAAACTAGTGTAAGACAAGATGAAATCTGGTGTAAGAGTAGATTAAAAAATCAGCACAAAATGGATGCAAGAAAAGATGCTAAATTGGATGCAAAAGACGGTGTAAACTTGATGCAAATGATGGCGCAAAAATGGAAGCAAAGAATGACATGTAATAGGAAGAAAAAAATGATGAAAAATAGATGCAAAAAATGGCACAAAACTAGAAGGAAAACCTGTCATAAAATCAGATGCAAATCTTGGTGCAAAATTTAACACAAAACATTATGCATAATCTAGTGTAAAAAATGATGCAAAATCTAGCATGAAAAATGATACAAAATCAGGCGCAAAAAAGGGCACTTTAAAAAATGTACAATAGAGCTAGGTTTCTCATCCTATTTGTAAAAAACATGCACTAAAATCTAGAGCTAGATTCGATGCAAATTTCCTTTGTTGTTGTAGCATTGATCAATACTTTCTCGATGATCACTTCTACTTCTTCTTCATAATTGTTAGATTCTTTAACCTGAGAAAATTCTTTATTTGAATCACGCTCTTCATCATCATTTTTATCTTGACCTGCATGATTCTTTGAGTAGAGATCATGGAGCTTCTTCCAAATAATTTTAGATGATGAGCATCATTCAAATTTGGATTTTACAGGATCTGGAAGAGAACTAAGAATAACATTCATGGCTTTTGTATTGTACCTTCTATATTCGTTGGTAGACCTGTCTCTAAAAACAACAGATTTCCATACATAATATCCTTGAGCTTGTAAATTGACTTTCATTCTAGATTCCCATATTTCATAATTGGCTTCATTGAATTCAGAAGCTGGTAGACCAACTTGATTCACTTCATCAACTGCAACACGTGAGACTTCCTTTGATTCTTTTGAACATTTAGTGGCTTGCTTCTTTAACTATCCCATCTTTACACTCTGAGATCTGCCTTCTAGTTGTTAAGATGTAATTGAATGAACCTGCTCTGATACCAATTATTAGAATACTGAGATGGGGTGAATAAGTGTTTCTCTTCAATTATTTCATTTTCACTTTATAGAGAATTAATTAGAATTAGCATCAAATCAAAACATAAACAACACCATTCAACAATTCATAGTATCAAAGATAATAGACACTATATTTTTAGGTGGAAACCCTTTCGGGAGAAAAACCATCAAACACTTCTTAATATATGTATTTTCAAGATTACATCCATGGGAAGCTCCAACTTCCAATGTTCTTTATTTAAAACTAAAAGGATGCTCCAACCACCTAATTTATCGGCTACAACTAAAAGGACACTCCAACGCCTTAGTTTACTACCTCCAATGTTCTTGGCTTTATAAAACTTGAATGAAAGGATGCTTTGACACCCTATGTAGGCTTCAACCCACCCTCGCACCACCCTGCCACCCTGAAGTGTTCTTAGGATCCAACCTGGAGGAGACTCCAATATCTTGCCTTGCGCCACCCTACCACCCTACTCAGAAAGTTGCAACTTGCCCTGAAGGCTCTAACCTTCAACTCACACTAGTGGACCATGTTTCATATATTTTCATACTAGATCCACTTATGCTCAATAAAATAAACTATATCAAATATCTTGTTGGATTTTTTTGTTCTGTAGTACTGACATAAAGTCATTAACATATACAACAACTTATTTTTTTCAATGATCAAACCCTAGATGTCAATACCAGTGTTGTACTTCAACTTTTGTAGCTAAAACCATAGCTTCACAAGTGTGACCAATACTACTCATCAGATAAATTTATTTTTTGATAGCCCTACCAGTAGTAGGCTAAACTCACAATTGCAACAATCAACACTGTCTCTGCTTTGGACTCACAATATTGTATAAATTCCGTTGCTTTCACTATTGACTTGTCCCCACGAGCACAATCATATATGTTACCAATCTGATTTATGTATAGATATAAGTTGTATCAACTTCTGTCTTTATGAGTTTAGGATCATAGGATGCCGTACCAACTAAGCCTATGCTCAAGGATCAATCCCTGAGCGTCTAATCATATGATGCAACAAAATTTGCCTCAAATTTTATATTGTGACCAAATACAACTTATGAACACTAGGCTTATATCCCTCTTTGCTAAGATGAGATAAAACCCTAGTAATGCATTTTCTTAGACTAGTATAACAACATATGTATGTTCATTCAGTTATATCATAAATGTAGGATTTATCAAATGATCCACTACTGATGTATATACTTCACATGATGTCCCAAACTTCATGACTCAATCAATTGATAAAGTGTCCAATCAACCACTGAGATGCTTCCTCAAATCAAATCATACTGTAATGTGCTGAAACATATAGTTTTGTTGAAAATGTCCTATTTAACTGTATGCTTGAAGATGTTTTCTTTGATATACTGCCATACTAATATCTTCTCACTACTTTCGAGTCATTATTCTAATACAATGATTTGGCATATGTTGCAAGTCTTGATGGCTGATGTAGCGCATGCGTAATGCTTCTACTTTAGTTCCATTGAAACAATTGATGCAAGGATACCTTGTCCTCATGTTCAAATAATTTTTTCACTGTTTGAAACTTTCTTTAGTACAAGAATGTCTTCATGAATATGCCACAAGTGAATAATTCTCTAGAATGATCATAGTTGATGGTTCTTACTGAACAAAAATTGATTGTATGCCAAAAATGTGAATTAAACATTTTCCATGCTCAACTTGTAGTGATTCAAGTTAGCTCTTGGTGCTCAAATCATTGGCTAGGATATGTATAGGGCTACAAAATAAGAGCTGAACAAGATAGGCTAAAATATTATAGACTTTAATACTTGAATCTGGGACTATTTAACACATAGGTAAAGAATAAAGCACATGACTAGAATCCACTATGGAGAGCCAAATGTATAGAGATTAGGACATGCTAGATCACAATGGTATTGAGGGTTGAATGCACATGATTTGGAGGGATAAATGTATAGTGTTAATGGGTAAAATATGTGTCCAAAAATACGTTGTATGGAGGGGAAAATGTGTAATGATAAATGATAGAAGATATATCCTAGATCACAGTGATATTGAGGGTTGAATGAGGATGAAGTTTAGGGCCCGAACTAAACAAGATTAGTGCTAAAAATTAGAGCGAATTGGGACAAATATAGGGTTGAGATGAAATGGTTTTAAGTCCATAAAAGAGAGGCTGAAGGAGGGTACGAATCAAGGGCCAGAATATAGGTTAAAAACACGCTGAAATGAGGGATAAACAAAAACAATATTTAGGCTAGAATAGAGGCTAGAACCAAGTTCAAATTAGGGCCATATCAAAGGCTAGAACCATGTTCTAATTAGGGCCAGAATAGGGATGAATAGGTACAAACTCAAAACAGAGGTGTGCACATGAATGGAGAGACAATGAATCTGCTTCAACCCAATAAAGAACACAAGAGCGAAGCCCTAGAACCAAAATAAATATATATAAAATGTTCTCTGATTTACTGTGCCACCAATGAAAGTTTTATACCAAAACAAGACAAAGAATAAGAGCAAAATCAAGCCTCCTTAAGATGATTCTGTCCTCCATAGGGTCAAGATTGTTTCAGAGGTTAATTCCTTTCTTAGCTTAGATCGATGTCTTTGAGAGGAAATTCACAATATCTATTGCATGGGGGATTCACTCAATGAACCTCTGACATATCATGTGCTTTTATGCCATACTAAATAATGCACTTAATTTGACTACATATTGGAAAATACATCTAAAAGTCACATTATTTAACCCCCTATAAATACGAACCTAATACACCTTCCCAATTTAAAAACCCCTACTTTTACTACATATTGTAAGTATCCATTTTTTGATTAATATTTTTCATACCCCTTTATATTTTTTCATTAACTTTGATCTCCATTTTTTTATACTTGCCAATATAAAAACCCTTTACCCCTGTTATATGCTCAATATATTAGGTTGTTTTTTCCTCAATATATATACCCCAATATGAATGCACATGGTATGGTAATTCTCCCCAGTGAAGCCCCCGTGCTCGATTGATGCCAAAAACATGTGCCCTTAATCCATGTGAGGCTAACCTTGAGTGAGAGCATGAATATATTTTTTTGACTTAGAGAAGGGGGTTGACTTGATCAAATAGGGATGTATGCTTGAAATTGAGTATAACATGATCCTCAAAAGCCCATAACAATATTAAAATCAACTTTTTTGATTCAATATTTAATTAAAAACTTGCTTGGACATCAAATGTCGATTTGCCACATCATCTTGGTGTTGGAGACTTGGACCACAGGATGGAGGCTTTAGCCTTTGATTGCTCATATCTTGTCAACCGTGAGGAGTTGCAAGAAGTGCCATATACTGTTACAATAAACATGATGAGGACCATCATTTGATGAAGGTCTCTAGAGAAAATTCACTAATCTCCATCTTTAAAAAATTTAACAAGTGTGGGGCTTCTAGGGTTTCCTGCCATCCTTCCAGAGCTTCTTGTCCATTGAAGTTTCCATTGATGTAATCATGATGTATATTAAGAGCTTTCAAAAATCGACATTGGAATAAATGATAACACCATTAAAAATGAACATAAATAGGAAAGTAATGACTGAGAGAGAACATACATTGGAGAAAGAAAGAAATTATAATATAACAAAAAATAATAATGAAAATTATAATCCCTTAGTAGACTTGCAAAAAAATTGAAGAGAAAAAAGGCAATGAAGAAGATCCGAGTTAATAAAAGTCATGGAACCTTAGTGCTAACCCAACCTAAATTGAAATTTGAATATTATCTAGGTGTAGCACCAATAATGGTTCCTAAGGTTTCTGATTCAGTGGAGTGTTGATTCAAGGAAATGCTAAACTTATTCAAGTCAAGGAGTGAGAATTGACTAGATGCATAAGTGGAAGAAACCATGAGAATTCTCTTTTGTATGATATTTTGAAAAGTATAAAGGCCAACATAAAAGATGTAAATTTGTCAAATAATGTTGAAATCATGGAGGTCTACAAGTTAGGACGTGCAAACTTCACAACATCATACACAAGAAGATAAATTATTAGCATAAATGAAGTCCTTCAATAATATTTTCATATTGAACCTAGTCTAATATCAATTTGGAGTTAAATATATGAAATTGATCAAATCATAGATATGATATTGTAAGGCCCTCAGACTTGGGCACTCAAGTTGAGTTGACTTCAGTTGAATAAGTTGGAAATTTGGGGTTTAACTTGCTTTGCATGAGTCACCTTGGTGAGATGAGGTGCGCCCAACCAAAGTGGACGAGTCAAAGGATGGGTCGTTATGACTGAAGGTGAGTTGGAATAACCATGAAGAAGTGATGAAAGTGTGACAATATATTTGGGGTTTCAGTTAATGGTCAACTAAAGAATAAGACAAGTTTCCTCACGCTCGATTGTCACAACCTTTGGTGGAGTCAATCCCTTTCACAAAGGGATGACTCATATTAATAGAAGAGGAGGGAGTTGACTTTCAACAATCAACCTCACCACACACACATAACAAAAAAATGAGAATATACACACGACGAAGTAAAAAGGGAGTTGAGCCTGATTAATGAGATCGCACATTAAACAATCTATGAAGAGAAGTTTGTTTTGTAAAGTGGTGATATTATATATCGTTCTAGGTCTTGTATTGTATTTTGTTGGATATAGCGCAGGCCGAAGGACCATGACTTGGTTGTATTATTAGATTATGTGGGTTGTAGGTTGAAGGGATACAATTCAAGTTCACTTATTGTATTATCACGTATTGTGACAACACGCTAGTGTGAGCTCAGTCCAATTGAAGAATTGTAATATTGTGACAACAAGTCGTATAGAGGTTCATTCCAAGTTGAAGTATTATTTTGAAGTTAATAAATATTTTTTTTTGGAATTGCTTTGGAGTTCTCCCTCCCATGTAATTTTTGTTTTTTATGCATGGTTTGTGTTGGTTTTTATATTACGAAGTAAACATAATCATAATTGGATAATTCACATAAACATAAGTTAAGGATTTGTATTTGAGAGAAAATTGCATACTAATTCCGCAAGTATAATATTTTATTCTCACATAAAAAACAAAATAGCTAGAGGCATAGTCCAAATGTTAGTAACCTCAAATTGGTTTCGCCATTTAGAAGAGACCACATTAGTTTCACACTCCCTAGGGGACTTAGGAAGCTCGTCACCTTGAAGGCACACAATGGGGGCATGACAAATGGTATCAGATCTTTCCCAGAGTAGAAGATAATGGTACACTCTTCAAAACTATCATTGTCATGAAAATTGGTTTCAAAATAGTTGAAGAGCGAAAGTTCTCGAAGGAGGACTTTTTCAAAAGTAGGTTAGTGAGATGGAGTCTCTTCTAGGTGAAGGAGAGAATAGCTAAAATCAGGATGAGGACTGGGATTTGCTTAACTAAGCTTTGGAAAAGTTTCATCATTATATGGATAAACTTGAAGAAGCATATGAAAGATTGGGTAGGTTGTATGAGTTTATACAAAACCTCTCCACCACCAAATGATTTTATAGTCTTGAAGAAATTTGTAGGGAAGGGTTCTTCTAGCACTTCAATCCATGTAAAGGTGAAGGAACCAAAATCGTACGATGGTCTAAGAAATGCAAACATATTGGGAAACTTCATGTGGGATACCTAACAATACTTACTCTGACTAGGAGTGACTTCAGAGGAGACTAAGATATGGATTGTTGTATCATTCCTAAAGAAGGATGCAAAGATGTGGTGGAGAAAGTGGGTAGAGAATATTTTTTTGGGACACTTAATGGAAGACATCATCACATGGGAGAAGATGAAGGAAGCTTTAGTAACTCAGTTCAGGCCAAATGATGAGACTTGGGGTGAAAGAAAAAAGGTAAAGTTTATTAAGCAAATAGTGAGCCTGCAAGTGTATATAAGGGAGTATTCAAGTGTGATGTTGGAACTTCCATATATGGATGATAAGGATAATTTGTTCATATTCATGATTGGGTTGCAATCTTGGGCTCATGCTGAAATAAGAGGCAGAAGGTTCAAACTATTTAATAAGGTCTCACTATTACAGATAAGGTTCTGGATTACCATGAAGGCAAGACAAAATGGAAGGATCAAGGAAAGAAGAAGAAGAAATAAGATAAAGGGAGAGATAATTATTCAAAGGAATATGGAGTGAAGTCGGGAGGCTTTCCGAAGGGAAAGAAACCTCTTGTATGCTAGTTGTGTAGTGAAAACACATGGCCAAACATTATCCATTAAGGCAGAAGGACACAACTTTTCATCAAGTTGAGAAAGAAGAGAGAGAACAAGGTTTTCATGCATCAGTTGGAGTAATGTAGGTTTTGGGTGCAACAACGGTAAATGGAGATACCTTGAAACATGATCTAGAAAGGATGAAGCTGGATTTCATGAAAGTGGATGTAGTTGGGAGTCAATTGATGACTATGCTAGATAGTAAAGTGTCTCGCAAATTTATGAAGGAAGATCTGGGTATGAGATTGGGATTGAAGTTTGTTCCAGTCCATGCATCTTCTAAAGTAGTGAATTTAGAAGGAATACAAGTTCTGGGATAATGAAATATGTTATGGTGAAGTTTGGAAGTTGGGAAGGGAAAGTTGACTTCATTGTTATGTAACCAAAACACAAAAAAAAACAAGAGATAGATCAATGACTTGAAAATTAGCCTCTTCAATGGGTAATCCTCCTTTACATCACATAAATGAAAAATTCTTAGATGACACAAATGACAATACCTCCTTGGTATATATAGGAGTCTAAGGGGTCACAATATAATCAGAGCATACATAACAATAATAATGTAAGGGCACAACAATAACAATAGTGGGTTTCTATGGGGAAAAAATAACAATATGGGGGCTACATGGGCACAACAATAACAATAAGGGGGTTACACTAACAATAACAATAAGGAGGCTACACTAGTATTGTAGGGACCTAACATTCCCTTCTCCTTCAAAAAGGTGTTGTATTCGATGCTTGAGTAGTTATGAATGCTTCTGTATTAAATTCTCGTCCTCCCATGTGGAGTCTTCAGCAGGTAATTTCTTCCACTTAATGAGATACTCTGATATTTAATGATTCCATATCTATAGGGTTCTTGTTTCCATGACTGCTTCAGGCTCCAATATTATTTTTCTTTCTTCGTCAAGTGTTGGCAATATTTTTGAATTGGGATCTTGTCACGGATAACCTTCTTACTAGTTGTACTCGGGAAGATGCAGGTATATCCAATTTGTATGCCATAGTACTAATCTTTTTAAACACCTTGTAAGGACCATAATACTAGGGTGATAATTTATTATCCTTCTTAGCTTGCTTGAGGGACATTTTCTTGTATGGTTGTAGCCGTAAAAATACCCAGTCGCCTACATCAAAACTTCTTTCACTACAATTTTGATCTACCTGTTGTTTCATTTGATTCTTTGCGAGAGTGAGGTTATCCTTTAAGAGTTGGAGAAATTGTTGTTGATGCTCAATGTGATCTTCCACTGCTTGAACCTTAGAATTTCCTCTTAAATATGATGTGATGGACAATGGATGATATACATAAAGTGCCATAAATGGGGTAATTTTTGCTGCAGTATGGAAGGAAGTGTTATACCACAATTCAACCAGAGGTAACCACTTGACCCACTGTGTTTTCTTATCAAATACAAAGAAACATAGATATCCTTCCAAACATTTGTTCACTTTCTCATTTTTCTCATTAGATTGAGGATGATAAGATGAGCTATGAGCTATGAGCTAATTGAGTAACATGACAAGAAATTAATTCCATCCAAAAATTTCCAGTGAAAATGGGATCTCTATCACTTACAATAAGTTTTGGGTTTACATGTAGCTTTTGAATTAGTTCCATAAATGCAGTAGCAACTATATTGGATTTAAAATGATGAGATAATTCACAAAAGTGTGCATACTTGGTAAGTCTATCAACTACCACCACGATGACACTCTTTCCTTCGGACTTGGGTAAACATGTGATAAAATCCATTGAGACCTCCTCCCAACACTAACTTGGAATGGATAAAGGTTGTAACATACCTGGGGTCTTAATTGTCTCAACTTTATTTTGTTGGCAAACCAAACATTGTGCCACAAAATTTTGAATATCAGATTTAAGGCCATCCCCAAAAAAATTCCTTCTTGACCTTGTGGTAAGTTTTTAAAAATCCTGAGTGCCCTCCTAAGGGGGAGGTGTGCAATTACAAAAGAATATTTTGTTTGAGTTGAGAATTCTTACATAGATATAAGTGATGTTGTACCATAATGAATCATTTTTCCAGATAAATGTATTAGATGTACTAATATCTTGATGAAAATTTTGAATGTGTGTCCACACCTCCTCGTCATTTTTCCATTCATCCATTGCTTTAGTTATCCAATCACGTTGGATAGTAGAAATGGAACAGATCAAGTTTCCACATCCTCATCCTTTCTTGAGAGTGCATCTGCTACAACATTTTTCTTTGCTTTTTTGTAGATGATTTGAAAGTCATAAATCAACATCTTTGTGACCCATTTTTGTTGCTCTTATGAAGATAATCTTTGTTCCAAAAAGTATTTAAGACTATCATGATCTTGTTTTACCTTGAAGTGTCCTCCCATTAGGTAAGGTCACCATTTCTTTGGTGCATGTACTATTTCCAACATTTCCTTCTCATAAATAGGTTTGTGTAAATACTCTCCCTTGATTAAATGACCTTCAAAAGCAACAAGTCTTCCTTCTTGGATTAAAACAACACGAATTCAATTTCCTAAGGCATCACATTCAACAATAAAGGTTTTTTTGAAGTTTAGTGTGGCTAAGACCAGTGCTTGGTATATTTCCTCTTTAAGATGTTCAAAGGCCTTAGTTTCTTCTGGAGTCTAAGAAAATCCATCTTTCTTTAGAAATGTTGTTAGAGGCGCTGCTATTCTCCCATAATTTTTAAGAAACTTGTGATAATAACCTGTCATTTGGAGAATCTTCGAAGATGATTTAGGGTTGTGTGGATTTTCCATTCGTTAATGACTTTAATTTTGTTAGGATCTACCTTAACACCCTCATGAGATACAATATGACCCAAATAATTCACCTCCTGTACCCCAAAGAAATATTTGGAGGTTTTACATATAATTGGTTCTCCACAAATAGTTTGAGCACCATGTCAACATGTTGAAAATGATCCTTCCAAGACTTGTTTTATATTAGTATATCATCAAAAAATACTAACACAAATTTTCTAAGGAAGGGTTTGAAAAAGGAATTCATTAAACCTCAAAATGTGGAATGTGCATTAGTAATTCTAAAAGGCATAACCAAAAATTCATAATGACCTTCATGAGTTCTAAATGTTGTTTTCAGAATGTCTTCAATCATCATTCTAGTTTGATGATATCCTGAACAAAGATCCAACTTGGTGAAGTAAATTGCTCCATGTAATTCATCCAACAAGTCATCAATGACAGGAATGTGAAATTTATCATTAATAGCAAGATTGTTGAGCTCCCTACAATCCAGACACATACGCCTGTTGGAAATAATACTAAGAGGGGGGGTGAATAAGTATTATCAGATCAATAATTAATTTTTCAAAACTAATTTGTATACGCTACTTCAGCTCAGTGAGCTAGTGTGAATACGCGACTGTACTTAATGCAACCAGGGTATATGTAGAGATCTTTTGATTTACCCAAATTATCATGTATTTAACTTTAATCAGTATATTGGGAATTCATTAGATAATGCAATAAAAACAAATTAAAGAATCACGCATAAGCAACACACATGAACACCAAGATATAAGGTGGAAACCCAATGTGGGTGAAAACCACTTGCTGCAATCGTCTTTGTCTTCTTTTAATAAGAAAATTCTGTTTACAGTTTTTGTACTAGTGCAGTCTTATACTAGTACGCAGGCTTCTACCTGCAGAAGGCTACAACCTTCTCTTATTCTCCAGCTTCTACTAGAAGGGAGCTACAACCCCCTAGCTCTTGTACTACCCGATGTGTTTACTAGTACGTAGGCACCGACCTACAGAAGGCTACGACCTTCTCCTTTTTCTTCTAGGGACCACGTTTCATAAATTTTCAGGCTGGATCCATCAACAACATCATATCAGATATATCAGCATCAACCAATCACCTTTTGAACCAACCACAACCGAATCAATCAATCACTTTGACAACCCATCAATCTGATCATTCAGAATACTGTCACCAGAATACAGTAACCAAAACCCAAGCCAGAATCCAGAACATTGCAACAACAAACATAAGCAACTAAAACATATTTTATAAGGTAAGCCAGAATCCAGAACACTGCAACAACAAACAGAAGCAACTAAAACATATTTTATAAGGTATATGCTACTTCCATGTGTCGAACCTATGTGCATACGCGCTTTCCTCAAAGTGAACCAACGTACAGATTTGCAAATGAAATTTATGATGTATACGTTGCTTTGATATGTAGAACCAGCATGTATACACTCCTTTTCTAAAGTGAATGTAAATGATGATTTAAACGTTACAACTATTCCAGACTTCAGTCATACCTAGATCATCATATTTACAGACTACAACATGCGCTAGTTATTCAGATACATGAGCAAATCACATAAAGATAATTCACTTCAAGCCTTGAGATCTTGATACATCATTAGATCTTATCTTTCATCAAATGCTAAGGTTCCTCCTTGGTTCAGATCCAACAATGCACCATAACCCAATAACCTGCATACTAGATCTCACACTTCATCAGATATTTAATGCTTGTGTATTTTGGTCTAATGATCTTCTCCTCCTTTTATAGTTTTAGGTCTTTCTCAATACCATGGACCAAAACCACTTAGGACCAATACCTTGGATCAAATACCTAGGGTCAATACCTCGAACCAAATACCATGGACCAAAATACCATGGACCAAATACTTAGTTTTCCAAGGTATATGTGCGTTTCCTTTTGTGAAAGTGCATGTGTATGTATATGCGACTTTTATACAGTGAACCTACGTGTATACACGGCTTGGCCAATGGTGAACCTGCGTATACCTCTCTTTCTTCATTCTGTGTATTCTAATCTGTAACTCTATGCTGTTAACCTGGTATACTATGATCTTTCATCTGAGTGAGTTGCCTTCTAAACTGATTCCTTGAAGCTGCCCTGCATTTCATCACATCTGTAAACACTACTGTCATGCATTCTGTCACATCTGATATCTCTTCTGTAGATTCATCTAGTTACCATATACAAGTGAGTTGTTCAGCTATAAGTGGGTTGCCATCAAGTACAACACATACATCATAATGCCAACAATCTCCCCTTTTGGACTTGATGGCAACAACAACCACACCAAGTCACTCTCCCCCTTTGACATCAAGGTCAAAGGGTCATGCTCCCCCTAAGTGCATGTTGAAATCTCTGATATGCTGAAGTGTGTTGATTATGCTCCTGTGATTGAGTCCATGCTCCCCTTGAGCATAAGAAAAGTCTACAAAAAGATGTTCTAAAAGAAGAAAATGACTCTATACATACATCCATCTCCCAACCAAGTGGGGCTATACCAAATTTGACTCATCCACCCAACCAAGTGGGGATATACAATTGTTTATACATGGCAAAACACAAATATTACATCATCCATCCCATGCATAGTGGGGTTACAAATTAGGTATTTTCATGAACTTTACATTAAAAGATGTACATGACTTATATAATAGAGACCAAATATCTAAAACAAGACCATGATAGTCATCAACAACTATCATATGATCTGCACCATCAACAACATCTGTCAATCAGCATCCAGACTAGCAACCTGTATATGTCCATCATTAGTTCCCAAACTATCATCAACCATGTTCTCCCCCTGAACCTGTTCCACCTGTTCACTGTCAGATCTGATCATTGCATATGTCAGTAAGAGATATCAAAGCATCATCATCAATCATATATTCATCAAGTTATCAACAACTTTATGAGGACCAATATATTTCCACATGTTATCAGCAGAGTGAAACCATCATCAAATAGAGCAGATAATTGACAGAACCATGGCAGACCCCTTTTTCTGAGTCTGGCCCACTGTTTTCCTTCAAACCAGCATATACGCGACTGTGCCCACAGAAACCCGCGTATGTACGTGACTATGCTTTATGAAACTCGCGTATAACCACCTTTCTTTGAAGAAAATCAGATTTAACAACAGGATGATGCAGCAACTACTCCCAGCTTTTGTCTGAGATATTCAAATGTCTCTCTAGGCAGTGGTTTAGTGAATATATCAGCAACCTGTTCTTTGTAGGGAACATATTCCAGTTTGACTTTTTTTTCAAGCACTTGTTCACGTAGAAAATGATATTTGATGGGTATGTGCTTGGTCTTGGAGTGCATGACTGGATTCTTTGAAATACTGATGATAGTTGTATTATCACATAGAATGGAGATAGGTGGAGTACATGTGATCTGAATTTCTTGCAAGGTTTGCATCATCCAAAGTAGTTGTGTGCAGCACCATGCATAAACCACGTATTCTACTTCAGTTGTAGGTAATGCAATTGAACTTTGTTTCTTGCTGAACCAAGAAACTAACCTGGAACCCATAGAAAATGCACCACCACTAGTGCTTTTTCTGTCATCAACACTTCTTGCCCAATCTACATCTATATATGCATGAAGTGTAAGATCGGTATCTCTAGGATACCATAAACCAAAGTTTTGTGTTCCTTGGAGATATTTGAAAATCCTTTTGACTGCCTGAAGGTTTATTTCCTTAGGATTTCCTTGGAATATTCCAACTATTCTCACTGCATGCATGATGTCCGATCGGGTACCTATTAGATAAAGCAAACTTCCAGTCATGGATCTATAAGTTGGTTGATGTAATGCTGCTGATTCATCATTTGAGCTAAGATTACATCCTGTTACCATTGGGGTACATACTGGTTTAAAATCTTCCATGCCGTACTTTTTCAGGATCTGTCTGAGATATTTGGTTTGTGAGAGAAAAATACCATATTTATTTTGTTGAACTTGCAGACCAAGAAAATAGGTAAGCTCTCCAAGCAAGGACATTTCAAATTCTTGCTGCATTACTAAGGAAAAATTTTGACTCATGGATTCTTCATTGCTACCAAAAATAATATCATCAACATACACAACAATTATTAGCAATTTATTAGTGTCCATCTTTGTATATAGATTGTTATTTGCTGACCCCTTTGAAAAACCTTGTTGATGGAGATATTTGTCAAGACGGTAATACCACGCTCTTGGAGCCTGTTTTAGACCATAGAGAGCTTTTCTGAGTTTGCATACAAGTTTTGCATCATTTCCAAGAATAAATCCTTCTGGTTGTTCAATATAGACTTCTTCTTCTAAGTCTCCATTAAGAAAGGCAGATTTTACATCCATTTGGTATACTTTGAATTTCTGAAAACTAGAAAGAGCAAGAAACATTCTTATGGCTTCAAGTCTAGCAACAGGTGCAAAAGTTTCTTTAAAATCTATACCTTCTTGCTGAGCATATCCTTTGCAAACAAGTCTGGCCTTGTTTCTAATAACTTATCCTTTTTTGTTTAGCTTGTTTTTGAATATCTATTTAGTTTCTATGATATTATTATCATGAGGTCTAGGAACTAATTCCCAAGTATTATTCTTTTCAATTTGCTCAAGTTCTTCATTCATGGCCTTGACCCAACATTCATCTCTGCATGCTTCATTTACATTTTTAGGTTCAGTGGAAGATAGTAATGCTAGATAGCTTGAGGTTTCAGTAATAGTTCTTCTTGTCTACACACTTGCTCCTTTTTCCCTCAAAATTTGAGTTTCTGGATGATTTTTTTGAACATACTTGGACGAAGTCTTTTCTTCTATCATTATCTCATCTTCTGGTGTCTCATTGGTTTCTTCTTCAGAATCAGTGTGATTTGATGTGTGAAAATGATCCACATCTTCTTCATTGTCATGATCTTTGGTTTTTATCTATTTTGGATTTTTGCATGCTTCATCAACTACAACATCAATACTTTCAATAATTTTCCCAGGTCTTTTATTATAACATTTATCTCCTTTACTTTGTGATCTGATAATCACCCTATGAGTGACCTCAGTTAAAGATTTATTGAATAAAGGTATTACAAACTCATGTGTTGGTGTGTGTTCTGTGTTATGTAAGCAAAGAATTGAATAAGCCTCTTTCAGTTTATTCACGGGTGTCATGAATTAAGATATGTCACTAGATCTTTATAGCTCATTTTCACAGATTTAATTTTTTAATGATTTTTCTGTTTTAGAGATGATTTTGTGGCACAAATTTCGAGCAACTGGAAACGAATTTCCAAACTTTGAGAGAGGTGTTTCTCCAACATAACCTTATCTACAAAAATCTCTTTCAGTTTTGTAACAAGTGCTATGGTTTAGGAGATACGAGTTCATCTTCAACACCTTTTTTCAGAAATTCGGTCGAAGTTTAATGTAACTAATTCTATTTTGAAGAAAATGGTTGAGCTCAATTCCCTTAGTACAAGGATGAGAAAATGTATATATTTTATGAATTTCATAGTGTAGAGGTTGGATTTTGGCAGCAAAGAAGCATTTGGACTGTGTAAAGTTTTATTGAATATCATAATAAAGCAGTTTTTGCCCTTTAGGCCTGGGATTCATCACAGTGCTTAAATGTTCAATATGTTTTTTCTCCTGTAATTCATTTATAAATTATGTTTTTCTCCTTTGTTTCAGCATTATCTAAGTGATATGTTAGGAATTCATCCATAATGATGCTCCTTTCATGATGATTTTGCTGTTAGTTGTAATGGTAGTCTTAGCAGAATTCATCCGTTGCTAGATGCTCTGTTGAGCAACCTCGTTATTCTCTTTCATCTAAAGTTGCTACTGTAGATCCATCCTTTGTCTAATGCCTGTAGGGTAGCGAGCTTTCTCCCTCATACTTCTCACATTTACAATCCACTTAATTTTCCCCAAGTTTGCTGATAGAAACTGGCATCGACTCCATAGTCCAATCATCCTTTCTCTTGCTGTTTCGACCCAAAAATTTTCAAACAAATCCCCGCACTCTATAGCTAGCCTAAGATTTTATTTATTGCAGTGACACTTTGTTGGCAAGGAGAGAGCCCTCTCTCGACCTGGTAGGGCTAGCTACCAGGTTAAGTGTGGTTTGATGTTACCCTAGACCTGCCTTCCTTTAGACTGAGGTAGATTTAGGCACTAACACAGTGAATAAGATAACAATAAAAAATCATTATCCCCTTCCTCGTATAGATGATCTGTTAGATCAATTGAAAGAAGTTATTTATTTTTCCAAGCTAGACTTGCACAGTGGATACCATCAGGTCAGGGTTACAGAACAAGATGCATGGAAGACTGCTTTCAAAACAAAGCAGGGATTGTATGAGTGGCTGGTTATGCCTTTTGGATTAACTAATGCTCCTGCTACTTTCATGAGATTAATGAATGATGTACTCAGAAATTTTCTTGATGATTTTTTTATTGTGTATCTGGATGACATTCTGATATTTAGAAAAACATGGGAAGAACATTTAAAGCATGTTAAGCAGACATTAGATGTTTTGAAAAGAGAAAAACTTTATGTTAAACTCTCAAAATGTGAATTTGGCAAAATATCTTTGAATTTTTTGGGACACATAGTAGGGGGTGGTGAATTGAAGATAGATCCCTCTAAGGTGGCAGTCATTGTGAACTGGCCTAAACCCAAATCTGCTATAGAAGTTAGAAGCTTCTTAGGGGCAGCACAATATTGGAGAAAGTTCATTTCTAACTTTTCCTACATTGCAACTCCATTACATGCTTTAACTGGATTAAACAAGGTGTTTCAGTGGGGAGGCAAACAACAGAAAACCTTCGACACCTTAAAAGAAAAGATTAGTACAACACCTGTACTAGCACTGCCTGATCTTCAAAGACCATTTGAGATCCAAATGGATGCCAATGACTATGCCATGGGAGCAATGTTGACATAACACGGTAAACCCATATGTTATCATTTTGAGACATTTAATTCTGCAGTAGTTAACTATCCTACATATGATAAAGAATTGTATGCATTAGTACAGAGTGTGAAAAAGTGGAAACATTACTGAATGAGCAAAGAGATAGTAATACATACTGATCATCAACCACTTCAATATCTACACTCCCAAACTACGTTGCAGCAATCAAGACACTATAGATGGATGGGTTTTCTACAACAGTTTCATTTAGTCATCATATATAAAAAGGGCATACATAATAAAGTTGCAGACATGTTATCTAGACCCATTATAAATGCATCTACTATACTTAAGCATAATTCTGTGTCACATGAGAGTTACATTGAACAATATGCTCGAGATATAGATTTTAAAGATGTATATGCAACTTTAAGTCAAGGCAAACGAATAGAAGAATTGGATTATCATGTAAAGGACTGACTCTTATATCATTGTGGGAAGTTATGCATTCCACAAACTGAAAGAGTAAAGATAATTCGAGAAGCACACACTTCTCTAATATCAGGTCACTTTGGGGTAAGTAAAACAGTTTCACAACTGCAAAGATTTTTATATTGGCCAAAAATGAATGAGACAGTTTCTAGATATGTAAGAGGGTGTACTATGTGTGCTAAAAGCAAGCACAACAATAGAAAACTAGGCTTGTACACTCCATTACCGGTTCCTTCTCACCCTTGGGAAAGTGTTTACATGGATTTTGTTGGAGGACTTCCTAAATCTAGGAAAGGTCATGATTATCTATATGTTGTTGTAGATAGGTTCAACAAAATATGTATTTTGATACCTTGTAATAAACATATTACAAATAAACAAACTGCAAAACTGTTCTTTCAACATGTATGGGTTCATTTTGGATTACCCACTTCCATTGTATCTGATCGAGACACCTGATTTGTGGGGAAGTTTTGGTCAAGTCTGTGGGAACTGATGGACACCAAACTGAAGAAAAGCACAACTTTTCATCCACAAACTGATGGCCAGACCGAAGTAGTTAACAAGACAATGATCCAGTTACTCAGGGGATATTGTAGCAAGCATCCTAAGCTTTGGGATGAACATTTATGTTATGTGCAGCATGCTTACAACAGAGAAAAACATTCTTTGACACAAAGATCTCCTTTTGAGACCTGTTTTGGTTTCACACCAAGGTATCCTTTGGATTTTGTCTTTGGTAAAGACACCACAGTTGAGGGACACAGTGACGTGGACATGGCAACTAGGTTCATTGAATAGATCCAAGAGATCCACCAGGGAGTATAGGAATAGTAGGAAAATAGCCAAGCCAAATACAAGGCAAGGCATGACAAGCATCAGATGGAGCATAGTTTGCAAGTTGGTGACCAAGTCTGGATGTACATCAGCAAGGATAGAATGCAAGGTGAAGGTAAAAAACTAAAGCCTATCAGGTATGGACCTTTCAAGATACTTGAGAAGATTGGTGAGAATGCTTTTTGCCTTGATCTACTAGCTTACATGCACATCTACTCAGTTGTAAATGCAGATTGCTGGAGATTGTTTGAACCATCACTAATTGAGGATCCCGAAGAGTAGAGTCAATTGCCTTTTATTGATGACCTGCTACTTGAATATCTTAATGAATTGTAGGAAGACACAGTTTTGGATAGGAAGGTGAGGATGATGCGCAGGGAAGATGTGGAGTACCTTAGAGTTGGGCTCAAGGGTTCAAAGCCAAGCAATGCAAAGTGGATAGAGATTGGACAAGTGAGACAATTGTACCCTCACTTAGTTGATGCTTGAAAACCAACTTTCGGTGGTCCAAAAGCTTTTCAGTGGGAAGGCTGTGATCTGAATTGGATCCATGAACATGATCAAAGTGCCATGACTGTATCAAATTAGGATAGACTTCGAGTTTATAAAAAAAGAGCTATCAGGAAGACCTCTGGACAGTGGCAGTTTGCAACCAGCAAGGAACGACGAGGACCTCGATCAAAGCACGCTGACTGAGGCCCATGGAGACCACGAAAGAGGCAAAACTGGCAGTTAAGAAGCCAGAATTAGGAAACAGAGGCCATTTTTGATGCGCGATTAGCGTTTAGCACTAATCACGCTAATCGTGCATCGCTGGGAAAAACCCCTCGAGAAGGAAAAACCCCAAAGCGCTCAGTCGCATGGGAAGCTGGGAAACCGTAGGGAAAGCGCTAAGGTGAAAGTCAGGTCCCGCGCTCCCAAAACCGGCGGTATATCGGAGGAATATTGGGGCGGTAAGCAGATTTGGTAGAAAACGAGTGATTACATTCATTGCACGACGCGTGTCCGGTGGATGAGAGAGAAAACTGCCTCTCATCGCGAGCTAATGGTCGAGCAAGTCAACCGTGTGAAATAAGTGAACACCATTGGATCTGGGGGCTCCAGATCTGACGGCGGAGATTGCACCTGATGGACAAATAAGATTTGACAGGGGAATTAATTCATGGCATATAAAAGTATAAAGTCTGATTTAATCGTTGAGTTGACGGATGAGTCATTCCACAGTGTAACTGAAATATCGAACCATCGAGGAAGAGCCGGCGCAGTCTGTGAGAGGACAAGTGGCCACCTCCTTGTGAGACATTGGCGATGATGCAGAGGTAGGGAACTCCAAGCGAACAACAGTAGGTGATCCGAAGGGGTGGAAGAGGAAGCGAACAGTCAAGGACAAATTGGCTCTAAGCCATGAACAAATGGAGAACAAAGAATAAAAGGAAGAACCAAAGAAGGGAACAGTGGAGAAAGACGAAAGAGACAGTGAAGCAAGAGGCAGAAAAACAGAGAGCCGAGCTGACCTGTAGTGTAAGGCAGCATTGAGTAGACAGAAGGCTTGAGAGGTTCAAGCAATCCCTGTGAGGATCTATTGGGAATTGAGTACCACATTGGGCTCCTCCCATTAAAGACCAGAGAGGTCGAGACTTGGTAAGGAAAGAGTCTGTGCACTCTAGTGGCTTGGGGAATCCAAGAACCACCCTACTAAGCATCCTCTGTTTTAGGAGACTCAAGTTGAGCTCCTCATTGTAAATCTCTGCTTTAAAGACACAATAAGAAAAGGCCACCACTGAAAGCTGGACCGAAGACGTAGCCCTGGAGGATAGGGTGAACTCCTTATTAAATTTGTTATGTTCTTGTATTTGCTTACTGTGTTTCTCTTACTGTTTTCCATTCCAGTGTCTATGTATTTTGCAATCTGATCGATCTGTTGCCTAAGATAACATAGACACACACCAGCACATGAGTCTGTAATACCTTCATTCATTAATTATTTAACTGAGATCACTCACGAGTGATTTCAGATCACTATCAAAGCTCAAGCTATGAGGATACTCGAGCAAAAGAGGATGTCGTTGTGTAGAGTGCACTTGCTGATATGTATGCCAAATATGGTAGTATGGAAGATGCTTGCCAAGTGTTTGAGAAAATGTGCCAATGGAATGAGGTCTCTTGGAACTCGATTATTATAGGTTTCGCACAACATGGACGAGGAAAGTATGCTCTCCGACTGTTTGAATAGATGATGCAGGCAGACACTAAACCAAATGAAATTAGCTTTGTAGGTGTTTTGTCTGCGTGCAGCCATGCTGGCATGGTCAATGAAGGTCTTGGCTACTTTAATTTGATGATTCAAAATTATGGTATAGTTCCCAATGTTTCAAATTATACCTGCATGGTCGAAATTCTTAGGAGAGTTGGATATTTGGATGAGGTAGAAAACTTTATTAATGGAATGCCATGGATTATACATTGTATGGTCCCTCATATAATTGTTGGTAGGAATAACCCAAGATATGACCACTATTTTTCACACCATCTGCTTCACTGGTCATGGCATAGAAACCACCAGATGCCCTATTCACATTAATAGCAAAATGGTGACTGTGATTTAAATTATAATATTGGAAACTTGAACTAGGGTCATTTCTGTTAATTGTTTCTCACAGGCTAGAATGCTTCCGAATTATCACCATCATGGTCAGTTGTTGAGCTGAATGTCATTCACCTTTGCCAGGTTCTTCCTAGATTGTGTCATTTACTGGGTTCAACGAAATTGGAATGTTCCCATGTGTTGTTTATCTGGTTTTTGCCCAAAGCAGATGTTCACAAGTTGTGTTTTGAATAGGGGTAGAGAAGTTGAGAAAAATAAATCAAGACTCAAAATATTATAGTTTTTATATGAAATCACAGGTACATATCCCATCTGGGTTTTCGATCATTTTATTTACACCCTCTCATATTTGCAAGTAGGAGACATGGGTAATTGTTTTATTGACAAATAGTTTTGGTTGAGTTTAGCAGTTGGCATTATGACTTGAGCAAAGGTAAGATCAAAACATGCCTTAAATATTTTGGCCATCTTCATCTCATTCAAGCACCAGACAGAAAATAGAAACAACTGCCTCATGTGGTAGTTTTCAAAGATGCGATGAGCATGAGCATTGTGAAAAATGCTTTGGTAGGTAAGCTTTAGTCGTGACATATGACTAGCCACAGAGGCTTGGAAGGCCAACACATCCTTTTTCCTCTGAGTTATCATTTGGGTTTGAGAAGGATGGTGCTATGGCTAAGAAGAATACTCATTGTTCAGGTTTTCTTGATCTGAACGCTCAGGAAGAAAACTTTGTTTGGCACTAACATTTCAAATGATCTTCATGACCAAATGCCAAATTCAAAGAACAAATTTGTAGTTGCTATAGAGGCGAGACATAGGATAAAGATCAAAAGAGGAAAATATACCCAGTTAAGGTGGATTATGTTTCTTTAAATGCTTCATTTTATAAATGTTGCAACTATGTTAGTTACATCATTTAGCTATTTCCTTAGAAAATGAGGATATTTGTTCAATTTTCTGTGCCTGTCAAGTATTCTAAAGTGTATCATTCTTTGGATCCGTGTAAGCTCAATTTTGTGTTATTTCTATATCCATCAATCTACGTTTCATTGAGGGATTCACTTCGGTTTTCATAAGCTTCTCTCATGATAGTCTTGAATCCCAAGTTAATTCTAACATAAATGCAATATATGAGGGCTGATTTGCCCAAATCTCTTGGTTTAAATTCCAAACACCAATGCAATGAATCTCTTGGTTTAGATGTTAAAGACAATGCAGTGTTATGATATAATTTTCCTATCACGGAAAAGAGAAAATGAACATACACTATAAACAGGCAGATGAGAAATGTGTAGGGAATTCAAAGGAAACCAAATTATTGGCGCTACCCAATAACGCTTAGAAGCATCTGTCTAGCTAAAAATTGAAGCATCTGGATTTGAAACTCTTCTAAAACCCCAATATAATCATTAACTAATTTCTTTCTAAAATCTTCCCTAAATAATTGGGATATATACAATAACTTGTGATTATTATCTTAGGGATAAGGGTGAAATTAGCATCGGTCTGGGAACTCACGAGGGTGATAGGCTTTTGTATCTATATCTAATAAGGAAACTGGGTTGATAATGAAGAAAAAGGGAATTGTGTTGATAATGAAAAATATTAGATATGAAATAACCAACGTATAGAGAATCAACCCAAATCTTTTGGTTTAAATATCAAAGACAATGTAATGGGAATGGCTTTGTATCTATATCTAATAGGGAAACTGGGTTGATATTGGAAAGATAGATATGAAATACCGAAATGCAGAGGGAAGATTGGTGCTTTGCATTATAGAAATTATAAAATTAGCACTTTGCATCACAAGGAATCTAATAGAAATTCTACGCTACAGTTATATGTGCAGACAAAAAGACCCACTATATGTCTTTGGTTTATGTAATTACTAGCTCTATATATAGCTTATGAGCTGGGCCTATCTAGCTACCACAATAGTTTGACTTGATTGAAACTCAGGCAAAACTCAATTTTATCATTTGCGATACCACTAATTATAATATTTGTAATACATTTGAATTCTTTTAGATGAGAAGGAAACCATTTGGCAGGTTTTGGAGGCTTTTTAAAAGAAAATTAAACTCCTTGGAAAGTATTTTATAAGTTTTCTCATAATTTTTGTCTATGGTGATGGTTAAAGTGTCTAATCAAAATATTGGACCACGAATTTTAGTATGTTGAAGCAAGTGCATAGGGCCTATAAACTCCCAAAGAGTTGAAACTTGGCTCTGATACCATGTGTGAGGGCTCCATCCTAGGGTCCTATAATAGAACTAAATTCTCTAATTTCAAATACAATAAAATGGGAAATAATTCATTTCTAACTAAACATTTAATCGATGATATTTTACCATTAAAATTTATTTCCTACAATTAAATAGTGAGCATTTCATTTCAATCACTTACATGAGTAATCTATAAATATAGGAATACCTATTCCCATAGCCTGGATGAGATTCCCTTGAGTTCCTAATCCTACTGGGATGCTTCTATTGACTACCGACTGGATTTACCTCCTAGCCAACTAGGAAGTAATTCCTAGCCCGGGAAACCTCCACAGGTTCCCTAGCCCTCCGAGCCCAAGTCCAACTAGTTGTAGTGTGTGTCCAAGATAATAATACTCTCATTATTTTCCTTCTCCCTTCTCCCTTCTTCCTCTCAAAACAAATCCTACAAAACCACAACCAAACCAAAACCAAAAGCAAGACCAAGGATCCCCCCTCCTCCCCTCATCCTTCCCCTTTTATGCTCCCTTCTCTTCTCCACCTCAACCACCTCTTATTAATGTCATAAATACCCCCTCATCCTTACATTTGACTTATCTTCTCCCAAGTAAATTTGAGAGGACATTTTGGGGATGAGATATGAATATATAATTTGGTAATTAATTGGGGAGGACCATGTCCTCTCCCAAGTAAATTGAGAGGACATTTTGGGGATGTGATATGAATATTTAAATTGGTAATTAATTGGAGAGGTCCATGTCTTGTCCCAAGTAAATTTGAGAGGACATTTTTGGGATGAGATACGAATATTTAAATTGGTAATTAATTGGAGAGGACCATGTCTTCTACCAAGTAAATTTGAGATGACATTTTGGGGATGAGATATGAATATTTAAATTGGTAATTAATTGTAGAGGACCATGTCTTCTCCCAATTAAATTTGAGAAGACATTTGGGGATGAGATATGAATATTTAAATTGGTAATTAGTTGGGGAGGACCATGTCTTCTCCGAAGTAAATTTTAGAGGACATTTTGGGGATGAGATATGAATATTTAAATTGGAATAAATGGAAGGAAACCATATCCTATCAAAATCTAAATTTGAGGAGGTAAGTTGGGAATTGAATAATAACAAAACTTATATCAGTAATAAATTTACATTTTCACCAATGTAGGTATGTACCAATATTTCTTGATAATTATAAATCAATATTTAGGGTAATTTAAACACAGTAAAATTTGCATGATAAGATTAAGTAGGGCATTACATCTACCCATTTTGTGAAATAATAAGTACTTGTAAGAATGTAGCTATGTTGTTTGGAAGATTTAGGAAAAATATCACCAATTATGTCTAATCCCCATTGCTCGAATGGTTGTTGGATGTTCACTGGTTGCAAAGGGAATGCTAGCTTCCTTTCTCTTCTGGTTGTGGTTTGACAAATTTTACACTTTCTTGCATATTCATGTGCATCCTTAAATATTGTTGGGAAATAATATCCTGCATGTAGGATTTTGTGAGCTGTGGTATTTCCTCTGAAATATACTCCAGTTGGTCCATCATGTAATTCCTGCATGACCTTCTCAGCTTCAGTTTTTTCCAGGCATCTTAACAATACTGAATCATAATTTTTTCTAAACAAGACATCATTGTCTAATTCATACTGATTTGATTTCAACCTTAAAGCACACTTTGTTTTATAATTAAGATGCATAGGAGCATACCCATTCTTCAAATAAAATTTCAAATCAGCATATTCTAATTGTGTATCATTAAGGATTACCTATGATATTTATACTTCATTACCTTGATCTCCTTCTGCTGATAAATGGGAAGCTCCAGTTAACATCTTGCAAAAACCTTGGCCCCTAACAATTTTAGCTGGTCGGGTTTCTACATCATATTCTTGAAGCACGGTAACCCAATTGGCTCTTTTCTCCCCTACTTCTCTTTGGATCAATAATTGCCTTACTGCGGAGTAGGGTACTACTATCTTTGTATAGATTTTGAGAAGAAAAGATCTGAAATGTTTCAAGGTCTTAAAAACAACAATACTTGTTCTCAACAGCTGAATAATTTAACTTGGCACCTTGCAAATTGGAACTAAAAAAAGAGATGGGTGCCTCGATATTTTTATCATTTAGCTGTGTCAAAATTTCTACATATGATGTATTGGGTGAAAAAGTATATAATACAAATGGTTTGAGAAAGTTAGGAGTTTTCAAACAAGGAGCATTAATAATGGCTTTTTTAATTAACTCAAATGACTCTTTTTAATATTTTCCCCATTTGAAAACTGTGTTTTTTATTATCATTGCTTGAAGGGGTAGTATGATCTGTGAAAAATCTGGAACAAATCTTTTTTACAAAATTAATTTGGCCTAGGAACGATTGCATGGTATTTTTGTTATGTGGGAGAGGAATCTTTTTTATCCCTTGGACTCTATCAGGATCAATGTAAATCCCTTTCTTGGACACTGTAAACCAAAGAAGTTTTCCTTCAGGTAAAGCAAAATAAGATTTTTTGGGATTTAAGGAAATGCCATATTTCTTGCATATTTCAAAAATTTTCTTCAGGTCACTTAAATGATTGTTCATATCCTTAGAATAGACCATGATGTCATCTAAGTAAATAACAATTGATCTATTAATCATACCTTTAAAAGCAATATACATAGCACATTGAAATGTAGCACCTGCATTAATAAGTCTGAAAGGCATCTTCTGATAGGTAGATGTTCCCCACTTGGTCCTGAATGTTGTCTTTAATCTGTCATCTGGATGCACAAGAATTTGATTATATCCTGAAAATCCATCTAGAAAATACATTAATTTGGAACCTGCAACTGATTGCAATATCTGCTCCATGGTAGGCAAAGGAAAGTTATCTTTTTGACAAGCTTTATTCAGGTTTCTAAAATCAATACAAATCCTAATATCATCGTTCTTTTTCCTTACAGGCACCATATTTGATACCCACTTTGAGTGTCTAACAGGGAAGATTATTTTGGCTTTCAGAAGCTTGTTCAATTCAGATTTGATTTGACTCTCAAGGTTTGGGTGAATTTTCCGAAGCTTCTGTTGAACTGGTTTTTCATTCGAAGTCATAGGTATGGTATGTTGAATCATGGAGGTATCATAGGTCTTAATATCTATGTAATCATAGGAAAAGACACCTTTGCATGTTTTCAACAACCTAATGAATGATATTCTTTCTTCAGATGATAGGCTAAGACCTAGGTTGACATTTTGAGGTTTTTCGATTGAGCCTAGGTTTACTACTTCAAATATCAAACTAGAACTTTGAGTTTTGGAGTTGGTAACTTTCTTGAACCTATCCTTTAGATCGTAGAGATATTCCATCTTAACCACAGACTTCGAGATTGGGTTTTAATATTGATTGTGTTTAATTTGCAGATCATGTTTATGTTCATCTATGATCTGTTCCTCATACAACCCTTCTGATTTAAGGAAATTAACTATATCCGCATCGTTATTTAATACTCTCCAATTTGTTACATTATTAGGAATAGATGGCCTAAATATTAACTCTATTGAAAATCTATCTGGACTGAAATCTTCTGAGGGTATAAGCTTGGATGCCACATTAGCGAGTAAGTCAGCACTTGCGTTTTGCAACCTAGGAACTGAAGAAATGTTAAAAGCAGTGAAATGAGAAGTAAGTTTTTGGGCTAACGATTGATAATGTTTAAGGTGCCCAGAGACACAATGAATTGTATTTCTTACCTTCTTAACAATTATTTCAGAATCTCCATAGACTTGCAAATATTTGACACTAAGACCAATGGCTTTAGACAATCCTTGGATCAATGCTTCATATTCAGTGATATTATTAGTGCACTAAAATTCAAGTCTCCAGGCTAACATGGTTTTCTCTCCTTGTGGGTTGATCAAAATGCATCCTACACCTATGCCATCTTCAGATTTCGAACAGTCAAAATAAAGTGTCTAGAACAAAGAATTATTTGAAATTTTATCTACTACATTTACACACTTGGAAGCATCTTTTTGTGAAAAAAATTCTATTTGAGACACTACAATATTATCTGGGAAGGGAGACCTTTGAGCATTAAAGGATCCCAAAAATGATTCGGCTGAGTAATTTCCAATGATATTATTGGTGAAGGCAACATGTTCATTGCTTCCGTTGAGGTCAATGACTGTGTATTTCATGAACTTTTCTCGGTTTAATCTAATTTGATTTGGTTTACCATTATGTGGCAACCACATGTGAGACCAATCAGTTGCGAAGTAACCATGCAACTTTTCAGACCAATCCCTACTTAGAATCAAACCATAGAATTATGGGATATCAGCCACTAGAATATCAATTATTTGTGAAAATTTTGGATTAGAAGAAAGCCTAATTGAAATTGATGCTATTTCTCCAAGTACCTCTACTTTTGTCTTGTCTAATTGAAATATGTGTACTGCAGACTTTCGAGGTGTAATATTCAATTTGGTGCACACAACTCTGTTGGCATTATGATACAGGTGTTGTCCTTGATGGAAACTCACTTTGATGAAAGATCACAGTGTAGCAGGTCAACAACAAAGAATTACATATCAGACTCCAAAGAATGAAGAAAGAGAGGTATACACAGGTTCACCTTGTCCAAGCCGCATATACACGCAGGTTTATTGAACAAAAGAAGCGTATACATACACACGCACTTTCATAGAAGGAAAAACATGCATATCTTGGAAAACCAAAGTTTTTGGTCCAAGGTTTTTGACCCAAGGTAATTGGTCCGAGGTATTTGGTCCTAAGTAGTTTTGGTCCATGGTATTGAGAAAGGCCTAAAATTATATAAGGAGGAGAAGATCATTGGGCTGGACAGTGCAAGGGACTTTGAATATCTTATGAACCTATATGGCTGATGAAGGTTGATGGAACGGGATCATAAAGACTTAAAATTATTATCACTATGTGGTTTGATCTTGAGAAATCTAGATCTGACATGTTTTATTCTGTAAATGCGATGATTTGGGTATGAATGAAGTCTGGAATAGTTGTAATGTTTTAAGTTAGCATTTACAGATTTGTACGCAGGTTAGCTTTAGTAAAAGAGTGTAGACACGTTGGTTCAACATATCAAAGTAGCGTATACATCATAAATTGGAATTTACAGATTTGTACGCTGGTTCCCTTTGGTAAAAGTGTGTATACACGCTGGTTCGTCACATGGAAGTAGCGTATACCTTATAAAGTATGATGTTTAAAGTTTCAGTTGTTTCTGTTTGCTATTGCAGAGTTTTGGGTTTTGCTTTGTGTTTTGGTGACAGTGTTCTGAATGATTAGATTGTTTGATTGTGAATTGCTGTAGTGATGATGGGTTGTCAGTGATTGATTGATTCAGTTGTGGTTGTTTTAGAAAGTGATGATTGAGTTTTAGTGATTGGTTGATGCAGATGTATGAGATGGTTGTATTGTAGATATGATTTTTTGGGTTTCAATGTTGTTGATGGGTCCAGTATGAAAGTTGGATGAAACGTGGCCTTCAGGTTGTGATGTTATGTTTTAGGAGTATCTAGTTTGAAAATTCATGAAACATGGTCCTTGGTGGAAGAATGAAGTTTTTCTGTAGTCTGGCACCTACGTACTAGTAAACATATTGGCTAGTACAAGAGCTAGGGAGTTGTAGCTCCCTTCTAGTAGTAGTTGGAGAATGAGAGAAGGTTGTAGCCTTCTACAAGTGGGTGCCTACGTACTGGTATGAGTTTGCACCAGTACAAGATTGTAAACATATTTTCTTATTATTAAAAGAAAACAAGACGACAACAACAGGTGGTTTTTACCCACATTGGGTTTCCACCTTATATCTTGGTGTTCATGTGTGTTGCTTATGTGTGATGCTTTATTCTGCTTTTACTGTACTATCTAATAAATCTCTGATATACCAATTTAAGCTCAATATAGGATAAATTGTCTAATAAAAAGTTTTATGCATATACGCTGGTTGCTTTAAGAACAGTCACGTGTACACGCTAGTTCACTTCACTGAAGTAACATATATAAATTAGTTTGGGAAAAAAAATTATATATCTAACAATATTGATTCACCCCCCGCCTCTCAGTATTATTTCCAACAATTGGTATCGGAGCAGGTCCTTCAGAAGAAGCTTGATCGCTCAAAGGGAGATCCATCATCATGAATAATCAAGAAAGCATGGGATCCATCAGATTGCCAATATTCGATGGGATCAGCTTTGTTTATTGGAAAATAAGAACCACAACCTATCTACAATAACTTGGAATGGATGTTTGGGAAATTGTGGAAGGAGGATATACATTCCCAACAACAATTCCTACAAATATGGCAAGTAAAAAGCAATATGAAACCAATGTCAAAGTTGTAAATACTTTATTGGGAAGTTTGTCACAATCAGAATTTGTCAAAGTCATGCAACTCAAATCAGCCAAAGAAATATGGGACAAAATCATTCTGAGCTACGAAGGAGACTATTAGGTAAAACATGCTAAGCTTCAAACTCTCAGAATTCAGTATGAAACTCTTAAGATGCATAGTGATGAAAGTATAGCTAGTTACTTCCTACGTATAGATGAAGTTGTCAATTGTATGAAGAATCTGGGTGAAGAAATTAAGGAAGTTACCTTAGTTGAGAAATTTTTGAGATCCTTGTCTGCTAAATTTGAATCCAAAGTGTCTGCCATAGAAGAAAAACAAGATCTACAGAGTATTACTATGACACAGCTTCACAGAATCTTAACAGCCTTTGAAATGAGAAAAGGAGGACCATCATATATGAGAGAAGTCGCATTCAAAGCTTCAACAAGAGTAAAGGAAGAACAAAATGAATTAGGACATATTTCAGAAGAAGAAGACGAGGTAAACTTTTTCAAAAAGCTTCAACGGGGTTCTGGAAGGTTTAGAGGTAAGTTACCCTTCAAATGTTTTTCTTGTGGCAGAGTCGGTCATTATGCTGCCAGATGTCCTCATAAAGATAAATTTGAAAAAGGAAAGGAATATGCAAAAGGTAATAGAAAACAAGTTGTGAATAAAAGGAGCTACTATACTCATGAAGATAGCGATGGTTTATCTAATAGTGATGGAGATGAAACTGGACAAGATTACAGACTTCTCATGGCTTATGATGAGGATAATTTTTTAGATGCTTTAGAAGAGGAAGACCTTCATGAAGAAATGTCTAAACTCAAAATCTATTTAGAATAAAATAATATGATTATAGATACCTTGACATATCAACTTGCTGAAAAGGAAAAACACAATGAAAAACTAGAATGTGAAATTGTGGGTCTAAGAAAGGATATTAAGAAAACGAAATCCCTCAATCTTAGATTTGCTAAAGGATCATAAACCTAAATGAAATTATCAAAGTTCAATGTTCTCCTCTGATAAAGACTGGTCTTGGATATACTGAAGAAGCATCTCAATCACAAAAGCCATCAACCTCCACCAAAAGCTATCTTGATGCAGCAAAGACCAGTGAACAGTATGACAATCGTTAGCAAAAGAATAAAGTAGATCACCAGGTAAATCAGACTCAATTACTCCAAGGATGAATAAAAGCCACAACCAACCTCAGGTAAATCATACTTAATTTTCTCCAAAGATGAATACCAATAGAAACTTCAATCACCATGTCAATAGATTCGATAATCACAAGAACCTCTTTAATGGGTAATGTTTTTCATGTCATAATTTTGGACACAAAGCTGCTCAATGTATTTCTTACAAAACCATCATGACTAGAGAAGCACGAAATCAAAGTAATGTAACAAGGATCAAGAAAAGTTCCTATAATAACTTTTCTCTTCTTGAAAATGAAATAGAATGCTCAATCTATAACAACTTTGGTCATGAAGAACCTGAATGCAGGAGAAAATTTTGACAAACGTCTCAAAAGGAGCAAACTCCATTAAATCCCAAGATATGGAGAAGGAAAGAATCTCAAACAGAAAGATGTGGTATAGCCTTGTATGCAGAAGGACAAGAAAATCAGTGGTACATCGACAGTGGATGCTCAAAACACATGACAGGTGATAAAGAAAAACTTCACTCATATAATGCCTTAGAAAAAGAAAAGAATGTCTCATTTGGAAATGACACTCCTGCTGTCATAAAAGATAAAGGTTCTGTTTTCTTGAAAGAAAAGGTTAAAGCTGGAAATGTTATGTATGTAGATGGTTTAAAGCATAACCTGTTGAGTGTCAGTCAAATGTGTGATCAAGGAAATGAAGTGTTGTTTCAATCAAACAGATGTATTGTTCGTGAACTTGATACAGGAGAGACCGTGATCAAAGGTACAAGAACTCCAAACAACTTATACATACTCAAGGGAGGACAACAACAGTGATATCTAAGCAAAAATGTTGAAAAATTGTTGTGGCATAGAAGATTAGACATCTAAGATTTTCTCAAATAAGAAAAGCATGTAGATTCAAGGCTGTTCGTGATCTTCCAGATATCAGCATACTTGAAAATACAATATGCAAACCATGTCAAATCAGTAAACAAACCATAACTTACTTCATGGAAAAAGAAGGGTCATCTAGTAAGCCTCTTGAACTTGTCCATACTGATTTATGTGGACCATCAAGGAAAAAGTCACCTCGTGGAGAAGAATACTTTATTTTGTTCATTGATAATTTTTCCAGAATGTGTTTCATAGGTCTTCTAAAGCATAAAGATGAAGCATTTGAAAAGTTCCAAGCCTTCAAAGCTTTGGCTGAAAATGAATCAGATCGAAAAATCAAATGCCTCAGATCCGATTGAGGAGGGGAATTTACCTTAGATGAATTCTTTTACTTTTGTGAACAACATGGAATAAAAAAGGCAATTCTCCACCGCAAGGACTCCTCAGCAAAATGGAGTGGTAGAAAGAATGAACAGAATTGTTCAACAAATGGCTCGAGCTATGTTAGATGAATCTAGAACTCCTGCAACCTTCTGGGGTGAAGCTGCATTCACTGCTGTAACTATTCTCAACCAAGAAAATGTTCGGGTAAATAGCACTCAAACTCCACATGAACTTTGGTATGGTAAGACTCCTACTGTAAAATAATTTAAAGTTTTTTGGAAGAAAATGTTATATCAAAAGGACTAATGAAAAACTTGGTAAGTTTGAAACCAGAGCAGTTGAAGGTATTCTTCTTGGTTATTCTTCCAGCAGTAAAGGATATAAATGTTATAATAAAAGACTTGGAAAAATTGTTGAAAGAATTGATGTTGTAGTTGATGAAGCATGAAAAATACCAAAATAGATAAAAATAGAAGGTTATGACAATGAAGAATATGGGGACTATTTTCCCACATCAAATCAAAATGATATTGAAGAAGAAAAAAATGAAGCACCTGAAGAAGAAATAGTGGTAGAAGAAAAGACTCAGTCCAGGTATGTTCAGAAAAATCATCCAGAAACTCAAAATTTAGGGGAAAAAGAGGTAGGTGTACATACATGAAGAACTATTATAGGGACCTCAAGATATCTAGCATTACTATCCTCCACCGAACCTCAAAATGTAAATGAAGCATACAAAGATGAATGTTGGGTCAAGGCCATGGATGAAGAACATGAGAAAATTGAAAAGAATGACACTTGGGAATTAGTTCCTAGACCTCATGATAAAAATATTATAGGAACGAAATGGATATTCAAAAACAAGCTGAACGAAAATGGAGAAGTCATTAGAAACAAGGCCAGACTAGTTTGTAACTGGTATTCTCAACAAGAAGGTATATATTTTGAAGAAACTTTTGCACTTGTTTCCGGACTTAAAGCCATAAGGATGTTTCTTGCTCTTTCTAGCTTTCAGAAATTCAAAGTATATCAAATGGATGTAAAATCAGCCTACCTGAATGGAGATTTAGAAGAAGAAATTTATATTGAACAGCCAGAAGGATTCATTCTTGGAAATGATGCAAAACTTGTATGCAGACTTAAAAAGGCCCTCTATGGTCTAAAATAGGCTCCAAGGGCCTGGTATTACCGTCTTGACAAATATCTTCACCAACAAGGTTTTACAAAAGGTTTAACAGATAGAAATCTATGTACAAAGATTGAACTGATAAATTGCTAATTATTATTGTTTATGTTGATGATATTATTTTTGGTTGCAATGACGAATCCATGAGTCAGAATTTTGCTTCAGTAATGCAGCAAGAATTTGAAATGTCCTTGCTTGGTGAACTTACTTATTTCTTGGTATACAAGTTCAACAAAATAAAGGTGGTATTTTTATTTCACGGACGAAATATCTCAAACAGATCTTGAAAATGTACGAATGGAAGATTCCAAACCTGTAGTAGCCAAATGGTAACAGGATGCAGTCTCAGCTCAAATGATGAATCAACAGTAGTACATCAACCAACTTATAGATCCATGATTGGCAGTTTGCTTTATCTAACAGGTACTCAACCTAACATCATGATGGCAGTGGGAATAGTTGGAAGATTCCAAGCAAATCCAAAGGAATCACACCTTCAGGCAGTCAAAAGAATTTTTAAATATCTTCAAGGAACTCAGGACTTTGGTTTATGGTATCCTAGAGATACAAATCTTACTCTTCATGCATATATAGATGCAGATTGGGCAGGAAGTATTGATGATAGAAAAAGCACTAGTGGTGGTGCATTCTATATGGGTTCCAGGTTAGTGTCTTGCTTCACCAAGAAACAAAGTTCAATTGCTTTATCTACAGCTGAAGCAGAATATGTGGCTGTTGCATCTTGCTGCACACAACTACTTTGGATGATGCAAACCTTGCATGAAATTTAGATCACATGTACTCCACCCATCTCCATTCTATGTGATAATACAAGTGCCATCATTATTTCAAAGAATCCAATCATGCACTCCAAGACCAAGCACATACCCGTCAAATACCATTTTCTACGTGAAAAAGTGCTTGAAGAAAAGGTCAAATTGGAGTATGTTCCCTCCAAAGAACAAGTTGCTAATATATTCACTAAACCACTGCCTAGAGACACATTTGAATATCTCAGACAAAATCTAGGAGTACTTGCTGCATCATCCTACTGTTACATCCAATTCTTTAGAGAAAGGTTATTATACGCGTGTTTCATGAAGTATAGTCACATACACGTGGGGGTTTCTGTGGGTCGAGAAGCATATATATTTTTCAGACAAGAAAAATAGTGGGGCAGGCTCTGATATGGGAGATTTGTCTAATGTTGCTAATTACAGTCTATTGATATGCCATGTTCATTAATTTTTATCTGATTGACAAAGATTCCTTGATCATTGACTTATTAACAATGCACATGTAGCATAGGTTCAGGGGGAGCATTAACCTTCACTCACATTCTGCATTGTTGGCATTATGGTCGCTGAATCCAGCTATGGCTACAGATACTTATACCTTTTTATTTCTTATGTCATGAAAAAGTCTAGGGTGTGATATGTCTTCTCATATATTTGAATGAGTCGTATTGGACAAATGATGTAATTTGTATCCCCACTTTGCATGGGAAGGATGATGTAATTATATTTTTGTCATGTATAAACAATTGGTATATCCGTACTTGGTTGGGTGGATGAGTCAAATTTTGGTACATCCCCATGTGGATTGGGAGATTGATGTATGGATGAGTCATTGGTGATACTCACTTAGTTGAGTTATAGAGTCATGTTATTCTTTTGAAAAATATTTTTGCACTCTGTATATGCTCAGGGGGAGCATGGACTGTTTAGTGCATCTCAACATGTATAAAGGGGGAGCTCAATCAAAGAATTCAACATGTACTCAGGGGGAGCATGGACAACATAATGTATATCAAAAGAGGAGAATATATTGGTCCACCCTTTTCCCTTGATGTCAAAGGGGGAGAGTGACTTGGTGTTGTTGTTGCCATCAAGTCCAAAGGGGGAGATTGTTGGCATTATGATACAGGTGTTATCCTTGATGGCAACTCACTCATATGAAAGATCACAGTGTAGCAGGTCAACAACAAAGAATTACAAATCAGATTCCAAAGAATGAAGAAAGAGAGGTATACACAGGTTCACCTTGTCCAAGCTGCGTATACATGCAGGTTTACTAAACAAAAGAAGCATATACGTATGCATGCGCTTTCATAGAAGGAAAAGAGTGTATATCTTGGAAAACCAAAGTTTTTGGTCCATGGTATTTGATCCAAGGTAATTGGTCCGAGGTATTTGGTCCAAGGTATTAGTCCTAAGTAGTTTTGGTCCATGGTATTGAGAAAGGCCTAAAACTATATAAGGAGGAGAAGATAATTAGGCTAGGCAGTGCAAGGGATTTTGAATATCTTATGAAGTGTTGGATCATATATGCAGGTTAATGAGCTTCTGATGGTTTGCTTGATATGATCTAAGGATGCACCTATATGGCTGATGAAGGTTAATGGAATGGGATCATAAAGGCTTAAAGGTATTATCATTATGTGGTTTGATCTTGAACAATCTAGATCTGAATACTGGCACATGTTTTATTCTATAAATGTGATGATTTGGGTATGACTGAAGTCTGGAAGAGTTGTAATGTTTTAAGTTAACATTTATAGATCTGTACACAGGTTCACTTTAGTAAAAGATCATATACACGATGGTTCAGCATATCAAAGTAGCGTATACATCATAAAAAGGAAATTATGAATATTTTTGTTGAAAATTTCATAAGTAAGAAGAAATGGAGGAATATGAGAAATAGATATATCACCGATTAGGACTAAATCTAAAGGATCTACTTTGTTTGAAGATGAGGGAGGTTTTCCCATATCGTAGGCAACTTGAGTAACTACAGCAGATGGTAAAGGAGATACAAGAACTGCTTTTAACTCTCTTAATAGAATTTTTTGTTGTTGTTTGAGTTTAGTGAGTTCGTGTAATGAAATGTTTGCTCTAGTATTTTTCATATCTTCCACTATGTTATATTCCACTGTATCTAAGATTACCAAGGTTTTGGAAGCATTTGGAGGATCTAGTGGAATAGGGTCAGTTTGGATAGTTTTAGACTTCTTGCTTAGTGTTTTCTCCTTTACAGGGGTAGCAGTCTTTTGTTTCTGATTTGTTATAGACATATCAGGAGAGTTTTTACTTCTTGTGGTTACTGGCATAGATTGTGCTTCTTCTTCAATTGGGAGGATGAAATCCCACATTCCATTTAATTCAACTTCTTCTTCTATTTCAGCTTCCTCTTCGGCTAGTGAGTCTTCTTCTACTTCTTGATCAGATTTGGAATTTGAAATAGTATTTGGCAGCTGCGATGTGGAAGAAGGATTTCTTTTAAACAAGTGAAAAGGTTTCCTAGGGGCAGAGGATTCTGTGACCCGTTTCTTGATTTCAAACATTTCATTAGACATGGTTTTTAACACTTTTTGAAGGCCTTCAAGATCAAAAGGGTCCTTTGAAGCTTTCTTTTTTGAATCATCCTTAAATTTTATTTTCTTTGACTTCCTCTCATCTATTTGTGATCTCTTTTCTAAAGCTATAATCCTTCTTTCAACAAACAGAGCTTCTTTCATGTTTTCTACAAGGGTCACCTTATTGGCTCTATCTACAAAAATTGCAATATTAGAAGGAAAAGATGATATGTACCATTCTATTTGTACATCTACTACAGGTTTTGATGTAGTTGGGATTTTATTTAGCGACTTGTTAAATCTGGAGTTGAATTCTTTGATCCTTTCATATGAATTAGCTTTTAATTTAGAAAGATCATTGATCAAGGATGTTATGGTCCTATCATCCCAAAATTTTGCAAGAAATGCTTCTTGAAAAGTGTCCCAGTCTCTTATTGAACCCGCTGGAAGGGAAAAATACCAAGATCTAGCAGATCCTTGGAAGGTATACGGGAACAGTCTAATTACAACATCTTCATGTGCAACTCCATTAAGATTCATGGCTAACATAAAGTTGTTTAGATGTTCTTCAGCAGGAAGACCATCGTCGGGATTATACTTAGGTAGCCATTTTTCTGGGTTTGTTGGGAGTGCATTTGGATTTGCAACCAGAACAACACCAGGATTTGTCCAAGGTTGAGTGGGTTGATTGGCCATAACTTGAGTTGGAGACTGAGAAGATGGGAAGGTCAGTCCAGAAGTAGGTATAGATGGTGAAGAACTTACTACTGGGTTAGTACTACTAGTAGTAGTACTAATTGGAGAAGTGGATAGTTGAGAAGCTATGGATTGAGTAGAAGTGGATAGTTGAGAAGTTGTGGATTGAGTAGAAGTGAATGGATGAAAAGGTGATGTGATCTCGTTGGTATCTGAATTAGATCTTGGTGAGGTAACTGTTGGGATTCCAATTTGTCTTATTTTCATTCATTTAGCTTGGTTAAATGATTAATTGTTGAGAATATTTGTTACCTTCCTTGTTTTAACATGATTAAAACATTATTAATTAAGGTTTGTATGTTGCAGGTATAAACATCAATTTGATCATGTCTTATACAACCTTTGAACCTGTATTTACCTGCCTGCACCATTTCACTTACCTGCCTACACCATGCAATGGATTCCTGCACTAGTGCAGGCATGTTCAAGTGAAGGCATGTTTTTATGGCTTCCTGCACTCTGAAGAATTCTCACGTTCCTACACTAGGAGACAAGAAATGTGTTGATCCGGGTGCCTTGATCTTGTTCTAGTGTTACACAAATCTTCCATTAGGATTCATGGATTCGATGATCATGCACTGCTGCTCTTAATTGCTTCACCATAAGACCCTTTATTTTATTAAATTTTATTTTATCATGAATTGTATCTTTGGTGATGAAGTGATTTGGGCAGTAATATATTTGAGTATTTTTAGCTTGAAGTTGGTGTTACTACAGATGAGCGCATGCTATCTCTTCACATGATGCCTGAGTATATCCATTACAAATTCTTGTATGATTCACCATTTCCTGTTGGCCGATTGGTGGTGCATCTTGCAAAGAAGGCACAGGTTTGCACACAACGATCTTGGTTCTAATTGTAATATAGTTACTCTCAGAATTGGAGAAATATTCTGCTGGATGCTTCACCAAGTAAGAATGTTGGAGTGGTTGACATGCATAGTAAGGCCGCTAAGGCTGCGACAGATGGTACTGAGGTTGAGAAGGAAATTGTTCATGCTATTATAACTTCATCCTTGGGGAAATATTCGAGCAGCTCTTTTGGAGATACTGACTCTCAGTTGCGGTCAACGCATTTGCACAAACTTCAAGGAGGATGTCTCTAAGAACGACCAACGAGGAAATTCAAAAGGCCATTGCAGCGTTGAAGACTTCTGACCATCGACGAGCTACGCCAGTCTTGAGCAAAAGTTAAATCTTCCAATTCTCCCCACGACAATAATTGGGTCATTCCCACAAATAGTTGAATTGTGTTGGTGGAGTACTTTGAAGAACAACTCCAAGGATTTTCATTTACAGTCTTATGGATCCTGTGTGTGAAGCCACTAGTTGAACTGGCAATTGCATAGGTAGAAGAATAGTTTCAAACCTTGTTAATTCAAAAACTTTGCTAAATAATTGTTCTTCTATAGCTATGCAAAGTTGTGATGAGGCAGTAATGTGCCCATCCGATGTGGAGTCAACATTGTTATTTGTAAAATATAAATTCTCTAGGCGATCCCAATTTGCTGAGGAAAATAATTTTATTTGAACAGGAAATTCGAGGAAGCAATTGAATCACACCTTCCAGCAACAACTACTCTAGGAAAAGAGGAATGATTCACCAGAATCGTTCCCTCTTTCAACACTTAGTTTCAAACTAATTCTTATTTCGGCGAATTGTTAAAACTAAGAATCTTCTATATTTTAATTGGTTGAATTAAAAGGCCCAGTATGTAATTTGATGTCTATATAAGAAATTGACTCGAGCAAACATAATTTAGTCAATTAATTAGACAGACAGGAATTAGGAAATCTATTGAGCAAGAGGCAATGCACACGGAGGAAGGCGTAGAAGGGAAGAGGAGCTATCCCAATTTAGCCTCACGTAGTTCATAACTCATGGATCACTGCTTTTGTCTTGCTGGATCTGAGCATTGTCTGCTTGATGTAAAGATTTATTTTTTTAGGAATTAATTGAAGCAATTTCCCAACATGTTCTTTTTATATATTTGTTGTGTCTAATGATTATGATTACTGTGTGAACCAAGTTAATCGAGGGTGTGAGCTGGCTGGGTTGGCCACCAGACCAGCTCGCCACCGCTCTTCATTTCTTAAATTAATTAGCATTTAAATTGTCATTTACTGTGTGAATTTTATTTAATAAATTATAGTTTCTTTCCTTCTCTAGATTGATGTTATTTAATTTGTTGCAACGTTTTCCTTTCATCTCTAAACTTCATTGATTTGTCGCATTAGGAAATTTTTCCTATACTTGAGATTTGTGCTTACACTTGGGTTATTTCTCCATTTGTTCTTATTTACAAGGTCTGCTTATGCGTTGATGAGCTGTAATTGATTTATATTACATAACATGAAAACGATGTGAGTGATTATGGTTTTGAGGTACTGACATATCCATTTAAACTATGCTTACAAAAACCATATATTACTTGTATGCCGCGGAGCCGATATTAATGAAAGCAAATTGCGTCATGTTGAAAACAATGATATTTACTTTCCATTAAACTTCTTTACAGTTCTCCATGATTTATTTTCAGGGACAAGGAACACGAGATTCAAATTGATTTGATTTCTTTCGTAAGTTATTTACACGGTAGATACTTGCCGATGCTTTCAAGTTAATTTCATACAAGATTAGTACAAGCATAAATAGTACAGTCAAAATGATTTTGAATTTATTTTGAATTCCTTCTAGCATTTACAGTGTCTCGATATTGTGTCGACACTGTTCCGTTTCCAGTTGTGATTTCCTTTCGCATTGTTAATTTCCTTTTATTTCCCACATGATTTAATTGTTTGGATGTGTGTTTTCTCGAATTCTATTTTAGTGCAGGATTTCATTTATTGACGAGATTAATATGCAAGATAGACTAGCATTTGTTTTGTAGGTTGCCAAGGGCTCTCTCTAGCATTACCAGTGTCGCGTATTGAAGTTCATGAACTATCCGGATTGACAAATTAAATGTTGGTACATTTATAGACCCTATATTGCACCCAATAGTAACTTTCCTACATCATGGAGGAATGGGGAACTCAAAAGGGTTACTCCAAGCCTTTCACTTTGCAATCTAGTTAATACACCAGTTTGTTGTAATAAGGAAGTAAGAATTTCTTCAGAAACTTCAAGCCTCTCTGGTTTCTCGACAGAAATGGATATATGTTCCAATTTCTATATCAAAGAATGGACTTCGGGAGACTTAGGAGTGTAATCTGGAGAAGGAGGTTGTCTTACTACTTCAGGAGATGAGGGAGATGTTTCTAAAACTTCAGATTTTTGATCAGGATATTTTGAACGAGATCTAGAAGGTGTATAAGTTGTGGAGGGGTTTTGACTCTTATGAATGTTTTTTGAATGATATTTAGGTTTATATGCCATTCATAGTCAAATGGACCTCCTTCTAGCGCCAAAATGTTACGGCCTCAAATTTCTGTAGCCCCAACATGGGGGATAACCACCCGGTCCAAACCTTAGGGCAGCTCCTTTTCCGTTTAAAGTGGTGGCTCTGAGTGGGGATAATGGGACCAGTTTCCCAGTGTGGGTTTTAAGATGAGAGTGGGTGGTTCATGAGTGATTGAAATAGAATAATGATAATCTAAATGACCAATTCTATTATACAAATCTCTAGCTAACTTATTCTATTATAAAACCGGGTATTTCTGTGTGATATGTGATCTACAAAGATATCTGCTTGACATGTGATAATAAAGATCAATCATGCATAAAACAGAGATGATAACGTATCAAGATAATTTATTTTACTAAATAGTTAGTCAAAGAAATTGTATAAACTATATCGCATATATGATGATTTATATATGAAAGTAGAAAATTTTGGCTAGGCATCATACAATAGTGCAATTAACGCTTAACAGAAAGAATATATCCCATACACAATTCATGAAAATAAAGTGTTGTCACTAATTAAATAGAAACATAATCAAACATACAAGATAAAAGTACCATATGTGTGAAGTTTTTCTCATTTGACTAATGACATGGATCAACTCCTTTCTTCAAATCAAATTATCTCCCAAGTATACAATAGTGCATCAACAAAGGAAAGTAGTCTGATATTTAAAAGAAACGATCATGTTCCATAATTTCACCAAAGCATTCACAAACTTACAATAGTGCATTCTTTGCAAATGTTTTTGATAAAATTATGGACCCTTCTCTAAATGCATGAGAAGGGTATAAATACTATTCTAACTAATGTGCAAAAATAGATTATACAAAAATTTGAGGAGGTTTCAAACAACCTTCCTCCTAACTAGTTAACTAACTCTAAAAATAAACAATGGCTTGATGAGCAGAGGCTATGATGATTATTTGTTGTCTGCCAACTTTTCCTACAAATCACATATGTTGGCCATCAGTTTTACTTGAGGAGGTGCCCCAAAATGTGTTCTAACCTGTCTTGTGAAAATTGCATCGGCGAGAGGTGGTAGCATCCGCTGAGTTGAATGAAGTGAGAAGTTAAGGGTCATGATTTTGCTATGCGACTTGACGAGGTATTTCCAATACGAATCCTAGTCGGTCTTTGCCAATTTTACGATTGCTTCCCTTTGAGATTCTACTTTTTCCTGCCAGCTTTTATGCAAATCACCTAAATCGGGCATTTATTTTGGATTTCCTTCTCTTACCAGGTTGGTGGCAAACAAAGTGTGGTTTACCGCCTTGATTATGTTCTTCACCACCCCAGCTGCTCTTGCCACTGCTAGCTCAGCTTGTTTGATCCTTGCGTCCCAATCTATGAAAAGGATGTCATTGTGTGTCTCCTCAATCTCAGGTATATTAGCTTTCCTCCCCTATTTTGTTTCTTGCCATTCGATGAACTCTGAGATTCTGGTGTTTAGATCAATAAATTTAGTTCTCTGGTCAATCGATTTATCTGTTAGTTGGTCACTAGTGATTAGATATGGAGTGATGTGTGACATCTGTTGGCATAATCGTTCTTGTTGTTTCATCAGGAGGGAATTCAGTTCCATCACTTCTTTAATGAACTCCTCGACAGTAGGAGTATCCTTATATCTTTCCATGGCTTGTTGCAATTCTTGGAGTTGCATATTTTTGGCTGATATATCGGCTTCATGGCTTATTTTCAGGATATCCATGCTCTGTTGCAATTGGGTGAGATGCTCAACGGCTTTCTTGTTCACACTTTCCCTCTCGGTTTCGAGCTGCTTCTTAAGCTGTGCAATCTTCTCCTCCTTTTCTCTCAAATAAATAGAGACTTTAGTGGCTTTTTCCATGGTGGTCATTGCATATGCTCCCGTAAACTGTGACAATCTAGTCAAGTTCTTAGTTGGGTTGGAAGGAATGTCTCTCCAAACTATGTCCATTGGCTCATTTCTAGGTGGGAGGTTGAGTGTTTCTACCCTTCTCCTTTTCCTCTATCTTCTTACAACAGCCTTGTGCATCGAGCTGTAGAACACATCTAGAGGAGGAATTTCAATCACTTTCAAGACAATCTCTGATGTGGGTAGAGCAGGGATAATCTCAATCTGTTGAGATGTTGTCGCTTGCTCATCCATTGGCTTGGACTCTGTATTTTACTGATTATGTAGATGAGTTTGGCACTCCATTATTTCCTGCGTATCTGTCGTGTTGGGAGTGTCTTGCAGTTTCTTATTAAACTGATCCCACTCCTATTCCAAACTACCGATTTTGACCTCTGAATTGATCTCTTTAAGTGCGGTGCTCATAAACTGTTTCTTGGTTGACTTCCTACTGGATTCTATTGTGTTATCAGTGTCTTGGGCCTTCCCTGTATCCAGTGTTTTCTCAGTATTCACCTGAGATTCTATGTGAGAACTAGGTCCTTTGCTATTGACAGTCACACTGGGTGTAGGCTTGTCCTTGATTTTCAACAAGTGCATTGGGATTACTTCGAGCCTTCTGTTTCTGAACTCCTGAAAGTTTTCAAAATCTTCAGGACTCATATTTTCCCTTGCCCATTCAAATGATTGTTCGAAGGATTCAACCGACTGTAACAGGTCTTCAAAATCATTAGCCTCATGGTTATATGGCTTGATCTTTAGCGCAGTAGTGATGTTATATGCTATCTTGTTTGGATCAAATTTCCTTTTCGACAAAGTATGAAGCCTGAGGCCTTCTAGGCTTACTGATTCCTTTATCGCATGATTAAAATTTTCTAAAGAAAAATAACCGCACTGGATAGGAAAATATGGCCATAATAACTTCTTGCTTTCTTTGAGAACTTTGGTAAGGCCTTTTTGCACGATCTCGTGAGTGATTTCCCTTGTCAACAATTTATCAGAAATATACAAAGGGAGGACATGTGGGTCTATTGTGCTACCAAAAACCCTAATATAGGTGAACCATTATTCAACAAAATATTTGCCGATAGCCAGAAGGTTTGTAGCGACTTCTTGGGAGAACCTGAGGGCTTTCCTATTGAAAATTAATTGAAGCAATGGAAAAATAACAACATGACATATTTTATAGAAATGGGTTGTTTTTTCTGTTTCTACATCACCTTCCTCAATGACATGTCTTTTGTAGCTTGTCTGAAATGGACGAGATATATCAACATAGACGGTATCGGGCAATTAAGATTGAAAGCTCTTCTGAAATGACTTTGAATCGTGGGAAAGGTTTAGATGAGATATCCAATGTTAACTGTCCATAACTTGGAAAATCATTACCTCTCCTCGAGCTGATAAACATTTATTACCCTGTTAAACTATTCATTATTATATTAAAACACAATTATTTCACACGCTTACTACTCTATTCGCACATCACAATCTTTAAAATGACGTAATGTAGTGTTGCCTTCTTATAAGGTGAAATGCGATTATGATCATCACAATATCGCATTTCGCAAATCGTTAATGAAGTTCATAATGGCAAGGATTAATTACTTGCAATTTTTGCAAAATGTGATTGCGATTTCGTAAGTTGTTTGATTGGGATATCGCAGCGAGAGGTTTGATTGTGCATCACAATTTTTTAAATGTGTTTCATGGTTATCACATGGAAAAACGTGATTTGCGATTTGCGATGGGGATCCTATCTTTGGGTTGTTTTAAGAGTTTTTTAAGGCAATTTCTTAGAGTTAGGTTTTATTATTCTAAGACCAAAAATTTAAAAAGGGTCCCCATTTATATGTCTAACCTTAGCTATTGCTATATATAAATGGGGGGGTTGTTTCATAGTACAACAACTTACAAAAAGAATGGAAATAAACTAACTCGGGCGATGGTAACTTATCTTTGAGAAGAGATGTGGTGGCTACATGCCTCTGAACTATGTTACAATGAGGCTCCAAGGCCTATTTATTATTGAGAAACAATGGAAAATCCTAAACATCCAAAAACCTAACTCTAGGAGATGAAGCCCCAAATTGGGGGCCTCGTTTGGGTAAATTGGTACATCAATTTCTTGGGGTCATAACTTTGGCATACAATCTTTGTTTGGCTATCATAATACCTCATTTCGAAGATCTTTAAGAGAAGGTCAAAAAAAAATAAGTAAGCTTTTTTGGGACGTTTTCGTTCTCTTCGTTTTCCCTAAAAACATCATTTAGGGCCTTAAAACAGCTTCGGAAGTTCAGGACCTGAAAAATTGCTAAAAATAGTAAGTTGTGCTACAATTAAGGAAACTAAAAAATTGAAAGAGGCAGTGTTGGGGGTCCAAGTGGAATAGGAGGTTGGCCACCAATATCCACATGGATCAGTCCTCCCCCCTTAGGACACAATGGTCCCCATTGCATGGAGTGCCTCCACAAGATGGGGAAACTTCTATTGAACTTGGTCCCTGGTGAGCCACTTGGCTTGGTGCAGGAGTTGGACAGCGTTGACAACCCGATATAATTGGATCTTCTGCTGGTAAGTGTTACTGATCTATGTTTCCATGATCCGATCAGATGTGGCATGTTCCATGCAGTCTCAGATTAGCTCTGTTGGTGTGAGTCGTTCTGCAATGTCAGATGTGTCTAGCAATGGTGGAAAGTATGGTCGAAGGCAGTATACATTAAAAACTAGGTGCAAACCAAGGAATGGTGGATTGTTAATCTCTAAGGCATTGTCCCCTATAGCCTTGATGATGTTGTATGGCCCATATTAGAGTGGGCGAAGCTTGCGATGGGGTCCAACAAGGCTTTCCTTCTGCAAATGTAACCAAACTTTGTCATCCACCTAGAACTTGTGCAACACCTGATGTTGATCACATTACTTTAATCCCATGTTTGTGGATGCTTCGAGTTATACATGCACAAAATGTGTATGATCATCATGTTGACGAGTTCTGTTTGACCATCAGTTTAGGGAGGGAAAGCCATGGAATTAGTGAGTTTTGTATTCAGCCTTGACCAGAGACTTGACCAAAATGCACTCAGGAATATTTTGTCTTGATCTAAGACCCAAAGTGTACCCACATTCAATCAAGGAAGAGCTTAACAATGGGCTTTGTTGTGATACTCTTCTTGTAGGCCATCATGATGGCCATCTTAGAGAATCTATCAATGACCACAAAAATGCAGTGATTGTTGTGCTTAGTAGAACGAAAAGCCAACATGTAATCCATGGAGATAGATTCCCAAGGCTGACTATGAGTAGGTAGAGGAGTATATAGGCCTTGCTTCTTGATGGTTTGTTTGGCAATGGCACAGGCGGTGCAGGATCTTATGTACTTCCCAACATCCTGACGAAGTTTCAGCCAGTAAAAATACTTTTGCAATATCACCACTATTTTCTCTACTTTGGAATGTCCAGTGACCCGACTGTAGTGCGCCTCCAAAATAATCTTGGCACGCTCACTTGAAGTAACACAGATGTGTCCTAGGTGGAATAACACTGCATCCTGAAGCTAAAAATTTGGAACTTGCTTCCCTTCAAAGAGTGTCTAGTATGTGCTTCAGAATTCTGGATCGCTTTAGTAAAGATGAGCCACCCCGAAGTCTCGTTCCCATAGGAATCGAGCACAATCATCAAACTGTATGACTAGTGGTCGGTTGAGTTAATCTGTAACATTATTGTTGTTTCCCTTCTTGTACTTAGTGTTCAAATGGAACTGTCACAGGTAGGTGGACCATTTCTGATGGCAATCGTTCTGTAACTTCCCTTGTGTTTGTATGAACTGCAGGGGTCGGTGGTCTATGTGGATGACCATTTCCTTCACCATAATGTAATGCTTCCATTGACGGTAGGCCTACACAATGGAATACATTTCTTTGTCGTAAGTGGGATACTTTCTGACTGTGTCTGAAAGTGTCTCACTATGGTAAGCCACTGGATGCCCCTGCTAAGTAAGAACTACACCAATAGCATAGTGAGAGGTGTTTGTCTCAATCTCAAATGGTTGTTGCAGGTTTGGTAATGTGAGGACTGGTGCAGAAAAGAGGTGACGCTTCAACTTGAAAAATTATTGTTGTTGGGTTTTAGACCAATTTTTTTTTGCTTTCGCTCTACTCTTGGTGAATTGACTTAAAGGCCAAGTGATATGAGAGAACTCCAAGATGAACCTACGGTAGAAATTGGAAAGACCCAAAAATCTACGGAGCTTTGTTAGAGTGGTTGGGGCTGACCAATCCTGAATGACTCATATCTTTGTTGGATCCACATGCAAACCTTGCTCATTAATGATATACCCTATATATTGAACCTGGGTCAGGCCAAAAGTGCATTTCTCCAAGTTAGCACATAACTTGTGTTGTCGAATGGTTTTAAGGACCTATCAAATATGGTGGAGGTGCTCTTCCCAACTATGGTTGAAGATCAATATGTCATCTAAATACACCACCACAAATGCATTAGTGAAGGGTCACAAGATGTGTTCCATCAACATCATGAAGGTTGTAGGGGAATTCGTCAACCCGAAAGGCGTGACCAACCATTCGAAAAGGCCCTACTTGGATTTGAAGGTAGTCTTCCACACATCAAAGGGTTCAATAGGCACCTGGTGATAATCTAACTTCAAGTCAATCTTGCTGAAATATTTGGCCCCCTTGAGTTGGTCTAGAAGGTCATCAATTTTTGGGATTGGGAACCTATTCCGGAAAGTGATCTTGTTTAGCCCCCAATAGTTAATATAGAGTCTCCAGGTCCCATCTTTCTTCTGTACCAATACAATCAGGCTCCCACAGAGTGATGAGTTTGGCCTGATATGCCCTTTCTGCAATGGTTATTGAATATGCCTCTTGAGCTCATGATTCTCCATAACAGAGCATCGATAGATTGGTCCTTTGGGTAGCGGCATGCCCAGGGTTAGATCGATGGAGTGCTTGACCTGACAGTGAATAGGTATCCCTGTAGGTGAGGAAAAAATGTCCCTGTACTCCTCCACGTCCTTGTCCATCTGCTGCTACTCTACGAAGGAGCCCTGTCTCGAAGTCGTGGCCACAACCTTCTTCTTGCCTTGAGGCGAATCATATGGAAAAAAAATTTCCTATTATGGGAAATGTTCTCACTACATTGGTTTTCATTAATCAAAGAGATGGTGGTAGGCAGGGCTACCTCCGGTATCCTATACAATTTATTGGCCAAAGTAATAATCACAGAGCGAGGTCTAGACTCATATACAACATGTCGCTTCCAAAAGTATGGTTTTCCTAATAATACATCACAAACTTCAAGAGGAAAAGCATCACACAATACCTCATCCGTGAAGGCCTTGACATTGTAGGGAAGGTGACACTGATGGTTGACATAAAGATCTCATCCTTGGTGAAGCCACCTGATTGTGTATAGTTGTGGATGTGTTGTAGTATTTAGGCCTAGCCACTTCACGACCTTTGCTGAAATGAGGTTCTTTTTGCTCCCGCTATCGACAATGACTGCAGTGGATAACCCTTCACCCACATCTGTGAGTGGAAGAGGTGTTCCCCCTCCTTTGGATCTTCATTCTCATTCTTCTGGGTCTTGGTGGTGGCCATGGTGGCACTGGGCTCCACATAAATGATCTCCTTCCATTTGTCATTCCCCTTATCAGGTTCTAACTCAGATTCAAAACATGCATTTGATTCAAATGCCTTTAGCTCGGCCACCAGTGACTGCTTGGCCCGACACTCACTTGTGTTGTGAGTGGAGCTCTTATGGAATTCACACAATTTTCTCGTGTCCTTCTTTGTCTTCGTGGTGTTGTTATTTTCTTACGGCTTCGGCGGGTATTCTTGGGTAGTCTTCATTGCTGAAAAACCCTCTACATCCAACCAAGCAATTTTCTCAACGAAAATATGATTTGCAACTACCCCCTTTGACTTCTGTAATCACTAACCTGGGTGACTCAACTTTTTTGAAACCTTGCACTTGAAAATCAAATTTATGCCCCAACAATTCAGCCTGCCTATCTGAGCACTATGTTTCCTCTAAGAATTTTGGCTTGTTGCTCTCTCAGAGTAGCAAAATTATTTCTGCTGCTTTTGATCTTTTTGGCTTATCATTCACACTCTGATACTATGTGAAAATTTCAATCTATCACAACAAATGGAAATTATTTTCCTATTTGTTAAACAATTTATTTGCAGTTTACAATGACAAATACCAAATAATTCACATTGTGATTTTCACAAATAAACTGTAGGAAACAAAGTGTTGGAAATTGAGAAAAAGCTAGCATACACACATAAAAATATGAAACTGTTATTTTTGGACAAATTTCCCCGGAAAAACCAAACTTGGGAAAACCGGTGTAGCAGTTGAGGGTTTATTTTATTTTGCAGTAGTGAATTCTAAGTAAAATCTTTGGAAGCCCAACTGGCTATCCAAATGGCAATATCTGACAACAAATACTTAGAGATAATAATTATCTCCCTCCACAAGAAAACCCGTGGCCTCTAAAATATGGTCTTCAACCTCTGCACAGGTTGAATATGCTTCTGACTATCCTCGCGGTTGTGCTTGGAACTCCCGCACAATCTATGCATCTGTTCTGGGAGAACCTACATAGCCCTAATCTGCGATGTGAGAAAAATCCATGTGACCCTTATGGCTGATTTGGGCTAGCTATGATGTGGAGTACTTCAATCACTTGCCTTCTACCTCTCTAGATCTGAAAATATTCCTTTGGATCATTGTCTCTGCCCCTCTGACACTTCGCTAGTCGGTCTCTGACTTGATCACTATTGTTGACCTCCATTGGAGGATCAATCTATCTAGATAACTGAGTATCTGCAACTGGTCACACTTTCAAGTGCTCCTCACCTTCAAGTCCTCTCCCAAAAGTGTCTCTAATGTATTCTCCAAGTGCCCATTGACTTCTTCTTATAATCCTCTGTTGGAGCATGAACTGCCAAGATTAAAACTTAGTCAGGATCATATTGAAATCAGTGCATGTGATTTTCTATACTATTCTCACCTTGAATTAATTAATTCTGATCAATTAACCATTTTTCCTAAGTTTAGACTTAGGAAACATTAAAAAATAGGTTAATAATCTAATTAAGTCATCTCTAGGTGGAATTTCCAGAATGGATTTTGGGTTTTGGAGATCTCATGTATTCTAGCCTCTCCAGTGAATTTTGTGGCTAGAACACATATGCTGCTACAAAAACTAACAAGATTCAACAAGGTTTCTAAACTTTAAGATAAATTTCCATGCTTAAAAATTTCCATATAGTGAATCCAACCTAATTGTTATAGTGTTTTAACCAATGTGCTCAGTATAGGGAACTTTAGGTATCTCATATAGCATAAAATAACCATCACATTTTGTTTCACTACTGTACACAACACTAGAAATATATTCCATTTCATTACTCAGTAGTCCTTTAAGGATATTCTTCACTATAGGAAGGAGTCCAATCTGTCTAGTTTCTCATGTGAATTTATTTCAAGCATATAATAAGAAACAAATACATGGTGAAGCATTCATAACTTGTCTATATATTATGCTCACTATAACAACCTTGGTAAAAACTCTGTGTAAAATTATATAAGACCACGGTTGATGAGACACATATTACAAGTTGAATGGTGGGGGAAACATCCTATTGGGTGTTAATTCAGTTTATTATGGCTAAGGAAATTGGCAAATGCAATGGCTAAGGCTTTGGAAAGGTAGGAGACATTAATTGGAACATTTATTTATGAAAATAATGGAAATTAGGAGAAAAGGAAGGTGAAAGGTCACCGGTTGCATGTGAGGAGGAAATTGAAGGAAAATGATGGAAAATAAAGAAAATAGAGGCCTCATTGATAAAAAAGCTTCTGAAGATCAGTTGGCAATCTTGATAAATTGAGTTTTGGAGCTCTCTCATTATTCTCTCCCTCTCTCTCACTTTTGGCACTTAGAGTTTTCTTGGAGCAATTTTTGGCATTGGAGCAAGAAAGGCAAAGAAGGCATGAGGAAGCAAAGATCTAGCAGAGAAAGGTAGGATCAAGCAGCTATAGTAGGATTCATTGCAAGTATCAATTTGCATGTGTATTTTCCTTGCTAGATTTTTCATGCATGGTATTGCATGTGGTTCTTTTCTATCATGGCATGGGTTTTTCCAGGTGTAACCATGTTTTCAACCTAGCCTTTCTATTTCCGGATAGCCATGGTGTGATGGGGTTCTCATGTTTTGGTTGAGCTAGATTGTTGGATAGATTCAAAGCTAAGTGGGGTGGATCTCCGAATGATCAAGAACATGGCCTAGTGGTCCCTAAACCAAACTATGGATCACGGTAAAGCCACTGGCATAGTGATTCATGAGCTACACTGTGGGTTGCGGTAAAGAAAGGGTTGTGTTGCCTCGGTGGGCCTAGGAATCCTTTCCGGTGAATGACATGATATATGGTAAATCCAAGAGGTGGTTTGATCTTCGTTGTTCCTAGTAATCTCGAGTTTGTGATACACGATAAATCCTGGAGATTAAGTCTCGGTTTAGGGTCTAGTTATCCGGGTTTGGATTGTGGTAAAGCCTGAGAGACTAGGAGACATGAAAATTCCTCACGATGTAGGTGGAGAAATATGGTGGCATCCATGCTTGTTTGGCCTAGTGTTCGGGTGGAGATTACACTAAAGCCTGTTATTATGTATTCATTATGTTGGCCTAGTGATCTGGGATGGATTATGGTAAAGCCTAGTATCTATTGATGAGACTGAGGTAGTTTAGCCTCGGTATGCCCTGATTGGTTCTTTTGGTTTGAGTCCCACATTCATGCTTGCAAAATGGCATGGGGGTGAATGTTTGAATAGAGATTTGGCTCAACCATTCTATGGTCTGGTGGAGAATGGTAGTCCCATCTTTGGTTGGTTTATTGCATTCATTAATGAGAAATTTATTCCCTTGATTTTCATGTGTAAATGTATTGATGTATATGTGGATTTCACGGCTGATATGCTTATAATATTTTTGTCCCTATTATGCTGGTTATATGTATGTTTTATTACAACAACTATGTATGGATCACATCTTGTTTTTACTTATAAATTAATGGATAATGTATCTATGGCCTAATAGATGATAATGCAACAAATGACATGAGGGAACATTTGTTCATAGTGATTCTTAGATAAGTATGAGATCCTACACTTAGTTTTGTTGTTTACACCTGTAGGTTACATGTTGATGATATGTTTGACGAAATGCCTGGCATGTCTAGTGTTATCACTCCTCTAGATCTCCAAGGCTAAGGAAGAGTCTAGCTAAGGTAACCACAGACCAATTTTTGACTTGGTAGCTAGCCCTACCAGGTCGGAGAGGGCTCTCTCCAAATAATAACAGCCAAGAGGGCTGGATGAATTAGGGTTTTAGGCTAGTTATGATGTGCATAGGTTGTTTAATTTGATTTGGTGGGGTTGTTGGAGAGGATTAGGTCAAAAAGACTAGGTCAGGAAAATAAGGGTATGATTGCAGACATCTTATGAAGCAAGGTAGGTAGGCACTCAAAAACTTAAAGGTTATGAAGTGAGATGGATAAGACTGGCGAGGTGCTAGAAAAATCAAGACAAGTATGTATTCTTTCTAAACTGAAGAAAATGGACAAACTATGAATATTTCCCCAAAACAGAGCATGTAAGATGTATTCTGCTCATCAACTTGAAAATCAACATATCATAGAAGTGAAATGAAATATGGGAGTGAAAACCATTCAAACATACGCAACACAAGAAGAAACTATGTCAAAATTCCATACCATGGTTATTCCATCAAAATAGTTGCAACTCATTCATTAAATTATGCCAAATACTGATTACACTAGTGTCTCCGATCAATAGCCAAACATCCAACTGAGTCCAACCATTGTCTATGTTGAAGAAAGGGACTAAATAGACATGAAAACCACTTCCCCTCATCCTTAGGGATCGAATCCATGAGGTGAGGAAGACATTACACAAAAATCTGAACTGATAGCTAAATTGTAGGATGGTCCAAGTGACTCATTCCTATCTTAAGTGAAATGATTCATTACACCTCATCTGCTTGATTTACCTAATGAATTTACCCTAGGTAACAGTAAAAACATGATAATTACACCCAATTTAATCATGTAGAAATTTCTCTATAGATCAGCTAGCTCTGATACCATGTAGAAATTCTCACTATAGATTAACCTGATGATGCAATATACTAAATAAAAATACTTAATCTACTTCTACAATCAAACTTGTGGAAGATTAATCAATTTGAGAAATATCAAATAGAACACATATAACAGAGAAGAAGAATCAATACACATGAAACACAAAAGAATACTCTAGGGAAAGCCTCAGCTAAAAACCACTCTATCTGTATTATCATACAAGGTGGAAATACATCAGAATTACACAAAGCTTTAGCTCTCACAGCTAGCCATCTCTTAGTACAATCCTCGTGGATGCTCACAGTCAAATAAGGCTTCTCACAAACCTTCTCTTCATCCCTCTAAGCCTCCTATTTCCTTGCATAGTTTCTCTGGGTGATCCTACTGTTACCAAGTGTAACATAGATCACTCACACTGATCCCACACCCCGATCTAACACACTATCAAAACTGCACAATCCTCAATGAACCTTATTCCTTCTGCATGGATGAGTTTCCTTTATAGGAAAAATCATGCAACTGATAGTACATTGTCTCTGTCCTTAATCTCAACTGGGTCTTTCTCAGAATAGACATGCATGAGTTAATGATGAGAGAATCTTCAATTATCTGGAGTACACTAGTTGGATGCATGCATGCATTAACTGGCTGAACTCACAATTAGTTCCTCAAATAGTTTGGAACTAATCTAACTAGACTTAACTCAGTAAACTAAGCTAACTAATTACAACTCAACCTTATCTCCTTAATTAAGGGATACTCTCCTTAATTTAAGGGATAACTGTTGCATGACTTCATAAAGACTTCTAACTTGAATTTCTCCAACTAATTAACTCAAGATGAATTAATTAATTATTTTTCAAGTAGCTGGTGAGACTAAATTTGACTTTTAATTCTCAATTTTAATTCAAGGAAAAATTAAAATTGGAATGTTCTGGATTCTATTTTTATCATTTCTTGTTGATATTTTTAACACTCCCTCTCAACAAGAAAGGAATTCAACTCGATCCTAATCCTGAACCTTCAGGATGTTCTGCATGCACCACTTCTTTTTAGTGTTGTTGCTCTAGCAACTCTAGAAACAAAAAAAAAAAAAACATCCAACCTGAATCAGTATGATGCATTTGTCATCAAAGTCTCTGACTGTTATTGCCTCTATCAACTAAAAACTCTTTGCTTCTATTGACTTTGCCTGTTGTCAATCCTTCTCTGTGCTCTTCTATATTTGACTGCTCTAGCCTATGTCACTTTGATCTCTGAATGAATCAATCCCACTGATTCCTCCCGCTACTATGTACTTTGGGCTCCCGTAGCAAGGTAAAATCCATGAGATAAAACCTCTCAATGGACCCTACCCAATTTCAGCCTTCTTGGGACTATCACTTCACATCGCCCCACTTCACACATGGAGGTATGGCTGCATGTGATCCCTCTACTGACTCTAATTGTGGCTCCTCCACAATTGTCTGAGACTTCTTCTGGGACTACATGTTGAGAGGTAATTTACTCTCCCTCTCAACCACCAAGTCTCTAACATTTTCCTTGCTCCTCAAGACTTTGCATGCATTTTGAACCTCAAGAGCATACGGGTTCTTGACTCGCACACCAATTTGTTTCATCTGTCCTGCCATCACGAAATTTTCTGGAAAAAAGGGCTGATTTTAAATCAGTGATATCTCCCTCATCCAAACTCCGATTCAGTCGATTTTTTTTTTGAATTTGGGTATTTTTTTCATAAGGAATCAAGATTTACTATTTGTTTCTAAAAATTTTCAGATCTGCACTGCAAAATTGCGGCCCAATTTATTTATTTTTTACTTCGAATTCTCTTCTTCGTATACTGTTCACTGCTCTGATAAACTTGGCTCTGATACCATGTAGAAATTTCTTTATAGATCAGCTAGCTCTGATACCATGTAGAAATTCTCATTGTAGATTAACCTGATGATGCAATATACTAAAGAAAAATACTTAATCTACTTCTACAATCAAACTTGCGGAAGCTTAATCGATTTGAGAAAGATCAAACAGAACACATATAACAGAGAAAAAGAATCAATACACATGAAACACGGAAGAATACTCTAGGGAAAGCCTCAGCTAAAAACCCCGCTATCTGTATTATCATATAAGGTGGAAATACATCAGAATTACACAAAGCTTTAGATCTCATAGCTAGCCAACTCTCAGTACAATCCTCCTAGATAATCACAGGAAAACAAGGCTTCTCACAAACCTTCTCTTCAACGCTCCAAGCCTCCTATTTCCTTGCACATTTTCTCTGGGCGATCCTATTATTACCAAGTGTAACACTGATCACTCACATTTATCTCACATCCTGCTCTAACACACTGTCAGAGCTGCGCAATCCTCAAGGAACATTATTCCTTCTGCATGGATGAGTTTCCTTTATAGAAAAACTCATGCAACTGATAGTACATTGTCCCTGTCTTTAATATCAACTAGGTCTTTCTCAGAATAGACATTCATGAGTTAATGATGAGAGAATCTTCAGTTATTTGGAGTACACTAGTTGGATGGATGCATGCATTAACTGACTAAACTCACAATTAGTTCCTCAAACAGTTTGGAACTAATCTAATTGGACTTAACTCAGTAAACTGGGCTAACTAATTACAACTCAACCTTATCTCCTTAATTAAGGGATAATCTCCTTAATTTAAGGGATAACTGTTGCATGACTTCACAAAGACTTCTAACTTGAATTTATCCAACTAATTAACTCAAGATGAATTAATTAATTATTTTTCAAGCAGCTGGTGAGACTAAATTCAAATTTTAATTCTCAATTTTAATTCAAGGACAAATTAAAATTGGAATATTCAGGATTCTATTTTTATCATTTCTTGTTGCTATTTTAACAAATCATTGACATAGGTAAAATCATCATTTGCCAAGGTGAAAATCAAAACAGGAGAGAAACTCAGAAAATTGGAGAAGATTGTTAAACATGCCCTCTCTTTGTCAAATGCGCCCTCCAAGTCCAAGACTGCTTTTGGGTGCCCTCCCGATGTCTAAATTTGCTCCAAGATGGCTCGTTTGAAATACCTTCAAGTATACTTTCTATACATGTCTTTAGTTTTCAATTTGGAGCTCATTTACCTTGTCGAAAACTCAATCTCCCAAGACTGGTAAACGCGCATCGCCCAAGCTAGAAATGAGGCAGAAAGGTGGTTTTTTGGTGGTTTTTAATCTTTTTGACTAACCTATTTGTCACCAAATGCCTAGAAAATGCACATGGTGCATTTCCTTATCACTTTGAATCCAATTATGTTGACCTTTTTCTCATTAGATGCCCTAAAAAAGAACGCAGCACCTTAGGTGTTGCATGTTTGACCTTTTTACTGTGCTAAAAATGCCTTATAAAACACATTAATTCACAACTTGAAAAATTTGCTCAAAACTTGTCAAAATTGAGCCTAGGATATTTCATTGGAAATTGTATCCTATATAGTTTTCAAATATGCCTTTATTTCTCAAAATGGACTTGATTTAATCGTCCAAAAGTTCATTCTCCCAAGGCTGGTAAAAAAGTGTAGAACATGGGTGAAAAAATGAAGTGTGATATTGCAAGAAACTGTTGGAGGTCTTCCTCAACTCCAAATTGAGCTCATGATATCTCATTGGAAAGCTATTGATGCCTAGTTATCATTGGACTCATCAAGAAAGTTATTTGGACAATCCATCTAGAAGAAATTTTGATTTTCCTGAGGTCACTCCAGAAGTGCAACAACTCTCTTGTAGCAATTGTATTTTTGACATTTCTCCAAAAACATGACACTTGTGTAAAAAATTAAGTAGGTTTTCCATCCTTGGCCTATTATGGACAAAAATTTCTTGCACGTTTGTAAAATTTATCTCTGTTTGGTTGGAGACATACTTTGAAGCAAAACTGGCCCTATGTGTGACAAATGATTTGTCCCTTGGAATGACTTCTTGAAAAATTATGGAGGCATGATGTTTGTGAGTTTGGAATGGCCTCATACTTGCTGAAATGACCTCCCTTAGGCCTCCTCTGCTCATATGTTTTTGATTCCATAGCCAACCCTAGCTCAGTGGGAGAGGAAACTAGGGTTTAGTTCTTATGGAAAATGATGATTTGGACACCCTTGGGAAAAGACAACTCCCTTTGGCATTCACTTAAATTTTTGAAACATTACCATTTCACTTGATTATTTCCTTTGACAAATTGATATTTTGATGGTCTTTGAGAACTCTTTGAATTTGAATTTTCTTTAATGAAGTTGGCATATAGAGATTGAGTTGGCAGCTTAGGAACAATAATTTTTACATATAGTGAACATAAAATTACATGATGAAATAAGCATTTCTCTTTACAAATCATCTTCACATGGTGAAGAGATGTTATTTGATCACCCTTTACTTGCCAGTCTTATGCAATGGAATGGAGTTTTATTGGAACCTTGGAAACCCTAATGACCTAATGAAACCTTGAAAAACCCTAAAAGACCTAATGAGACCTTGAAGGACTGAATTTCAAGATGACATGACTAATGTGATGGCATGATGTCATTAACTTTATGGACAATGGATACTCAGCAAGGTTGAAATGAGCCAGCAAGGGGTAAATTTCTAAAAGGAGTAAAGGAAACCCTAATTCAACCTTGAGTGACCAAATTTTTGCATGACGACCTAGTGGAATGAATTTTTTTTTAGAATGGGACCCTAATATGATATGAAAAGAGGATTTTGATCACTGATGGCAGTATGAAAATATTAAAACTAACAGCTAGTAGGGGTCTGATTAAGGTCTTGTTCAACTCGTTACTTTTGCATCATTTTTCCCTGTTCTTTTACAATGCTTGAGTTATTATTCCATTCTGGGCAGTGACCTTGGCTCTGGGCCTGAAAAAGTGGCTCAAATCCCGGAGTCATTGGCATAGCACTACCAAATTTAGTCTCTGGTTGTTTCCAGGCAAGTATGTGAGAGTGACTTTTGGTTTCTAGACGCTCTCTTTCCTATAGCATGGGGCGATTGAGGCCTAAGATATCCAGAACATCAGTGGGACCCAAGGACAGGATGTCTAAGTGGCTGACATGTCTCCTCAGGGTTCTTTTGCTGATGTGGATAGGTTGGTTGATGTGTTCCGTCGATTCCACTTCCTTAAGGTCACATTGGGGGTCAAACCTAATCATAGTAGCCTCTCGTTGCATGTTTACCCTGTTGGCATGGTTATTTGGGTAGATGTGGGAGGAAGGTGTTACAGAGTGGTACCAGAGCATGGTTCACCCCTCAGACTAGATGGGTGATTTGTGTTAGTCATGCATGCATGCCAGTTACATGTGTGTCTCTTACACTTGAATTCCATGTGATTGTTGCATTTGCTTGATGTTGATTATGATGGTAGTAAGGTTGTCATTAGGAACTTGATGATTGATTTTGTGGAATGCATCATCATGAGTATATGACTGGTTACATATTGTTATATGACTCTTACACATTTTTATATGTCACTTGATTACATCCTTGCATGTTAGGTTACATTCTTGTATCTTTGATTACAGGTATCACTCTTATAGCTTGGTTACAAGAATTGATTGCTTATGCTCGACTACATGCATTCATGTGTATGTGTAGTTAATTAGGCATTTCTTATGCATGTGATGGTTGCATGTGGAAATGTGTACAATGGAGTAATGGTTGTGTCATGCATGAGGTCATGGTTTGTGTGGTTTATATGGTCATGCATTGATGACTGGACTCTAGCTAGAATGAGGTGTATATGGTTTGGTACTGATATGTTATATGTTTATATGTAGTCGTTATGCATGTATGGTCTTGGTTATAGTTATGAATGAATAGCAGGTCAAACATGCCTTCTGAAGTCATGATATGAAATTTAGGTTATCATTGTTGGGTTGTGTTATATTCTTTCCACGACTAGCCCACGTAGTTAACTGGGGGTTAGAAGGGGGTGGAGCCCCCCCTTCATTGCACCAATTGTGTAGCAGGGGGAGTCACAGGGGGTTTGAGCGGTGCAGATAACCCCACTCTATGGGGCCTGGGGCAACGCCCCAGAAAATTTTGGTTTTGGACCCTATATTAGGTTGGGCAGACCTACCTATGATTTTGTGCATGTTTTTTGGACATGGTTTTGGACAAGATGGTTTTTGGTCCATGGTTTTGGACACGATGGATTTCGGTCAATGGTATTGGATGCTTCGACATGTATAAACATGTATTGTAACATTGAAAGGAACATAATGAAAAATCAAGCTAGTAGTCCTAGTTTTGGGTTCCAGGGGCAAATCTCTGTGTATATCTGTTTTATGTGTTATGCTCTCGCATTGTTTATTTTATGTGTTTTAGAATTCATATGCAGGTAATTTCTGTACGGGGTTAAAACCTACATTTGGTATCAGAACTATTTTGGCTTCAAGGGGACGCCTTTGTTGCTGAGGGGTTTTGCTCGAGCCTGTGGTAGACCCTATTCAGTGGGAGATTTGTGAGATCAATTTTAGTGGTAAAATAAGATGACGAGCAGTGGAAAGATAGAGATCGAGAAATTTAATGGTCAGAGTTTTGAGTTCTGGAAACTCAAGATGGAGGATCTGTCGATGGATAAAGATCAGTGGGTCGTGGTAGATCCGGGTACTAAACAAACAAGAGTGTCTGATGGAGAATGGAAGAAGTTGGATTGGAAGGCAAAGAGCACAATACGATCATGTGTCTCAGATTCAGTACTGCTGAAAGTATCGGGGGAAGCTACAACGAAGGCTTTGTGGGACAAGTTAGGGACTTTGTACCAATCTAAGTCTCTGGTGAATAAACTGTTCCTATGGAAAAAGCTGTATAACCTGAGGATGAAAGATGGAGACTCGGTGACAGAGCATCTGAATGTGTTTAATACTGTGGTATGTCAGCTATTGCCCGTTGATATCAAAATTTCAGATGAAGATAAGTGCATTAATTTGTTGTGTTCTCTACCAGATTTGCGGGATAGTATGGTTATTGCAATAGGTAGCAATGCAATTGCCTTGCAGTTTGATGAAATAGTCTCATCCTTGTTGATGGAGGAGATGAGACGGAAAAATATGGATAGCTAGAATGGTGATGCCTTGTTTATACAAGGATGGTCCCAGAACAAAAACAAAAATAAGTCATCGAGTGGGAGATCTAAATCTCAATTAAAACATGTAAAGATGGTGTGCTGGAAGTGTGGAAAGGAAGGGCACTACAAAAGGGACTATAAATCTAAAGCTCCTGACAAAGGAAAGGGATCTGATGATGCTCCTTCAGCAGAGGCGAAAACCACCTCATATGAAGGTGGGGATGTGTACTTGGCTTCTTCAAGTACACATGTAGATCACGAGGCATGGTTAATTGACTCAGGTGCATCCTTTCACTTCACTCCCCATAGAGAGTGGTTCTACGAGTATGAGAAATATGATGGTGGTGATGTCTTCTTGGGGGATGACAGGAAGGCTAGAATCGTTGGTCATGGAAAAGTAAAGTTGAAGTTGCAAGCTGGAAGGGTTAGAACACTTCCGGGTGTTTTGCATATTTCTACATTAGCTAGAAATCTAATTTCTGTAAGCAAGCTGGATGATGCAGGTGTAAAAATAGTGTTTGAGAAGGATACCTACAAGATGGTTCAGGGGGCACTGGTATTGATGTAGGGAGTTCGAATTGGAACTCTGTACAAGCTTCATGGTAGCACTGTTATTGATGGATGCAACAGTTCTATGGTTCCTGAAAGTGGAGCAGAAAATCTATTGGTCTCCGGGGAGAAGACCATGCTGTGGCATCAAAGGCTTGGACATATTGGAGAGAAGGGCCTTTGAATACTTCATGGTAAAGGTATGGTAGAAGGTATGAGTAATAGCTCTCTGGATTTTGATTTCTGTGAAAATTGTGTATATGGGAAGCAGAATCAGGTGAGTTTCCCCTCTAGTGATAAGAGGGCGAAACAAATATTAGAACTTGTGCACAGTGATGTGTTTGGACCTGTGAAGGTTCCATCACTGGGTATGTTTGTGTACTATGTATCATTTATAGATGACTTCTCAAGGAATACATGGATATATTTCCTTAAGAAGAAATTTGAAGTCTTTGATAGGTTTAAAGAATTTAAGGCTCTGGTGGAAAACCAGACAGAGAAGAAGATAAAGGTGCCGAGGACAGATAATGGTGGAGAGTTTTGCAGTAAGGAATTTGAAGAATTCTGTAAGAAGTGTGGTATAGCATGGCATAAGACTACTCCATATCCACCTTAGCAAAATGGAGTTGCAGAAAGAATGAACACGACGTTGATGGAAAGGGAAAGAAGCATGTTGAATGGTGTCGGGTTAGGATAGGAATTCTGGGTAGAGGCGGTGGAGACAGCATGTTACCTGGTCAATAGGTCACCTTCATCAGCATTGGAGGATAAGACACCACAAGAGGTATGGACTGGTAAGAAACCCTCTTTTTCACATCTGAGGGTATTTGGATGTGATGCATATGTACATGTTCCAAAGGAGAAACGAACCAAGTTGGATAGTAAATCTGAAAAGTGCATCTTTATTGGGCATAAGGATGGTTTAAAGGGTTATAAGCTTTGGAACCCGGTAACAAGGAAGGTTGTGTATAGCTGAGATGTGGTGTTCAGAGAGGTAAAAGATGTTATTAAACATGAAGTCCAACCAAAGGAACCTGAGAAGATAGAGTTTGAGATAAAGGAGGAAGAATCAGACTCTACAACAAAGGAGGAACCAAAAGATGAAGAGCCACAAACTCCGGGTGTGAGAAGATTAGTTCCAGAAAGAAGGCATCCAGAAAGGTATAGTCCATCTGCTTTTTGTTCAAATTTTTATTTATCTATTACTGATGAAGATCCTAGAACTGTGAAGGAAGCAGTAGACTCAGAGGATGGAAAACTCTGGAAAGAGGCCATGGCTGATGAAATGGCATCTTTGCACAAAAATTAGGCTTGGGATCTGGTGGAGTTTCCGGCTGGAAGGAAACCCATTGGCAGCAAATGGGTGTTCAAGAAGAAGACAAATGTAGAAGGAAAGGTGGAGAAATACAAATCTAGGTTGGTAGAAAAAGGTTATTCCCAGGTGCTGGGAATTGATTTTGGTGATATTTTTTTCTCCTGTTGCCAAGGTAGCTTCTATTAGATTACTTTTATCTGTTGCTGCTTCTTTTGCCTTTGAGGTAGAACAGATGGATGTGAAGATAACTTTTCTTCACGGGGATCTGGAAGAGGATATCTACATGAAGCAACCTGAAGGCTTTGCGGTGAAGGGTAAGAAAGAACTGGTATGCAAGTTAAAGAAGTCTCTATATGGGTTAAAACAGTCACCAAGGATGTGGTATTAGAAATTTGATACATTTATACAGGGACTTGGCTTCACCAGAAGCAAATTAGATCACTGTGTGTATTTTAAATTAATTGGTGACCATGTTATTTATTTAGTCTTGTATGTGGATGATATGTTGCTAGTTGTAAATGACAAAGAAATTATCCAGGATTTGAAGACCCATTTGTCCTCCAAATTCGACATGAAAGATCTTGGTGTTGAAAACTATATTTTGGGCATGGAAATTAAAAGAGATCGGACAAAGAGGAAGCTTTGGTTAAACCAAAGGAAGTATGTCGAGACAATATTGCAGAGGTTTAATATGTAGGATAGTAAACCGGTGAAGGTTCCTATTCATGTAGGTGTAAAGTTATCTGCTGAACAGTGTCCCAAGACACAACTCTCTCCAGATTTGTGCATTCCTTCCCAGAACTTGCCTCCAAGACTGTTTTGCACATTTTTGGAGGACAATGGCTTCTTGGCCCAAGAAATTGCGCAAATATATCCCCGGGCCAGTAGTATTTCCCAGCTGGAATTACGCATTGCACAATCCCAATAGTCAGCAGCTAGACTAGACTGTGTATTGCACAGTTCCAATAGTCAGTTAGTCTCCCAGCAGCTTGGACTATGCCTTGTGCAGTCTTGGCAGTCAGTCTCCCGACCTCCCAGCCGAAATTGCGGAACCTTCATGATCATTGACCAAGGTATGTTACAAGTTAGTTCTCATGTTCATTTTTTGTTTTCAATTGACAGATTTCTTGCCATGAGTGTTTCCATATCTCTAGGTATCTTAGGTGTTCATATTCCTCTCAACAATACACGTACAATGGTTTCTAGGAGAGCAGAGATGAAGACACTATTCAGAGCATGCTTGGAGATGCAGTCGATCAAGTGTCTATGCGATTTCCTACTCATGAAGACATCAAGATGTTCGTAGATAAGGACATCAAGCAACATCATCACAATGAGCAACATCATGAACAACAACTGCAGGCGGCATACTGAATGCAGGTAACACATCGAATACAACGAATGCAAGTCAAAGGTTGTTGAAAACATAGAGGCGGAACATAGTTGCAAGATCAAGGAGATCCACTGATAATGAAAGAAACTTTGGAGACTCATGCTATGAGGTTACGGCGCAACATGAAGATTGTGCGAAGATAGATAATGGAAGGAAGAAGGAGTTGCATGTGCTAGACAGACAAATGAGTTGCAGCAGGATCAGGAACAACAGTGGGTGCAACGTCCACTCATGGATGAAACTGCACTCGGACAAGTAAATGATCCATCCTAGCAGCTAACATGGAGCAGACATGGTGAGAAGTGTGGTTGATCGCATGCAATGGATTTAGCAGCATGCATTTCATTGTGCGCACACATGCAATCCAACCCATTCAACGCAATCACCAAGGAGAAGAAAAGTGTTGGAAATAATAGTGAGAGGGGGGGGGGTGAATCAGTATTAGCAAATCAAACACTTTTTCATTTTCATACCCAGATTCATATATGCTACTTCAGTTAAGGCAAGCCGTGTGTACACGCAACTGTGTTTAATGCAACTAGCATATATCCAGTAAACTTATAATTCATTTAGTTGATCTTTAATGAGTACATCAGAACATTATTAACCATGTAGACGTAAACAGGTGCAGTAAAACAGAACAAATCATCACACATAAGAAGCACACATGAACACCATGATATAAGGTGGAAACCCAATGTGGGTGAAAACCACCTGCTGCAATTCGTCTCTATCTTCTTTTAATAAGAAAATTATTTTTACAATATTTCTGTACTAGTGCAGTCTTATACCAGTATGCAGGCTTCTACTCGTAGAAGGCTACAACCTTCTCTCTTTCTCCAGCTTTTCCTGGAAGGGAGCTACAACCCCCTTAGCTTTTGTACTAGCTGATGTACTAGTACGTAGGTGCTGACCTACAGAAGGCTACAACCTTCTTTTCTTACAGGGACCACGTTTCATAAATTTTCATACTAGATCCATAAATACAAAACAATCACCACTGCAATACAATCATTAATTCTGAATCACCCAACAACTGAATCACTGAAACCCTGTCATCAAAACACAGTCACCAGAACATAGAGCAGAGCCCAGAACTCTGCAACAACCACTAGAACCAACAAAAACCTCAAACATCAAATCTCATAATGTATATGCTACTTGACTGTGTCGAACTAGTGTGTATACACCCTTTCACCAGAGAGAACCCACATACAGATCTGAAAATAATTACTTATACCTTTGCTCCAATTTTCAACTTTAGATATACCCAAAACATAAGATATAAAGGACAAAACATGCGTCAGTATTCAGATCTATTCATGATCATACCAAATAATGATAATGCATTTTAGTCTTCATGATCATGGTCCATCAACTGTTGGGTCCCTATAATACTAGTGATTACCCCATTAATATTGTAGTTGCACCCCTTATTAATATTGTTGTGCCCCTATTATCCCCATATTGTTATTACTGTGCCCCATAGAATCCCTCTATTGTTATTTTTGTGGCTTTATATTATTATTGTTAGGTCGGCTAGGTTATATTGTGACTCCTTAGACTCCTATATATAGAAAGGAGGTTTTGTCATTTGAATCATCCAAGAATTGTTCATTTATGTAATGTAAAGGAGGTTGCCCCCTCGAAGAAGCTGAATTCTAAGGCGTTGATCTATCTTTTCTATCTTTTCTTGAGCTGGTTTTATAACATTTGGTATCAGAGCTTTGGATTCTAGGGTTTCACTGCTCCAAACAGGTCATCGTGACATTTTCGCTATAACTTTTTTCTGTGATGTTTCAGAAGCTAAAAAAAAACCCATTTGAGAAGAAATCACACTGAATCTCGGGTCCAAATTTCAGATATTTTCACGCTATATTTGTGGAGATATGATCTGAGGAAGTTGGTCTTTTTGCAGACTCCTGAATTTCATTCCAAACAGGTGACTTGGGGAAAATCGTCATAACTTTCTCTCTGAGCATCGGATTGAAATTTCGTAAGAAGGTATAGAAAGAGGATGGACTGTAGTTGCTTGTATAACTTTTGTAGAGCCAAAGGTTGAAGACACGTGGCATGTCGTACAAGTTCGCTCTACTGAACTGGTCTATAATCAGGTCACTGTGGGAGATTTGACGTAACTATTCCTTGGAGAATACAATTGGGATCAGAATGGTGGCATTGGAAAGAGGACACAGAGGGCTACTACAGGTCGCAATTTCAGAATTGGATGATCCAAAATTACAGAGATACATCAAAGGTAATATCGAGCTCCTACAAAGTGAAAAAAAGGTGTGTAGATTCTTTTAAATTTTTGCTTAAGATTGGTTTGAAAATTTATTTTGAAGGAATTCAAAGGACATAGTAGAGCATTATTATCGGTAACAGATGCCCTGAGGAAATAAAATGCAAACACCTAGTAAGCAACCTGAAAGCCCTAGCATGACTCATGAAGAAGAGGAAGAAATGCTACATGATATATCAAAATTACAAGAACAAGTGCAACAAATGTCACGCTCACAAAAGCTAACAGAAGCTAAGATAAATGGTGTGGAATCTAAGATAAAGGGCATGGAAGCTAAGATGGATGATTTGAAGATAGATTTGAAGATAGATTTGAAGAGAGACATGGCAGATTTGAAGATAGCCATGGAAGATTTGAAGACAGATTTGACAAATTTTCTACAAGAAATACTTACTAATGGTGAAAAGGTTGTAAAGGAAACTCATGATGCAAACAAAAGAAATGTTAATCATGATTTCATAGACTCTAATGTGGGATCGAAGACCCACCATATTCCAAAAATCGATATGAGGAAGTTTGATGGCAAGGATCCTGCAACATGGATATTACAGATGGAGCAATTTTTCGATCTAAATAATGTGCAAAACACACAAAAGGTACGTATTGCAACTTTATATTTGGAACCAAATCAGTTTGTGTGGTATCAATGGCTTTGCTTTTGTAAACAAATTATCACTTTAGCAATTTTTACGGAAGAATTGACAGCACATTACGAGGATACAAAAAGCAACACTTTTTTTAGTCAATTGATAAGTCTCAAACAAAAGGGTTCAATAATGGAGCACATTGAGGAGTTCCAAAAATTAAACATAAGGGTAAAAGATATTCCAGAGGAGCATAGGATTGATGTGTTCATAGGGTCTTTAAAGGATAATATCCAACATGATGTTCGCCTTTGGGAACCTGATTCATTAGAGAAGGCATTTAGGTTAGCAAGAAAAATGGAAAGCAAAATTATGGCAATCAGGAAGCATACCACTCACAACTATAAAGATGGAAGTGTTGTTGCCCCTAGTCTTCCACAACCTATAAGGTTGACACCACAACAATTGGAAGAAAAAAGAGCAAAAGGGATTTGTTATAGTTGTGATAGAAAATACACTAAAGGTCATAAGTGTGCTGAGAAGAAATTATTCTACATAGATTGCGAAGAGGAAGAAGAAAAGGAGCAAGAAAGGTCAAAAGAAGAGGATATACTCCAAGAACAAAGCCTAGATAAAGAAGAAATGAATCCGACCATATCTGGTAATGCATTGACTGGAATTACCACTCCTCAAACCATCAAGATAGAAGGACAAATCAAGAAGAAAAAGGTAATAGTGTTGATTGATTCAGGAAGTACCCACAATTTTATTGATTGTAAGGTAGAAAAAGAATTGAATTGCTTCTTATATCCAGCACCAGAGTGTCAAGTGATGATTGCAAATGGAGGAACAATAAATTTCTCTGGAAAGTGCCATAATATCAAGCTATTGATGGGAGAATATGTATTGACTAGCCCAATGCTTTCCATTCCAATGGGAGGTGCTGATGTTGTACTAGGAGTCCAATGGTTACAATCCTTGGGTACAATAGCTTTTAATTTTCAAGAACATTTCATGAAATTTTCTGTGGAAGGAAAGGAAGTTGAATTAAGGGGTATTGCAGGGAAACCAGGAAAGATAATCAGCTCTAACGGTATGACAAAGCTTCTAAAAAGGAACAAAGGGGTGTAATTGCACAATTATGTTCGCTGGATGTTTCCACATTGGAATCATCTATTTCTCCAGATCTCCAAAAATTATTGAACAATCATTCCAAGGTATTTGAGACTCCCAAAGGTCTCCCACCTATTCGTGATCATGATCATGCTATTCATCTAATTCCAGGAAGTGTTCCTCCAAACATCAAGCCGTATAGATATCCCTATGCCCAAAAGAGTGAAATTGAACGTATGGTTGCAGAAATGCTAGAGGCTGGTATAATTCAACCAAGTCAAAGTTCTTTCTCTGCTCCAGTAGTAATAGTACACAAGAAGGATGGATCATGGCACATGTGTCCGGATTATAGGGAGCTCAACAAGCTCACTATTAAAGATAAGTTTCCCATTCCTGTCATTGATGAATTACTGGATGAATTGCATGGATTAATTTACTTCACCAAGTTGGATCTTCATTCAGGATATCATCAAATCATAATGAAGACTGAAGACATTCCGAAAACAACATTTAGAACTCATGAGGGTCATTATGAATTTTTGGTCATACCTTTTGGCCTTACCAATGCACCTTCAACATTTCAAGGTTTGATGAATTCCATTTTCAAACCATTCCTTAGAAAATTTGTGTTAGTATTTTTTGATGATATACTAATATACAGTAAGTCTTGGAAGGATCATGTTGAACATGTTGACAGGGTGCTACAACTATTGGAGGAGAAACAATTATATGCAAAAAAATCCAAATGTTTCTTTGGAGTACAAGAGGTGGAATATCTGGGTCATATTGTATCTCATGAAGGAGTTAAGGTAGACCGTAGCAAAATTAAAGCCATTAAGGAATGGAAAATCCCCATATCAATAAAGCATCTGCGAGGATTTCTTGGGTTGACAGGATATTATCGCAAGTTTGTTAAGAATTATGGGAGAATAGTAGCACCTCTAACAACATTATTGAAGAAAGATGCATTTTCATGGACTCCAGAAGCAACAAAGGCCTTCGAACATCTTAAAGAGGCAATGTGCCAAGCACCGGTCTTAGCTACACCAGACTTCACAAAAACCTTTATTGTGGAATGTGATGCTTCAGGAAATGGAATTGGTGCTGTTTTAATGCAAGATGAAAGACCCATTGCTTTTGAAAGTCGTCCAATCAAGGGAAAGTTTTTACACAAAGCTATTTATGAGAAGGAAATGTTGGCAATACTCCATGCACTTAAGAAATGGCGGCCCTACCTAATGGGAAGACACTTCAAGGTAAAAACAAATCATGATAGCCTTAAATACTTTTTAGAACAAAGATTATCCTCTGAAGAGAAACAAAAGTGGGTCACAAAGATGTTGGGTTATGAATTTGAAATCATCTACAAAAAAGGGAAGCAAAATGTGGTGGCAGATGCACTCTCAAGAAAAGATGAGGACGTGGAAGCATTGTTGTGCGCCATTTCTATTATCCAACCAGATTGGATAAATGAAGCAAGGGAGGAATGGAAGAATGACGAAGAAGTGTGGGCACTTATTCGAAAGTTACAACAAGATTCCAGTACGTCTGATACATTTAGCTGGAAAAATGATTCTTTATGGTACAAAGATCGCTTATACCTCTGTAAGAATTCCCAACTAAAACAAAAGATTCTTATGGAATTGCATACTTCTCCCTTAGGAGGGCACTCAGGATTTTTAAAAACTTACCACAGGGTTAAGAAGGAATTTTTTTGGGATGGCCTTAAATCGGATATTCAAAAGTTTGTGGCGGAATGTTTGGTTTGCCAACAAAATAAAGTTGAAACAATTAAGACCCTGGGTCTATTACAACCTTTATCCATTCCAAGCCAACGTTGGGAGGAGGTTTCAATGGATTTTATCACAGGTTTACCCAAGTCTGAGGGAAAGAGTGTCATCATGGTGGTAGTTGACAGACTTACCAAGTATGCACACTTTTGTGCATTATCACATCCATTTAAAGCCAGTACAGTATCTACTGCATTTATGGAAACAATTCAAAACCTACATGGAAACCCAAAGATTATTGTAAGTGACAGAGATCCCATTTTCACTGGAAATTTTTGGACAAAATTATTTTCTTGTCTTGGTACTCAGTTAGCTCATAGCTCATCTTATCATCCTCAATCTGATGGGAAAACTGAGATAGTAAACAAATGTTTGGAAGGATATCTTCGTTGCTTTGTATCTGATAAACAGACACAATGGGTCAAATGGTTGCCTCTAGCTGAATGGTGGTATAACACTTCCTTCCATACAGCAACAAAAATGACCCCATTTATGGCACTTTATGGATATCAGCCACCATCCATCACATCATATTTAAGAGAAAATTCTAAGTTTCAAGCAGTGGAACATCACATCGAACATAAACAACAAGTCCTCCAACTCTTAAAAGATAACCTCGTGTTGGCACAGAATAGAATGAAACAACAGGCAGATCAACATCGCAGCGAAAGAAGTTTTAATGTAGGTGATTGGGTATTCCTACGGCTACAACCATATATGCAAATGTCCCTCAAGCAAGCTAAGAAGGATAATAAATTATCACCAAAGTATTATGGTCCGTACAAGGTGTTGCAAAATATTGGTACTATGGCATACAAATTGGAGCTTCCCGCAGCTTCTCGATTGCACCCAATTTTCCATGTTTCATGTTTAAAGAAGGTTATAGGCAACAAGCTCCCAGTTCAAACAATATTGCCAGAACTTGACGAGGAAGGAAAAATTATATTGGAACCGGAAGCAGTCATAGAAACAAGAACTCAACAGCTATGAAATCGATCAATTTCGGAGTATCTTATCAAGTGGAAGAACTTATCCGCTGAAGATTCCACATGGGAGGATGAGAATTTTATACAGAAGCATCCAGAACTACTCAAGCGTTGAGGACAACACTTTTTTGAAGGAGAGGGGCATGTTGGGTCCCTATAATACTAGTGATTACCCCATTAATATTGTAGTTGCACCCCTTATTAATATTGTTGTGCCCCTATTATCCCCATATTGTTATTACTGTGCCCCATAGAATCCCTTTATTGTTATTTTTGTGGCTTTATATTATTATTGTTAGGTCGGCTGGGTTATATTGTGACTCCTTAGACTCCTATATATATAAAGGAGGTTTTGTCATTTGAATCATCCAAGAATTGTTCATTTATGTAATGTAAAGGAGGTTGCCCCCTCGAAGAGGCTGAATTCTAAGGCGTTGATCTATCTTTTCTATCTTTTCTTGAGCTGGTTTCATAACATCAACCTTTATCAACCGCATAGGTGCCTCCTAGGTTCAGATCAAGCAAAGCATCACAAACCCATAACCAACATACTAGATCTCACACTTCATCAGATATTCGTCACTTGCACACCCCACCACTTGGCATAATGATCTTCTCCTTATATAGGTTTAGGCTTCTCTCAATACCATGATCCAAAACCATGTAGAACCAATACCTTCGACTCAATACCTAGGGTCAATAATTCAAACCAAATACCATGGACCAATACCAAAATACCATGGACCAAATACCACGAACCAAAACTTAGTTTTCCAACATGTACACGCCTTTCTTTCTGTGAACCTGCGTGTGCACGTATACACGCCTTTTGGCCTTATAACCCGTATTCATATGCACTTTCATCAAGGTTAACCTGCAAATATCTCTTTCTGATCATTAATTCTTTGCTCTTTACCTGCTGCACTATGATCTGTCATCTGAGTGAGTTGCCATCAAGGACAACACCTGTATCATACCTCTGAGTGAGTTGCCATTAAGGACAACACCTGTATCATACCTATATCATAATTCCAACAATATCCCCCTTTGGACTTGATGGCAACAACCACACCAAGTCACTCTCCCCCTTTGATATCAAGGGCAAAGGGCAGACCAAGATATTCTCTTCCTTGATATACCTTCTGCTATCCATACTCCCCATGAGTACATGCTGAAATCTCTGATTGAGCTCCCCCTTTGTACATACCAAGATGTACCAATCCATCCATGCTCCCCCTGAGCACATGCTGAGTCATGATAGTCATCAGCAACTATTGTACATCATATATGATCTGCACTATAAGCATCTGTCACTAGCATCAAGATCTGTAACCTACAATCCATTCTCTTGGCCAATCAATAATCAGTAGCAAGATGTGTCAATAAGCATTATCACCAAAGACTTCTAACCATAATGGAAACAATGCGTTATTCGAAGCATATGCTCCCCTTGAGCCTGTGCCAACCATCATATACCAAGACCGAACCATTTCCTGAGTCTGTTCTGCTACTTTTTCTTCAGAGCTCCATATACCCGACTCTGCAACCTCTAACTCGTGTATATACATGACTCGTCTTCATAATATCTGCGTATGAAAATTGGAATACTGAAGGTCTACACTTTCAGTTTCCCCTGTGTCTGTTATGTCAGCTAACTGAGTTATGCCACATCTTTCTGTCTCTAATTCTGTCTGGAATTGTGATGATGTATGATCCTCTTGCTTTGGAGTTCGAATTTTGCTCCTGCATTCCCTTACTTTATGTCCAAACTTGTTACATGCATAACATCTTACATGTTTCATGTTCCTTCTATTGCAATCAATTTCTTTGTGGCCAAACATATTGCAAGCAAAACAATATCCCTTGAAGTACCTGGAATGTGATGATCTTTCTGTGTGATGGTCTTGAACCATTCTACTTCTGCATCTGGCTGCAACATGTCCAAGATTATGACATACATAACATTCAACATTATTCATCGAAGGAAATAATCGTTTATCACTTCCATAGTTAGGAGTAAAAGGTTTTCTTTGAGGAATTTCTTTCCTTGGCTGTTGATGAGGTTGTCCTCTCATTTCCTTGTTGAGCATTTCAGAATTCTCATTAGAGTTCCTTGCCTCACCTTGTGAGCTAGATTCACCTTCAACAGATTCATAAAAGCCAAGACCAGTTTTGATAGCAGGGGATCTTTGATTACTAAGAATATCATCCAAAATCTTAGTACTGTCTTGAAAAAGTAACAGTTTATCCTTTTCTTCTAATTTACCTTTTAAGATATTTACCTCAACCTGATGATGTTCTTCCTTTTCCAGATATTGCTTCCTTATGTTTTCTTCAGCTTTTCTTCCTTCTTCCACTTGTTGCCTTAATTCGAGTACTTCATGTTCTTGTTCTTCAAGAGCTTCTTTATTCTTCTTCTTTGATTCTTTAAGATCTTATTCCAGAGAGAGGATCTTAGATTCAAGTCTCTAAATTTTTATGCTCTAATCTTTTACTACATCCTGCAGCTGCTCCCTTACTCTGGTTACTGCCTCCAACTGTTCTTTTAATCTGGTAACTTCTTCTGTTTCTACGTCCTTATTTTCATATGCCATGAGAAGTCTAATGTCTTCATCACTATTGGATGAGTCATTATTTTTATCATGAGTATAATAACTTCTATTACCTTCTTCAGACATCTTTTCTTTGTTATGAGGGCATCTAGCAGCATAGTGACCAACTCTATCACAAGAAAAGCATTTGAAAGGTAGGTTACCTTTGAACCTTCCAGATCCCCATTCAAGATTCTTGACAAAATTTACCTCATATTCTTCTTCTGAAATGTATCCTGATTCACTGAGTTTTTCTTTTCCATTTGCTGACACTTTAAATGTAGCTTCTCTCATATCTGATGGTCCTCCTTTTCTCATCTCAAAAGCAGTTAGGATTCCGTGAAGCTGTGTCATAGTGATTTTCTGCAGATCCGCCTTTTCTTCTATGGAAGACAGTTTGGATTCAAATTTAGCAGACAAGGATCTCAAAACTTTCTCAAATAAGACAACTTAATTTTTTCACCCAGATTCCTCATACAATTGACAATCTCATCTATACGCAGGAAGTAATTAGATATGATTTCATTACTATGCATCTTAAGAGTTTCATACCGTATTTTTAGAGTTTGAAGCTTAGCACGTTTTACCTGATCATCTCCTTCGTAGCTTAGAATGATTTTGTCGCATATTTCTTTGGCTAATTTGAACTTCATGACCTTGACAAATTCTGATTGTGTCAAACTTCCCAATAAGACAGTAACAACTTCGGCATTGAGTTCATATTGCTTTCTATCTGCTGAATCTATAGGAATTGCTGATGGATATGTATATCCTCCTTCCACGATGCCCCAAACATCTGTTCCAAGCGATTGTAGATACGCTGTGGTTATTATCTTCCAGTAGACAAAATTTCTCCCATCGAATATTGGTGGTCTGATGGATCCCTCTCTTTCATGATTACTCATCCTGATGGATCTTCCTTCAAGCAATCAAGCTTCTTCTAAAGAACCTGCTCTGATACCAATTGTTGGAAATAATACTGAGAGGGGGGGGCTGAATCAGTATTAGCAAATCAAACACTTTTTCATTTTCATACTCAGATTCATATATGCTACTTCAGTTAAGGCAACCCGCGTGTATATGCAACTATGTTTAATGCAACTAGCTTATATCCAGTAAACTTATGATTTAGTTAGTTGATATTTAATGAGTACATCAGAACATTATTAACCATGTAGATAGTAAACAGGTGTAGTAAAACAGAACAGATCATCACACATAAGAAGCACACATGAACACCATGATATAAGGTGGAAACCCAATGTGGGTGAAAACCACCTGCTGCAATTCGTCTCTATCTTCTTTTAATAAGAAACTTCTTTTTACAATATTTCTGTACTGGTGTAGTATTATACTAGTACGTAGGCCTCTACCTACAGAAGGCTACAACCTTCTATCATTCTCCAGCTTTTCCTGGAAGGGAGCTACAACCCCCTTAGCTCTTGTACTAGCTGATGTACTAGTACGTAGGTGCTGACCTACATAAGTCTACAACCTTCTCTTTTCTTCCATGGACCATGTTTCATAAATTTTCATGCTGGATCCATAAATACAAAACAATCACCACAACAATACAATCATTAATTCTGAATCACCCAAAAACTGGATCATTGAAACCCTATCATCAAAACACAGTCACTGGAACACAGAGCAGAGCCCAGAACTCTGCAACAACCACTAGAACCAATAGCAACCTCAAACATCAAATCTCATAATGTATACGCTACTTGACTGTGTCGAACCAGCTTGTATATGCCCTTTCACCAGAGAGAACTCGCGTACAGATCTGAAAATAATTACTTATACCTTTGCTCCAATTTTCATCTTCAGATATACCCAGAACATAAGATATAAAGGATAAAACATGCGTCAGTATTCAGATCTATTCATGATCATACCAAATAATGATAATGCATTTTAGTCTTCATGATCCTAGTCCATCAACCTTTATCAACCGCATAGGTGCCTCCTAGGTTCAGATCAAGCAAAGCATCACAAACCCATAACCAGCATACTATATCTCACACTTCATCAGATATTCTTCACTTGCACACCCCACCACTTGGCCTAATGATCTTCTCCTTATATAGGTTTAGGCTTCTCTCAATACCATGATCCAAAACCATGTAGAACCAATACCTTAGACTCAATACTCGGGGTCAATAATTCGGACCAAATACCATGGACCAATACCAAAATACCATGGACCAAATATCACGGACCAAAACTTATTTTTCCAACATGTACGCGCCTTTATTTATGTGAACCTGCATGTGCATGTATACACGCCTTTTGTTCTTATAACTCGCGTGCATACACACTTTCATCAAGGTTAACCTGCGTATACCTCTTTCTGATCATTAAATATTTTCTCTTGACCTGCTTCACTATGATCTATCATCTAAGTGAGTTGCCATCAAGGACAACACCTGTATCATACCTCTGAGTGAGTTGCCATCAAGGACAACACCTGTATCATACCTCTGAGTGAGTTGCCATCAAGGACAACACCTCTATCATGCCTGTATAATAATGCCAACAATATCCCCCTTTGGACTTGATGGCAACAACCACACCAAGTCACTCTCCCCCTTTGACATCAAGGGCAAAGGGCAGACCAAGATATTATCTTCCTTGATATACCTTTTGCTGTCCATACTCCCCCTGAGTACATGCTGAAATCTCTGATTGAGCTCCCCTTTTGTACATACTAATATGCATCAATCCGTCCATGCTCCCCCTGAGCACATGCCGAGTCATGATAGTCATCAGCAACTATCGTACATCATATATGATCTGCACTATAAGCATCTATCACTAGCATCCAGATCTGTAACCTACAATCCATTCTCTTGGCCAATCAATAATCAGTAGCAAGATGTGTCAATAAGCATTATCACCAAAGACTTCTAACCATAATGGCAACAATGCATTATTCGAAGCATATGCTCCCCCTGAGCCTGTGCCAACCATCATATACCAAGACTGAACCATTTCCTGAGTCTGTTTTGCTGCTTTTTCTTCAGAGCTCCATATACGCGACTCTGTAGCCTCTAACTCACGTATATATGCGATTTATCTTCATAATATTTGCGTATGAAAATTGGAATACTAAAGGTCTGCACTTTCAGTTTCCCCTGTGTTTGTTATGTCAGCTAACTGAGTTATGCCACATCTTTCTATCTCTAATTTTGTCTGGAATTGTGATGATGTATGATCCTCTTGCTTTGGAGTTTGAATTTTTCTCCTGCATTCCCTTACTTTATTTCCAAACTTGTTACATGCATAACATCTTACATGTTTCATGTTCCTTCTATTGCAATCAATTGCTTTGTTGCCAAACATATTGCAAGCAAAACAATATCCCTTGAAGTACCTGGAATGTGATGATCTTTCTGTGTGACGGTCTTGAACCATTCTACTTCTGCATCTGGCTGCAACATGTCCAAGATTATGACATACATAACATTCAACATTATTCATCGGAGGAAATAATCGTCTATCACTTCCATAGTTAGGAGCAAAAGATTTTCTTTGAGGAATTTCTTTCCTTGGCTGTTGATGAGGTTGTCCTCTCATCTCCTTGTTGAGAATTTCAGAATTCTCATTAGAGTTCCTTGCCTCACCTTATGAGCTAGATTCACCTTCAACAGATTCATAAAATCCAAGACCAGTTTTGATAGCAGGGGATCTTTGACTACTAAGAATATCATCCAAAATCTTAGTACTGTCTTGAAATCGTAACAATTTATCCTTTTCTTCTAATTTACCTTTTAAGATATTTACCTCAACTTGATGTTGTTCTTCCTTTTCCAGATTTTGCTTCCTTTTGTTTTCTTCAGCTTTTCTTCCTTCTTCCACTTGCTGCCTTAATTCGAGCACTTCATGTTCTTGTTCTTAAAGAGCTTCTTTATTATTCTTCTTTGATTCTTTAAGATCTTATTTTAGAGAGAGGATCTTAGATTCAAGCCTACGAATTGTTATGCTCTGATCTTTTACTACATCCTACAGCTGCTCCCTTACTCTGGTTACTGCCTCCAGTTGTTCTTTTAATCTGGTAACTTCTTCTGTTTCTACGTCCTTATTTTGATATGCCATGAGAAGTCTAATGTCTTCGTCACTATTGTATGAGTCATTATTTTTATCATGAGTATAATAACTTCTATTACCTTCTTCATACATCTTATCTTTGTTATGAGGGTATCTGGCAGCGTAGTGACCAACTCTACCACAAGAAAAGCATTTGAAAGGTAGCTTACCTTTGAACCTTCCATATCCTCATTCAAGATTCTTGACAAAATTTACCTCATATTCTTCTTTTGAAATGTATCTTGATTCACTGAGTTTTTCTTTTCCATTTGCTGACACTTTAAATGCGGCTTCTCTCATATCTAATGGTCCTCCTTTTCTCATCTCAAAAGCAGTTAGGATTTCGTGAAGCTACGTCATAGTGATTTTATGCAGATCCTCCTTTTCTTCTATGGCAGACACTTTGGATTCAAATTTAGTAGACAAGGATCTCAAAACTTTCTCAACTAAGACAACTTAATTTCTTCACCTAGATTCCTCATACAATTGACAATCTCATCTATACGCAAGAAGTAATTAGCTGTGATTTCATTACTATGCATCTTAAGAGTTTCATACCGTATTCTGAGAGTTTGAAGCTTAGCACATTTTACCTGATCATCTCCTTCGTAGCTTAGAATGATTTTGTCCCATGTTTCTTTAGCTGATTTGAACTGCATGACCTTGACAAATTCTGATTGTGTCAAACTTCCCAATAAGACAGTAACAACTTTGGCATTGAGTTCATATTTCTTTCTATCTGCTGTATCTGTAGGAATTGTTGATGCATATGTATATCCTCCTTCCACGGTGCCCCAAACATCTGTTCCAAGCGATTGTAGATATGATGTGGTTCTTATCTTCCAGTAAACAAAATTGCTCCCATCGAATATTGGTGGTTTGATGGATCCCTCTCTTTCGTGATTACTCATCCTAATGGATCTTCCTTCAAGCGATCAAGCTTCTTCTAAAGAACCTGCTCTGATACAAATTGTTGGAAATAATACTGAGAGGGGGGGGGGGGGGGGGGGGGTTGAATCAATATTAGAAAATCAAACACTTTTTCATTTTCATACTCAGATTCATATACGCTACTTCAGTTAAGGCAACCCGTGTGTATACGCAACTGTGTTTAATGCAACTAGCATATATACAGTAAACTTATGATTCAGTTAGTTGATCTTTAATGAGTACATCAGAACATTATTAACCATGTAGAGAGTAAACAAGTGAAGTAAAACAGAACAGATCATCACACATGAACACCATGATATAAGGTGGAAACCCAATGTGGGTGAAAACTACCTGCTCCAATTCGTCTCTATCTTCTTTTAATAAGAAACTTCTTTTTACAATATTTCTATACTGGTGCAGTCTTATACTAGTATGCAGGCTTCTACCTGAAGAAGGCTACAACCTTCTCTCGTTCTCCAGCTTTTCCTGGAAGGGAGCTACAACCCCCTTAGCTCTTATACGAGCTGATGTACTAGTACATAGGTGCTGACCTACAGAAGGCTACAACCTTCTCTTTTTTTCCAGGGACCACGTTTCATAAATTTTCATACTGGATCCATAAATACAAAACAATCACCACTGCAATACAATCATTAATTCCGAATCACCCAACAACTAAATCACTGAAACCCTGTCATCAAAACACAGTCACCGGAACACAGAGTAGAGCCTAGAACTCTGCAACAACCACTAGAACCAACAACAACCTCAAACATCAAATCTCATAATGTATATGCTACTTGACTGTGTTGAACCAACGTGTATACGCCCTTTCACCATAGAGAACCCGTGTACAGATCTGAAAATAATTACTTATACCTTTGCCGCAATTTTCAACTTCAGATATACCCAGAACATAAGATATAAAGGATAAAACATGCGTCAATATTCAGATCTATTCATGATCATACCAAATAATGATAATGCATTTTAGTCTTCATGATCTTGGTCCATCAACCTTTATCAACCGCATAGTTGCCTCCTAGGTTCAGATTAAGAAAAGCATCACAAACCCATAACTAGCATACTAGATCTCACGCTTCATCAGATATTCATCACTTGCACACCCCACCACTTGGCCTAATGATCTTCTCCTTATATAGGTTTAGGCTTCTCTCAATACCATGGTCCAAAACCATGTAGAATCAATACCTTGGACTCAATACCTGGGGTCAATACTTCAAACCAAATACCATGGACCAATACCAAAATACCATGGACCAAATACCACGAACCAAAGCATAGTTTTCCAACATGTACGCGCCTTTCTTTCTGTGAACCTGCATGTGCACATATACACGCCTTTTGTTCATATAACCCACGTGCATATGCACTTTCATCAAGGTTAACCTGTGTATACCTCTTTCTGATCATTAATTCTTTGCTCTTGACTTGCTGCACTATGATTTGTCATCTAACTGAGTTGCCATCAAGGACAACACCTGTATCATACCTCTGAGTGAGTTGCCATCAAGGACAACACCTGTATCATACCTGTATCATAATGCCAACAAAAAGAAGCAAGTCCAACTGGAGCCAAATGGGTACTTTGACAAGTTGATGTGCATGACCACCAACACACACTTGAAGATTAGCACGGACACTATGCATTAGTGTGCTGCCGGTTCAGCCACACCTAAGAAGATCATGCACATGTTAGCATATGAGTTGGATGAAGGGGCCGAACCAATGCACCAGTTGCAACAAAAGCAAGATTTCACTTCAACAAGATTTCACTATGAGGTGCATACTCACCATCATGGACGACCAAGCTTGGCATCAACTCACTAGCTTCACCATCACAAGCATGTCAAAGAGTTGGTCTCACCATAGCAGAGCGAGTGTTAGTGATGTCTTGCAAGGCTTGCTCAAGCCATGTTGTCTCACATGAGTACATGTGCATTATAATGTTGAGTCATGTCAAGTGTAAGTCAAGTGTCAACAGTTGGATGTAACAATCATATAGTAGGTGAAGAGCCATGAGGGTAGTTGAACTGTCAATAAGGGGAATTTCAAGGGTCACCCCATCCTTTGCTATAAATAGTCCCTCATAACTTATTGGATGGGCTTTTGGTTAGCCAAGCTTCTACTAAGACTATTTTGAAGAAGGCTTGGATAGTATTATAACGCGCCTTGGCTTCTCCACTACACGGAGCTAGTACATCTCTTTGGAGGAGCAGACAGATGTGGTTGTAACGTTCCACTGTTGGGGCTAGCAGGTTTACATGGATGTGTTGCATGATTGTGACTTACACTTCTTTATATAATAAGAGCCAACACATTTTCATGCATATGTTGTTATTGTAGTTGGTATGCTCCGGTTTCTTTAATGATATGTGTTGGTTAACTTACGTACTTGTGTATGAACTAATTCACATGAAATTATATGAATCTTGTTGTTAATGTGTTGCATATGTTGTTAATGTTGTCACCTTCCGTATTTGTGTATGAACTAATTCACATGCAATTATATGAATCTTGTTGTTAATGTGTTGCATATGTTATTAATGTTGTCACCTTCCGTGTCGACTGCTCTGCCAGACATCAGACAGAACTTTCACTTGAACCTCGCTATAACAACCATCACAGTCGTCTCAGACTGATCTGTGAGTGTTGTACGTGTTGTCTTACCTTGTATGATGTGACTGCCACATCCGAGTGGACTGCTCCGTCGAAAGCTGTGCATGTCCTTTCTGGTGTGTGTTCCTAGCCGAGTTGGGATTGATCCCTTTCAACCTGGAACTCACCTTCACCTCCTTCCCCTTTCAAAGTGTTGCAACCTCTCATACCCCTTCCTTGACTCACTGCATCAATCACACCCTTGCTATTGATAGAGTTATCTTACTTTCCTCTGTACAACATCACGATCAAGGCATACCTTACAACCCATTGTTGGGACTCCTACACTAAACGGTCTGAGGTCTAATTGGGACTTCTTACCAGGGAGATCCCCTTGACCTGTTGGCGGATCCATCACCATCAACATTTCTGACACTAGAAGGAGGGCCTGATGACAAGTTGTGTCCTCTCATCCAGTTTTGAACCTTTGCATATCTTTCATGGAGTCTTGCACTCTTCTTCCCCCGAGGTGTTTTTCGAATCGTGAATATGTCTCCATCTCGAGGAAGCTTTTCAATCTCTTGTCCACTCACATGTATGGCGGTGAAGGCGAAGTGGCCTAGCCTAAGCACTTACATAACTTTCTTTTCATGATTTATGAGGAAGATGAGTTTTCTCTATTTCGTTGGGTGCTCAGCCTATCGGCTGACACTGTGTACTCATTTGAGCACTTCTACGATCTCATTGAAGACACATTCTATCATTTTGATCCAGACTATCTTGACTAGAAATTGTTACAGCAATGGAGGGCTCCGCATGAATCCATTATTGATTTTTGGCAGCACTTCCGTGACTTGCAGTTTCAAGCTCTGAAGAGCCAGATGAAATTCACTTTTCTTTGGGACTGGTTCAAGTATTTCCTTAATAAATCTTCACATCCCAAGAGAAAGCTTGAGATCAAGCCTCGCTCAACATTCTTCATTGATGGAGCTGTGCAATCTCATGTGGGAGTAGGCACTGTCTCAACTGACTATCCACCTCCCTCTCATTCAATAGCTCCACCACTTCCCAGTGATGTTGAGGATCATGCTCACACACCTATTCAACCTTCACACTCTCCCAACATCACTCCACTCAATTTTCATGCAGATTTGGTTATGAGTCCTTCGAGTTCTCATATGCATTCCTTTCTTTGACCTCCGGCTTCGCACCTGGGTGTTCCTCTGGATGATGATGTCTTGTGTTCATCCATTCCAGACTCTTCATTTGTTGTGAACGAGGAACAACCCATTGATGGTGTTGGTGTTGCACAACCAACATGCGTTGTCATTCATGAAGAGTATTAGTGGGAGTTTGAGCCTCAAAAATTGGTGAAGGATGACTCCCTTCTGTCTGAGCCCCCTCTGCTCTTTCCTAACATCGTTGGTGAAACTACCATCCATGATTTCGCATGTGTGTCTTCATCCATGGATGCACCCGTTGTTGATATTTTGCAGGACACACCGTATGTTAGCCCATCATCCAACAATGGAGAGGACCAATCATTCACTAGAAATCCACTTGATATTTCATCTGATTTTCCTAGAAATGCAAAGGTTGAACATCCTTCCTCCTCAGCTACCCCTTTGTGTGATTCATCAAATCATGAGGAAGCCAACCAACATCCTAAATTTTCTGATCTTGGTTGTCATGATCTCTTCACCTCATCATCTGATCATGATGTTGATTCACTCGTTTTTAATCTATCTAAGCCACTGGTCTATGAAGATCCATATTCCAGCAAAGTCCAAACCCCACAGACCGTTGAGGCACTTCAACCCAAGCTAATGGTTATGTCAGGCCCTTGCTGTCTTGAGGTTGGTTTTGCTTTTGATCAGGAAATTATTCAAACACTCAAGGCTCCTCATCACTCATCTGTATGCACTCAATATCAATCTTACACATAGATCACACTTCCTCCACTTGAACTGCACGATCCCATTTTTCATGCATTAGAGGAGTCTTACATTGCAAGCACTTGTTCACGAGTCAAATTATCTTTGTTTCTTTCGTTTTCTTGCATGTCTTAGTCAAGAGTGTACTTATGCTTCAAAGTTTCACGTAGTGTCACACAACACCATAATAAGTCCACATACTGCCCGTCATGCACATGCACTCACTTATGTCCTGTGGGCACTTTGAAACACAAAGTGTGGTTGTCTTCATTGTTATATCTTTCTTGGTTACTGGTATGGACAACTAGGTTGCTCATGGACCAAGCCTTCACTAACATGGGTCTACCAATGCACCGATGGCTGCATTTGAAGTATCACTTCACGTGATTAGGCCCATGCATCGTTAGTGTAGGAGTAGGAGTAGTGTTTTATTTCAGTTGTTTGCTTGCATGCTTGTCTTCTTACATGCTTTGTTTGCTTGTTTGTTTACTTGCTTCGCTTTCATTTTTTCTTCTACTCTTTCTTTGCTTTGTTGATTGTTAGTTCATTTGCTTGTTTCATTCGTAGGTTAGTTTGCATGAAGCCATGTGTGACTCATGAAACGAGCTGGGTAAAGTGCAAGAGGGATTGTACAACTATCACTACTTGGTTATCTCTCATCTTGCCTCTGTATGATGAGCTTGTTACTTTTAGTCCATGATACGTTGAAGGAAAATACATACTGTTCGAGGTGAACCTTGGTGAAAACAAAATGCTTGTGCACTAACTAGTGCCACCTTCTCTAGTCGATTTTTTTTGGGTTAACCCTTGTCAGCTCAATCAAGTGGAGTAAGGTGAGGGGGAAAACCTTAACAAGCATGTCAAAGATACAATAAACTACTTCTCTGCTGGAACAACCTCTTTTTCTCTCAATAAGTCAAGATCGCTCTTCTGCCTCTGAAATGAATAAGTGCTATGCACAATGAAAAATGAAAAAAAATGAAAAGTAAAAAAAAATTCAAAGTGAAAAATGAATAAGGCGAAAGAAGAGAAAGGCTTCCTGCGCAGGGAGGTGATGCAAGTAACTCGACCTGGGTACTGACCAGGCTCGTTGGCAGTTGAGGCATGCTTGTGTTCCTATGTGACTCCACCGAGGTACTGTCCAGGCCTGCTAGTAGTGGAGCAACACTAGAGATGAAACTAAGACTTTGACGACTATATTGCTTGTGCACCTATATACCCCTCAACCACAATCGAAACAACTATGTTAACTTGGCTTGGGATGTGTGTCAATCGATCAAGAGTCTAGTAGATGCTACATCTTACAATTAAGCCAGTGTGAAGCTAAGATGAGCTAAGAACTGAACAATACTTCTAGAGGTGTTAAACTTTCTTTTCATGAACAAGGTCCATCAAAGAGCTAGAGTTCTACCAGTGTGTTGCCAAGTGTTGTAGCGGCTACAACCACCCTCCAAAATTTTGCCTTAGCTTGTTTTGGAGCCTCCTACCAACCTTACACAACATCTTGTGTTGCTTCGTCAAGTCCTCAAGCTTCAATGTCTTTCTTGCACAAAGGCAGCCTGTCGATCACAGTTTGATCTTTTCCCTTCATAGGCTGCTCACTCGTACTTGGTCCAGCTGCTGGCTGAGCAGCTTCCCATTGAAAATTGCACATTTCTAGAGGGCAACCAACCTTCCCTCCAAAAATTGTGAAATTCTCTCTGACAACCTACTGGGCTCCAGGATTACGCAATCCTACCAGCCAACCCTCCCAACAAGATTTGCGTGAATTTTCCCAGTAGCAGGCTGTTCAGCTCAGGATTTGTGCAAATCTAGGTAGTATTCAGCAGCTCTACCCAGAAATTGCAAAAATCTCCTAGGCAGTCAACCAAACACCCAACCAAAAATGCACATTTCCTTCTAGCAGTCGAGCAGTCTCTTGCATGTGCAGTTGAGTTGACCGATTCCCTCCCGGACTGAGAAAAATTGACTTGTATGCATGGGCTGCTTCTCCCAAGGCAGCATGCAAAGGCATACCTTGTTTCAGGGATCTATTTTTAGCAGTTGGAGGTTACATGCAAGGATCATTTCATTAACCTCCTACCAAGTGTCGCTTCCCCTAGATTTGTGGCATGCACATCACAACCTCGATGTTATATAAACTCATCAATCGGATGCTGCCGAGCTCATTCCTCACATCAACCTTGCAACTCTGACATACCACATCACACCTAGGAGAATTTTTCACATCGAACTCATCCGTTTTGGTGTAAGCCCATTTCCCATGGCTTTTGTTGCATTTCTGTCGCTTTTTGGGTTTTCACTTGTATGAGTATTGTTTGCTTGATTTCTTTGAATGCTTGTTGTCATTTACATGTATGTTAGCTTGTCCTATCTGTGTTTCAGTTTTCATTGCTATTTCACTACTGTCACATGCATGAAATTGTTTTTCACGGATGCTCGTCCAACCGATGAACTGCCTCACCCACATGCATGTTGATCTATTTGTTGAATATTTCATTCATGTTTTGCATGCACTGTTAATCACTTCTACTATCAGTTAGCGTCGCCATGCATTCAATGAATTACTTGCTTTCGGTTGCCCGTCGGCATGTTTGGCCAACCTTGGCCCGAACTCTGCCTTCACCAAGGCTGCATTGTGCAATTTGGGAAAGGAAAGCTCACCTTCCTCTCTAGATTTACGCATTCCTAACCAGCACTAGCCTCTAGGAATATTTTGTGGATTTCTGGAGGACAGTGGCTGCTTGGCCCAAGAAATTGTGCAAATATGTCCCTAGGCCAGCAATCCTCCTTAGCTGGAATTGTGCATTGCACAATCCCAGCAGTAAACAACGAGACTGACTATGCATTGTGCAGTTCCAATAGTCATTCAGTCTCCCAACAGCCCAGATTGTGCCTTGTGTAGTCTTGGCAGTCAGTCTCTTGACCTCCCGACTGAAATAGCACAACCTTCATGATCATTCATCGAGGTATGTTAGAAGTCAGTTCTCATGTTCATTTTGGTTTTCAACTGGCAGATTGTTTGCCATTAGTGTTTCCATATCTCAAGGTATTGTAGGTGTTCATTTTCCTCTCAACAGTACAGGTACAATGGTTTCCAGGAGAGCAGAGACGAAGACACCATTCAGAGAATTCTTGGAGATGCGGTCGATCAAGTGTCTATGAGCTTGCCTACTCACGAAGACATCAAGTTGTTCGTAGACAAGGACATCAAGCAGCAACATCACAACGAGCAACATCGTGAACAACATCTGTAGGCAACATACCAAATGCAGCGAACGCAATGAATACAACGAATGCAAGTTGAAGGTTGTTGACAACACAGAGGCGAACCAAACACTGCAAGATCAAGCAGATCCACTGATAATGAAAGAAACTTTGGAGATTGAGGCTATGAGGTGACAGCACGATATGAAGATTGCACAAAGATAGAGAATGGAATGAAGAAGGAGTTTCATGTGCTAGATAGACGAATGAGTTGCAGTAGGATCAAGAACAACAATGGGCTCAACATGCACTCACAGATGGAACTGTGCCCGGACAAGTTAAAGATCCATTCCAGTAGCTAACACGGAGCAGACATGGTGAGTAGTGTGGTTGATCACATGCAAGGGATTCAACAACATGCATGTCATGGTGCACACACACGCAATCCAACCCATTCAACACACTCACCAAGGCGAAGACAAGAAGCAAGTCCAACTGGAGTTGAATGGGTACTTCAACAAATTTATGCGCATGACCACCAACACACACTTGAAGATCAACACAGACACTATGAATCAGTGTGCTACCAGTTCAGCCGCACCCAATAAGACTATGCGCATGTTAGCAGATGAGTTGTATGAAGGGGCCAAACCAATGCACCAATTGTAATGGAAGCAAGAGTTTGCATCAACAAGATGTCACCATGAGGTGCATGCACACCATCACAGATGACCAAGCTTGGCATCAGCTCACCAACTTCAACATCACAAGCATGTCAAAGAGTTGGTCTCACCACAGCGGACCAAGTGGTAGTAATGTCTTGCAAGGCTTGCTCAAGCCATGTTGTCTCACATGAGTACATGTGCATTGTAATGTTGATTCATGTCAAGTGTAAGTAAAGTGTCAACAACTGGATGTAACAGTCATAGAGTAGGTGAAGAGTCATGAGGGTAGTTGAATTGTCACAAAGGGGAATGTCAAGGGTCACCCCACGGTTTGCTATAAATAGTCCCTCATAACTTATTTAATGGGCTTTTGGTCAGTCAAGCTTCTACTAAGACTATTTTGAAGAAGGCTTGGACAGTATTATAACGTGCCTTAGCTTCTCCACTGCACAGAGCTAGTACATCTCTTTGGAGGAGCAGGAAGACGTGGCTGTAACATTCCACTATTGGGGCTACCAGGTTTACATGGATGTATTGTATGAGTGTGACTTACACTTCTTTATATAATAAGAGCCAACACATTTTCATGCATATGTTGTTATTGTAGTTGGAATGCTTCAGTTACTTTAATGATATGTGTTGTTTAACTTACATACTTGTGTATGAACTGATTCGCGTGCAATTATATGAATCTTGTTGTTAATGTGTTGCATATGTTGTTAATGTTGTCAATGTCCATGTTGACTTCTCTGCTAGACATCAAATAGGCCTTTCACTTGAACCTTGCTATAAAAACCGTCCCACTCATCTCAGACTGATCTGTGTGTGTTGTACGTGTTATCTTACCTTGTATGATGTGACTACTGCATCTGAGTGGACTTCTCCATTGGAAGATGTGCATGTCCTTTGAGTTGTGTGTTCCTAGCTGAGTTGGGACTGATCCCTTTCAACCTGGAATTCAATTTCACCTCCTTCCCCTTCAGAAGTGTTGGAACCTCTCATACTCCTTCCTTGACTCACTACATCAGTCACACCCTTGCTACTGACGGAGTTATCTTACTTTCCTCTGTGTGAAATCGTGGTTAAGGCATTACCTTATGACCCACTTCTAAGAATCCTACACCGAACGGTTTGAGGTCTAATTGGGACTTCTTACCAGGGAGACCCCCTTGACATGTTGGTGGGTCTAGCACCATCAACAGAAGGACATCGAGGAAGAATGATTCTATCATGTTTGTGGTTGATATATTGAGCAATGTAGCTCACTTCATTCCAGTGAATATTACTTATTCAGCTAGTGAGGTGGCACAATTATTCATTAGGGAGATAATGAGATTGCATGGTGTTCCGAAGAAGATTGTGTCCAAAAGGGATGCTTAAGTTCACTTCCAAGTTTTGAAAGGAGATGTTTGCAGGTTTGGTGAAAGAGTTGGCCTTCAATACAACTTATCATCCATAGATAGATGGACATACAGAGAGGTTCAATAAGATTCTCGAGGATATGTTGAGGATGTATGTCATGCACAAGAAGAGCGGATGGGAGGAATACCTTCCATTGGTTGAATTTGCTTACAACAATGGTTATTAGGAGTCATTGAGGATGAGTTCATTTGAGGCATTTTATGGGTGGAGTTGTAATACATCCATAAGCTGAAGTGATCCAGTGAAAAGGGTACTTATTAGAATGAATATGTTGACATAAATGGACAGGAAATGGAGGTTATAAATAAGAACTTATAGGGAACATAGGATGAGAAGAAAAGTTATGCCAACCAACATAGAGAATTTAAGGAGTTTCAGGTTGGGGAGCATGTGTATTTGCACATCAAGCCCAACAAGAGCTACTTGATGATTAGATCATGTACCAAATTGGCACTTTGGTATTGTGGGCCGTTTGAGATCCTTGCGAGGATTGGACTAGTGGCCTACAAACTTTCACTTCCTTCGACAGTGAAATTCCATGATGTTATCCATGTTTCTTTACTTAAAAGATATGTAAAGGATGTTGATCGTGTTATTGATTGGTATATATTGCAGGTGGAGCTAGAAGGAGAATTCTAGCCAGAACCTCAGTGCATATTGCAAATGAAACAACTCGTGCTCTGGAACAAAGCAATTGAGCAAGTTAAAGTGCAGTGGAAGAACTTTGGGCTCGATGAAGCTACACGGGAGATGGTTGATCAAATGTTGGCTATGCATCCTTCATTATTTGTCGGTGGATAAAAATGTGTTTTTTGGTATTTTTACCTATTTATGTATCGTTTCTATCGCAAATACCACAATGAGTTGTGTTATAAAGCTCCAATAAGTGGTATGGTTATTAGGTTGTCATGTTTGTCTTGATGGTTTTTCTTTTGAGTAGGTTGTTCATTGTAAATACTACAATGAACTAGGTTATAAAGCTCGATGGGCAATATGTTTTGGTTTTCAATGGTTTTTCTAGTTGTAGGTGTCATAGAACACCAAGGACAATTTTCCCCTAAAGGGGAGGGGTTTGTAACAACCCTAGATTAACAGTTCATGTAATAAAGTTAATAAAGGAAAAATAATACCAAGGTCATGGGACACTTTCCCAAGTTGAATGTTGGGAAAAATATCCCAGTGGGCATCACGTTTTGTGTATTTTGGCTAAGGGGAAGTTGGAAAAGGCAATGACAAAGGATTTCAAAAGGAAAAAAAATGCATTATTGGCTTTTCTTTGTGAAAATAAAGGAAATTAGGAGAAAAGGAAGGTGAAAGGTCACAAGTTGCATGCGAGGACGAAGTTGAAGGCAAATTTAGGAAAATTAAGGAAAATGAAGGAATTAGAGGCATCAATAATAAAAAGGCCTATGAGGATCAGTTCATAGCTTTCATTGGTTTAGCTTTTGTTAGTTCAGTTTTAGAATTGGTTTCAGAGAGGAGAAGAGCACCAAGAGGAGAAGGAAAGCAAGAAAGCAAAGGAAGGACAAGCAAAGTAAAGGAAAGAAAAAGAAATCAAAGGAAAGTAAGGTTCAAGCAAGAAAAGGTTGGATCAAGCAACTTCAATGGGAATACTTGTAGGTAACAGGTGCATGTATGATTTCCTAGCTGGTTTTAGCATGCATGGTATGTGCACATCTGTATTTGGTTTCATTACTATCATTGGTATGGGTTTTGCTGAGTTTCGATGGTGGTTTTAGCCTTACCTTGCCATTTCCGGATAACCATGGTGTGATTGGATTCTTCCTTGGTTGAGATTTGGATTACCAGAAGGTTTTGGATCTGGGTGAGGTGGTCTCAGGAAAATACCAAGGGTTGGGGGTGGATATGTTTTTCTACAGGAAGCCCTCAACAGGTGGGTGGAGATAGGAAAATTCCTCAAGGGGTGGTGGAGGAAATTTGAGGCATCCAAGCTCTGTTTGGTTTTTTGATCTCGGGACTAGTTTAGGTGAGATCATAGTATGGTGAGGGTGGAGGTGGTTTAACCTCTGTATTCTCTTGATTATTTATTGATTTGTTTATCCCATGAGATCCCACATTCATGCTTGGAATATGGCATGGGGGTGTTTGGTTGAAAGAGAGATTTGTTTCAACCCAATATATGGTCAGTTGGTATGTGGAAGTCCCTGACTTGGTTGTCTTTTTCATATTGTTAATAATAGCTAAGTTTATCTTGTCTTTGATGAATAATTATACTTGTTATGATGTGGCTTTAATGATTGTTCTTTCAGTGTTATCTATTTGATTATATGCTAGTTATAAGCATGGTTATATGAAATATTTAAGTATGAATCTTATCACATTTTAAATAATAAATGTATGGATAATGAATGCATGATCTAATTGGTGTTACGATAACTATTGTGAGAAGGAATTGGTCCTTCTTGTTACACCCCAGGTAAGTTTCAAATCCATATGTTCATATATGCATTAATGACCCATAGGTTGCATGTTTACCATGTGTTTGACGAAATTCCTGTCTTAGTTGGGAGGGGTTAGGTAAAGTCCTTGTTCCTTTTTTTGGTTTAGAGGCTTTGTTTCTATGCTCTTTATCATTTATGGAAGTTTCATTGAGTTCTAAGAAGAGGCCTGAGTCATAGCCATGAAAAAGTGGCTCAGAATTCAGGGTCGCTGGTACATAACTAATTGGAAAAGTTCATAGTCGCTCGGAAGTAGGATTATGGGAGTGAATGAAGGCTTACAGTCGCTTAGAGGTCTTGTAGAGGGAGCAACTGAGGATCCAGGTTAGTGAAAAGAGAGAGTCATCTTAGGGATTGGACATCTGGAGTGGTTGGGTAGCTCCTAAAGGTCCTGTAACACTTGAGGGAAGTCAGTAAAGTCTTAAGTCATTGGCTCCATTTCCTTAAGGTCCTATAGGAGGTTGAGTATTATCATAGTGACCCCCAGCTCATGTTTACCTCAAGAAAATTGGTGAAAATGGGTAAATGTGGGAGGAGGTGGTTACATCTATCAAGTCTTCGATCAGTTCTTGGTCTGGTATATCTACTGAAGAGGCCTGGCAACAATGGATTTCTCTCTCATATTCTTGTCATGTACAACATTTCCTCTGATTATTTGCTGAGGAATATGTATTTCTGATACTAGAACAATATTTAAAGATGTTTCCTCCTCTTCGAGGTCTATTGCTGGTAAAGTAATGGCCATTTTGTGTCATTTCCCCCAAGAAAGGGATGCACACAAAGTTAGGGTTATAGAAGCAAAAAATCCCGATCAATCCCTTCCTTGGGATTTTTTCAATGGGGCATCCATTGCCTTAGGGGATCGCTATCATGGTGATTTTACTTTACACATATCAACCTTTTATTACTTTCATTTCTCTATGGGATTTGGACTAGGGTTGAAAAACTTTGCAAAATTATTATCTTGCTGCAATCTTCTTTATTTTGCCATTGACCTAGGGATTTCAAACATTCAGTTGTTTGGTGACTCTTTGCTTGTGATTAATTGGCTTAATAGTGCTCAAGCTTGTAGAAATATTTTTTTGTCTCCAATATTGGACCATAGAATTAATATAAAAAATTATTTTATCTCCCTTTCATGTCATCATACACTCAGGGAGCAGAACATGGAGGTAGATCGATTGTCCAAGGCAACTTTAGTTCTGGAACATGGAACTTGGCAGGTTCAAGAGGTTCTTTATGGTGTTTCTTCCTCATATGTTCGTGGTCTAATGACGATGCTTGTTATTACAAAGGCGGGAGATGTTACATAATTTCTATTTTTGCATCTCTTTTCTTCATATCCAATGCTATAGGAGCTTATTTTAATGCTCTTTTTTGGCTCTTGGTGTGAGCATATATGTACATATTATGGGTACAATTCCGAGACTTGATCCCAACCTATCTCTGTGACTTTATTTTTTTATCGCTTAGTCCTCATTCCAATATTTATGACTCTTTTGATGATATCTGTTCTCAACAAATTTTTGTGTAAAGCACAGGGCATACACACTTGATGTGTTTACAGAATGTAATTTTATTATCTTTAATAAAAATTATGATTTTTTTTCTTCGTGAAAAAAATTAATAATTATAATATTTAATTTTTCAAAATTTCAAAATTGTATTGGTGAAAGTTTTTGTGAAATTTGAGATATATATGAATTCATCTAGTAGTGATGAAGCATTAAAATATGAATCCGATCCAATCAATTCCAAAAAAAATGACGAAAAAAAATCAAAACAAGAAATAAAAACATATTTCATGTTTTTTATAAATACATATCAACTATATTTTTAAATTTAAAAATAAAAATTTAATCATTAATATTAAGGAGTAATTTTTGTTTTCTAATTAAAATAAGTGTAAGATTGATCACACATCAATTATATTAATTTTTTAACTTAAATGATTAAAATATTATTTTAATCTTCGATATTATGAATTAAATTTTATCTCTCTCTTTTTTTTTTTTTTATAAATTTATGTATTCAAGCTTCTGTGATCCGTGATTTCTACCGAAATACTTTGCTTAAATTTTATCTTTTAATTAAAATAAGTGACATGCGAATTTTGAATTTTGTGTTCTATTTTAGAGAAAAATTTGAAAAAAAAAAAAATATTTAATAAAAAATTATATACTAAAAATATTAATTTATAATTATATATTATTTTTATTTTATAACCTATTATTCTTTCAATTTTATTTTATTGAAATATTAACATTCTGTTTCGTCTTAAAATATGTTAAAAATTATTAAGAAAAATATTATATAGACAACTTTATTTAGAACTTTACTCAATAAAATTTATCTATTTTAAAATGATTTTTTTATTATTTAAAGTCAATGAATTCATTTAGAAATTAAATCCTTCTGTTTAAAAATACCAAACATAATATATTTAATTTTTTTTATCACTTGTTTAATAATGATTCATTATTTATAATTCATGCATATATTTTATTTTAAAAAATAAAATTAAAGTCTATGGGTAAAGAATAGACGGTGATGGGGCATACCGTTAAGTCACTCTGTGATGTGAAAGTCATAGGTTGGAAACTTCATGGGAAAATTCTAGTCATGTTAAGGGCTAGTGTGGCCAAGGCTGAGCGAGATCATTAGGTGATTTTGACGGCTTAGATGCCCCTTGGTCGCGGATTCTCAAGCCAAAGGTTAAGCCTATAGTCATCTCTAGAGGACACAAACAACTTGACCGAAAAAAAAGTTAAAAAATATCTAAAGATGAACGGAAGGAGTGCATTGCAACCATATGGAGATATATAAATAAAGATGTAACTACTTGTTGTAGCGGCTACAACCACCTTCCAAAATTTTTCCTATGCTTTGACTTTGGAGCCTCCCTTCTTATCTACAACAACTCATCTTACACTGATCTAGGTATTCATGTTTCGAATGAGACTAATCTTTTCATTTTCACTTGTGTTTGCTCACGTAGTTGATTCTTCTAAGTCACAAGCTGATCTCCCAACTTGGTCACACAAAAGTTATGGGATTGCCTCTAGAAACTGTGCAATCCTTGAAGGAAGTCAACCTTGATGATTGGAATTGTGCAGTTCAGACTGGCAGTCAGCCTTGAACTCAGAAACTGCACAGTAAGGGAAGGCACTCAGCCTTGATGATTGGAATTGCGCTGATTAGATTGGTAGTCAACCTTGATCTCATAAATTGCACAGTCATGGAAGGCAGCCCAACACTAAGCCCAAAAACTGTACAACCCTCACTAAGCTTAGAAATTGTACAGTGCACACTGAGACATAAAGTTGCCCAGTTCTCCAGAACTACCCAATCTTGCCCGACAGTGTGTATGACAAGTTTATCCTTGAAATGAAATAAAACTAAAGGGAAAAAAGTATCCCTACGAAGTACAGATCTACTATTAGTTTCCTAAAGGTGGCACATTGCTATTTTTAGAAGTTTCCGCCAAGTGTTGCTTTTGTCCTTGATCTCGGGCATGTGCGTCATAAAACTTTGTTTGCTCAAATCTAGTTAATTGACACCTCTAGAGCTCATTTGAGCATTCAATATTGGAGCTCTAACATTCCTAAAGATATCAACAAACCTTTGGTGGGATCATCATTGCTTTTCCAAGTGAGTTTTTCTTTTATCGCTTTTTGCCACTTTTCTATCGCTCTTTGTCGTTTGACTTGTGTGAGTTTTGCTTCACTTGTTTCACTTCTTGGTTACTAGAATTTTAACTTCCTTTAGCTTGTAGAAGTGTTGTTTCAGTTTGTCATTTTCCTTTCACAAGTGTCGCATTTATTTTCTTGATTTTGCACCAACAATTGCTATCTCAGTGACTCTCCTCACATACTTGAGTTTCTTTATGTTCATTGAGTTTCTACACTTGTTTTCATTGATTTATCATCACTTAGTCAAATCTTCACTGAAGATTGCATTATCAATAAATTTTACTCATTTTTCACGCCTCCATCAGGTAGATCTGCACTTCCTTTGGCCAGAGTTTTCCTTGCCTAGCTGGGCACTGTGCAATCTTAAGGCTTAAGCTCCAAGATTGGCCTTTGGAACTACATAGTGCAGAGTAAAGGCCAATCCCAATTGTGCATTGCATAATTCTAGGGCTCATCCTATCAACCTTGGCCACTGAGACTGTGTAATGCGTAGTCTCTCCTAGGCTCTTCCCGGGATGAACTGTGAATTGTACAATCTTAAGACTTGGGATACACCCTTGGCTGATGGGACTATGAAATTCATAGTTCCCATAGCCTGTCAGTCCCTCTTGTAGGTGAAAATTTCACAATCACTCTCGTCAGATGCTCGGATTGCTGCTTGATCATGCTATGAAGTTAAATTTGCAAGAGCTAATGTTTTCTTGCCATGAGTGTCCTTTCTGTTGCACAAGTACCACACTCATGAAGCACTTCTCTCCAACAATCATTGTTACCATGGCACCAAAGAAAGTTGATTCAAGAGAGACCACTAAAAGAAGTACTGGGGAAGCAGTTGAGAAAGTTCTAGTTAACTTGCCAATATATGTAGACACTCAAGTATTCATAGAAAACAAGTCAACGCTAACATGGAAACAAGTCCAACAACAATCTAGTACAAGATTTGGGAAAGAGAAAGTTACTGATAGAAACGAGGGAGAAAAAAGTTGTAGAGTGAAATTAGATTCAATATTTATGTAGGAAACTTTGGAAGAAAAAGAAAAAGGAAGTAGAGGATACAAAGACCAGAGTAGAGGAAGAGAGAAAAGTAGAGCTTGTAGGTAGTAGAACTGAGATCGAAGCAAGCATAACAAGGATCGAAGGAAGAATGGGAGCTGAGGAGGAAACAACAAGAACAGAAGCAGAAGGAGGAAGGAGAATAAAAGAAAGGTGTAATGATAGAAGAAATAGTGCCAATTCAAGAATGAAACCAACTAGGAGTAGAGGGAAAGAATGAAAATATGCAGGACTAGGATCTTGCTCAGCCGATCGAAGATTTGATTGAAGTTGCAAACATGGAGTTGGGACCAGAATCGTAGGATGAAGATATTGATATGATGTTGAATACCTTGTAGGTCATCGTTCAACCTCTACCACCTCCAGCCACAGAGTTAGCCCCGAGCAATTATCATGCATCACCTGCATTCATTAGAGAAATGGTGATTGCGGTGGACACCAGTAGGAATTCAAATTCCATTACTGAAGCTAACTTGGCCTTCATGGGTATGAAAAGATAAAAATCTTAGTATTTGATGATCGAGAGCAATAAATTGATAAAAAATCTACAAGTTGCTTGATAAAGGATATAACAGCTCCACGAAGCAATGTATAATGCAACTCCCACACAGGTATGCTTGGGGGAAATGATAACAACGATACTTGGTTAGGTATCAACACTTAAAGAGACCATGCAAGGCCTCTATGAGGAGCTCATGGCCATACATAAGGAAGTTGTCCACGTGCATAGCCTAGAATGGTAGAGTAAGGAAATTTTCAAGACTCTTAGGAATGTGCAAACTGCCATCACCACCATGCAAGAATGGACAAGGAAATATAAAGGGGCACTGCTTACTTTGGTAAAGAAGATGAAGATAGGAGCAGAGTTGGAGAAAGAAAGAATTTGAATGTTGATTCAGAAAAACAAGCATCTTGCCTCATTCGTTGGAAACATTCAGGCCCCATATGTACGACTGTACGACAGTATTGGACTTCATGGTGAGAACCCACAAGACCCCATCAGTCAACTCACTCACCAAAGCTAAACGCAAACACCAATTCAGGGAGGATATTGAAGAGTACTTGGAGTAGTTGAGACATGTTGCCACCAGGGAAGACTTGGAGCTGAGCGCACATAACATGCAGAAGTTCATCAGTGGTCCTGTCAAAGTCAAAAAATGCTTCTCATGATTCATAATGAGTTTCACATAGGTTCTAAGACAGTGTACCTGGATGCCATGGAGGCTAGAATCCGCTTCCAGCAAGACACCATTAAGAAGTTTGGGGACAAGATCACACAATACCAAGCTTTGAACCAATATTTGACCGAGAAGCAGCAAGTGGAGGTGGTTGAGCTACACTTCCCCCAAACTTTAGAATCATAGTTTTGTGTCTTGTTAGGTTGTCCCTACCCTATTTTGTCTTATATGGGTACAAGTGGAAAATGTAATATTATTTGTAATTATGTTGTAAGTGAAATTCCAAGTGTCAATATTGGAGTATGAAAAGTCATCATGTAATGTAATGTTTTATTTTGTGAATAAGTTGAAGAGTCATGAGGGTAGTCCAAAGATCACAAATGGGAGTTGAAGGGTCACCCTCCCTCTTGTTATAAATAGAACCTCATAACTCATGTAAGGGGATTTTGGGAACTAAGATTTTGGCTAGATTTAGGCTTAGAAAGAGTTTGGGAGTATTGTGAAGAGCCTTGGCTTCTCCATAGCATAGAGTGAGTATACTTCTTTGGAGGAGCATGTGTTCTAGAATGTAATGTTCCACTATTAGGGCTAGTGGTCATCAATGGTGTATGCAAGGATGGAAATTTCACTTATAATAATAAAATCAGAGCCAACATGCTTTCATGCATATGTTGTTAATATAGTAAGACTATTCTTGTTGTATTGGAAATGTATGTTATTTAACTTACGCATATGCTTATGAAATATTTTGTTTGCATTCGTACAAATATTTTTGAATGTGTGTTGTTGGATTAAATCATCACTTTAACTTGTGGACTATTCCGCATCTTAGTGTGTGATGTCATTCCTCTCGTGTGTTCCTTTCAAGTTGTATACTATTACAGGCTTCCAAGGGGCACACTAATTTTTCCCTTCGTGTGTTGGAACCTTCATGAATCATGCTTGACTCTCCGTAGGGTCACACACTTTCTCCTACCCAAAGTTATCATACTTTCCTCTACACGTTTCCATGGCGAAGGCATAACATTACCACCCACTGTTGGGACTCGTACTCCAAATGGTGTGAGGTCTAATTGGGAGTTCATATCAGGGATATCCCCTAAATGTTGGCGGGTACAACACCATCAACACTACTTTAGAAGACACTTTAAATTTAATTTGTAATGATTCTATATTGTGTAAATTGAGAGTGAGAGAGGATGACAATCAATGATGGAGCTTCTCTTCATAGTTGTTGTGACTGGGCTTTACTCTAGTTACTTGCTTCTCGTTCTCGTATCCTTTGTATCATGTTTCATAAGATCCATGTCATGTTTTGTGCCACTGTCCACTATCATCACTATGTGCTATGGATCTCCTTCTAGTGCACCCTGTAACATGTCATCAATGTTTGATCTTTAATGTGGTGCTTTTGGAGGATTTCCTTTCAAGGATGTTGTGTAGTAAAGCTCTTTTTCTTTGTTTCCTCTCTTTTGGTGTGGGGATCCCCAACCATTTCAATTCCTATGGGAACTAATGTTGAAGAAAAAGAAATTTTGATCAATTTTAGTAGCTTGGTTTGTTTTTTTATGGGTTTTGGCCTTGGCTTGCAGGTTTCCATGACTAGATTGTGAAATATTTAATTATAGTGATTAAACAGAAAGCCTTCATTAACGTTTGTGAAAATGGATTCTTTGTTGCTAAGTTTGACATTTCTAAAGATGGGGATCTGATTCTTAATCAGGTCGATGGTTTTGGGGCAATGCAAGTTTATGCATGAAGCCATGGTTGATAAAATATAAAACAAGAATGAGGAAAAGAAAGAAACTTGATATAAAAGGCCTCAATCCATATTATAAACATTTTATTCATTTCAAAGATAAAAGTATGTAATAAATTATTAAAACTACCTCTTTTCTCTCACGTTTTCACCTCATCAAGAGATAAATAAGGACGAGGCAAAATAGGAATCTATAAACACACTTAGGATGACAAAAATAGATTTAAATATGAAATACATTAGGTGGTACATTAGAACCTCATGATTGTATATGAATAAGTGGTTAACATTCCCTTGTTCAATCTTAAGTTTTGACAATAATATTGGCAATGTAGTAAACATTGGTATCATCTCCAAGTCTTCACACAAAAATTCCTAAGCTGAGCCTCAATGAAGAATTGAGTGAAAAATTGCCAAAATCGAATGTTGAACTCTAGGATGATGAGAGAAAACCAAGACAAGTGAATCAAAAATAGGTTTGATACATCCTTAAAAATGCTTTAAAACTCAATCAAATTCCTTAAGCTATACTGCAAAAAGATCCATCTATCCCCTGTTAGGTCAAATAACTACCCAGGTGAAAAAATGTCTACAATATTTCTCTCACTCAACATCCTAATACTATATCATGCGCATGATTCAATCAAAAAATATTGAATAATCATTTTTGAGAAGTAAGTTAGTTGTCACTACAGACCTGCTTGAATGTTGAAGTTTCTCTTCTATAAATTGTTGATGCTCATATGGTGATCAATTTGTTCCTAAAACATTGAGTCTAAAAACCATCATAATTTCCCCTTTTGTCACTTTAAAGGAGAGACCACTAGTTATTTTTGGTTGACCACAAACCATATAATTTTGACTTTTACACTCCCTTCCCCCAACCCAAAAGGTGTAGGAGAGTTCCTCAATGTACTTCCACTCTTTGAAGCGCAAGAGAGTACCAATATCCATTATAGGACTTGTTTTTACTTGAGATTGAATTATTTGGTAAGATTGATATACTCACTTGACTATTAATGACCACTGCCAATGATTGAACAAATCATAGTGAATCTTTGATATTGCAATTCTGTTTCTTTTGGAACATTTCTCCATTGCATGATTCTTCTTTCAATAATGCTAGCAAGAATAGAGATCAAAACATTGATCTTCCATATGACTAGTGCAATTGAAATGTTTTCACTTCGATTTTCGTTCATTCATTTTTGATGTATATTTATCCTAAAATCCTCCATTTAGAAACTTAAGTGGTTTTGAGTAATTTGGGATAGGAAACTAGTTTTCTTTCTCATATCCTAGCCCATGTTGTTTTTTTCTACATTGGACTTCTTCCTGTGACCTTACAATGTTGCGGAAAATTTTGTGCTAAACTTGATTGTGTACAACTTCACCATCTTATACACTTGAAGTTGTACTTTTAGGTGTCTCATAAATTTTTTGGGTCACAATTATACTTGTGGGGGGGTGGGTGGGGTGGTTTGGGGGGGGGGGGGGGGGGTTGGGGTGGGTGGGTGAATATAATTTTTACTTATTTAAACATTAGAACATCACAAAACATCAATATCATAAACTAAACAAGTAGCACATTATATACATAGAAACCGTTATAGGAGAATACCACAAAACATCTTTATATGAAAGATCTTGTAGGCACCAAACTATAATTACATCAATTGTTGGCACCAACCTCCTAGAGACACCAATCCCCTCTGTTTCTTTGTAGCCACCAACCTATAGGAGACACCAATATCCTCTACTGTTTTGTAGGTACCAACTTATAGGAGACACCAATCCCCTTGGTACTTTGTGGGTGTTAGGCCAAGAGTAAGTCCATGAATGTGATTGTTTCATTTTCATTAAGATAGAATATGACTATATACAAGGACAGGGAGACTATTGGGTTTCATCTCTTAATGTATCTTCATCCTCCAACTTCCTTTTAATTTTACTATTTACATAAGTTTACCTAATCCCAAAGATTAGGTGTCAACATTCCCCCCTTAATCTAAAAGGATGTTGGTGAGATCAAGCATCATTTTGAATCTTTCAAACTTTTCCCTTCCAAGCGATTTGGTGAAGATGTCTACAATCTGCTTATTTGTGGAACAATGTCATTGGTGGATTGTTTTGGCCTCAACATGATGTCGAATCAGATGGTATTTTGTATTGATGTGCTTCGTTTGATCACATAACTTTTGGTTCTTGGCCAAATTTATTGTAGAAGTGTTGCTAATCAAAAGAGGAGTTGAATGCACTTGTTTCTCCTGTAAATCTTCCATAAATTTCCCGATCCACACAATTTCATTTGTTGCTTCAGTGACTGCCACATATTATGATTCAATTGTGGAATCTGTTGGAATTGATTTCTTTTGCGACCTCCAGGAGATAACTCCTGACCCAAGACTCATAACATAACTTGAAGCAGATACTTCAATTTCTTTATCTCCATTGAAGTCTGAATTAGAGTATACAATCAAGCTAAAGTCATCCACCTTTGTATATTTGAGTCCAAAGCCTTGAGTTCCTTTCAAGTACTTTAGAACTATTTTTGCAGCAGACCAGTGACCCTCATAAGGCTTTTGCATAAAACTGGAGAGAATTCCAACAAAAAATGATGTTTGGTATGGAGGTAGTTAGGTAGTTGAGAATTCCTACGAGCTGTCTATAATTCATTGGCATCCTCAAATTATTTTCCTTCATTGGATGTGAGATTTGAGTTATGTTCCATTGGAGTAGTGAAATGATTTCACTCAACCATGCCAAACCTGTTCAACATATCTCCAATGCACTTCTTCTGAGAGAGGAATATAAACTTTAGATGTTGAGTTACTTCAATACCAAGATAGTAGTGAACATAGCCCAAATCTTTCATTTCAAAACCTTTCCATAGTTCTTTCTTTATGGATGCAATGTAGATCTCATTGCTCCCTATCATTAGAAGATCATCTACATACACCACAAGATATACAATTGTTTTGCCAACTTTCTTTACAATCAAAGTTGCATCATCAAGATCATAATTTTTGAAGTTGAGTTTTAGAAGATTCTTAGTTAACTTCTTGTACCAGGCTCGCGGTACTTGCTTGAGGCCATACAAGGATTTAAAAAGCTTGCATACTTTGTGTTCTTGACCTTTCACAAAAAATCCTCCTGGTTGGGACATACAAACATTCTCTTTCAAACCTCTATTCAAGAAAGAAATTTTGACATCCATTTGATGGAAATTCCAACCATTCTAAGCTGCTAAGGCAAAGAGTGTCTGGATAGTAGCCCATTTTGCTGTTGGGGAAAAAGTCTCCTCATAGTCAACCCCTTCCTTTTGTGCAAAACTTTTTTTCACAAGCCTAGCTTTATGCTTGTCAAGTGAGTCATTTTGTTTATACTTATTCTTAAAGACCCACTTGCAGCCAATTGGTTTTGTGCCCAATGGAGGATCCACTAGCTTCTAGGTGCCATTATTTATCAAAGAATCATATTATTTCTACATCACTTCTTTCTTTTCATCATGAGAAGCAACTTCTTTGAAGGAATTTGGTTCAAAATCTGTAGACAAATTAAATTGACAATCATAAGCAACATCCATATCAACAGGTCAATAAGGATTTTCTACATCACCTCCATTTTGTTTAGTTGAGCTTCTTATTCCTGTACTTCCAACCTCATCAGGATGGACACTTTCAAGTGTCTTTGTCAGCCATTTTGGAGTACATTTCTGAGATGGCCTAGGCTACTCAATTGACTGAGATGAGGATGAATCAAGATTTAGTCTCCCAATTTTTTCAATCACATCACTCAAAGTGTCATATTTGGCTAGAGCTTCATGTAGGGGAGAGAGTTCTTAAGAAGAAGATTCCATATATTGATTTAGTATAGGGATCCCCCTTCAAGATGTGGAATCTCATTATCAAACTAATGAAAACACTTTTCATGTATGAATCTATCCAAGCAATCAAGTTATCGATCAACAAGATTCTTCGCCTTGGAAGATTCAAGAAAATTCACATCTCTAGAGAGGGCTTCGGAAGAAGATTCCACTGATTGATCCAGTATAGGGACCCCCCCTTCAAGATGTGGAATATCATTATCAAACCCTTGAAAATACCTTGCATGTATGAATCTATCCAAGAAGTCAAGTTGTTGCTCAATAACATTGTCATTCTTGGAAGATTCAAGTAAAATCACATCTCTAGATATTATAAACTTCTTATTCAGTTCATCATAGAGACTGTATGCTTTGGAGGTATTTGAGTACCCCAAGAAGATACATTTATGACTTCTTGCACCGATTTTGTTTCTCTATTCCTTAGGTATCAAGGCATAACAAGTGGAACCAAAAACCTTGAGATGCCTCACCGAAGGAATGTGGACATACCACATTTCATAGGGAGTCTTATTTTCGACAACATTAGATGGACACCTATTCTTTATATACAAAACACATAGAGGTGCATCATCCCAAAACATCAATTTAACATTTTTGAAAAGCATCATGGAACATACAATATTTAAGATTGTTCTATTCATTCTTTCAAGTACTATGTTTTATTAGGGATTATAAGGCACAATTGTTTGATGTTTGATCCCATGTTGACGAAGATTGTTGTTGGGTCCCTATAATACTAGTGATTACCCCATTACTATTGTAGTTGTACCCCTTATTAATATTGTTGTGCCCCTATTATCCCCATATTGTTATTACTGTGCCCCATAGAATCCCTCTATTGTTATTTTTGTGGCTTTATATTATTATTGTTAGGTTTGCTGGGTTATATTGTGACTCCTTAGACTCCTATATATAGAAAGGAGGTTTTGTCATTTGAATCATCCAAGAATTGTTCATTTATGTAATGTAAAGGAGGTTGCCCCCTCGAAGAGGCTGAATTCTAAGGCATTGATCTATCTTTTCTATCTTTCTTGAAGCTGGTTTCATAACATTTGGTATCAGAGCTTTGGATTCTAGGGTTTTGCTGCTCCAAACAGGTCATTCTGGCATTTTCGCTATAACTTTTTTTTGTGATGTTTCAGAAGTTGCAAAAAAAACCCATTCGAGAAGAAATCGTGCTGAACCTTGGATCCGAATTTCAGAGTTTTTCGTACTATATTTGCGGAGATATGATCTGAGGAAGTTGGTATTTTTGCAGACTCCTGAATTACATTCCAAACAGGTGACCTGGGGAAAAGCGTCATAACTTTCTCTCTGGGGATCGGATTGAAATTTCGTAAGAAGTTACAAAAATAGGACGGATTTTAGTTTCTTGTATGCATTTTTCAGATCCAAAGGTCGAAACAGTGACTCGTGGCACGTCGTACAAGTTCGCTCTACTGAACTAGTCTATAATCAAGTCACTGTGGGAGATTTTGCATAACTCTTCTTTGGAGAATCCAATTTGGGTCAGACTTGTGGCATTGGAAAAAGGACACAACGGGCTACTGTAGATCACAAATTTAGATCTAGATGATTGGAAAGTACAGAGATACATCAGAGGCAATATCGAGCTCATACAAAGTGAAAAAAGGTGTGTAGATTTTCTTAAATTTTTGCTTAAGCTTGGTTTGAAAATTTATTTTGAAGGAATTCAAAGGGCATAGTAGAGAATTATTATCGGTAACTGATGCCCCGAGGAAAGAAAATGCAAACACCTAGTAAGGAACCTGAAAGCTCTAGCATGACTCATGAAAAAGAGGAAGAAATGCAACATGATATATCAAAATTACAAGACCAAGTGCAACAACTGTCCCTTGCACAAAAAGGAAGAGAATCTAAGCTGGATGGTTTAAAGAAAAGCGTAGAAGCTAAGATGGATTGTTTAAAGAAAGGTGTAGAAGCTAAGATGAATGAAGTGGAAGCTAAGATGGTTAATTTGAAGATAGATTTGAAGACATACATGGAAGAATTGAAGATAAATATGAATAAGTTGCTACAAGAAAGGGTCACTAATGGTGAAAGGGTAGTAAAGGAAACTCATGATGAGAACAAAAGAAATGTTAATCATGATTCCATAGACTCTAATGTTGGATCAAAGACCCACCATATTCCAAAAATTGATATGAGGAAGTTTGATGGCAAGGATCCCGCAACATGGATATTACAGATGGAGCAATTTTTCGATCTCAATAATGTGCAAAACACACAAAAGGTACGTATTGCAACTTTATATTTGGAACCAAATCAGTTTGTATGGTATCAATGGCTTTGCTCTCGTAAACAATTTATCACTTGGGCAATTTTTACGGAAGAATTGATAGCACATTATGAGGATACAAAAAGCAACACTTTTTTTAGCTAATTGATAAGTCTCAAACAAAAGGGTTCAATAATGGAGCACATTGAGGAGTTCCAAAAATTGAACATAAGGGTAAAAGATATTCTAGAGGAGCATAGGATTGATGTGTTCATAGGGTCTTTAAAGGATAATATCCAACATGATGTTCGCCTTTGGGAACCTGATTCATTAGAGAAGGCATTCAGGTTAGCAAGAAAAATGGAAAGCAAAATTATGGCAACCAGGAAGCATACCACTCACAACTATAAAGACGGAAGTGTTGTTGCCGCTAGTCTTCTACAACCTATAAGGTTGACACCACAACAATTGGAAGAAAAAGAGAAAAAAGGCTTTGTTACAGTTGTGATAGCAAATACACTAAAGGTCATAAGTGTGCTGAGAAGAAATTATTCTACATAGATTGTGAAGAGGAAGAAGAAAAGGAGCAAGAAAGGTCAAAAGAAGAGGATATACTCCACGAACAAAGCCTAGATAAAGAAGAAATGAATCCGACCATATCTTGTAATGCATTGGCGGGAATTACCACTCCTCAAACCATCAAGATAGAAGGACAAATCAAGAAGAAAAAGGTAATAGTGTTGATTGATTCAGGAAGTACCCACAATTTTATTCATTGTAAGGTAGCAAAAGAATTGAATTGCTTCTTATATCCAGCACCAGAGTGTCAAGTGATGGTTGCAAATGGAGGAACAATAAATTGCTTGGGAAAGTGCCATAATATCAAGCTATCCATGGGAGAATATGTATTGACTAGCCCAATGATTTCCATTCCAATGGGAGGTGCTGATGTTGTACTAGGAGTCTAATGGCTACAATCCTTGGGTACAATAGCTTTTAATTTTCAAGAACTTTTCATGAAATTTTCTGTGGAAGGAAAGGAAGTTGAATTAAGGGGTATTGCAGGGAAATCGGGAAAGATAATCAGCTCTAATCGTATGACAAAGCTTCTAAAAAAGGAACAAAGAGGTGTAATTGCACAATTATGTTCGCTAGATGTGTCCACAGTGGAATCATCTATATCTCCAGATCTCCAAAAAGTCTTGGACAATCATTCCAAGGTATTTGAGACTCCCAAAGGTCTCCCACCTATTCGTGATCATGATCATGCTATTCATCTGATTCCAGGAAGTGTTCCTCCAAACATCAGGCCGTACAGATATCCCTATGCCCAAAAGAGTGAAATTGAACGTATGGTTGCAGAAATGCTAGAGGCTGGTATAATTCAACCAAGTCAAAGTTCTTTCTCTGCTCCAGTCGTATTGGTGCACAAGAAGGATGGATCATGGTGCATGTGTCTGGATTATAGGGAGCTCAACAAACTCACTATTAAAGATAAGTTTCCCATTCCTGTCATTGATGAATTACTGGATGAATTGCATGGATCAATTTACTTCGCCAAGTTGGATCTTCGTTCAGGATATCATCAAATCAGAATGAAGATTGAAGACATTCCGAAAACAGCATTTAGAACTCATGAGGGTCATTATGAATTTTTGGTCATGCCTTTTGGCCTTACCAATGCACCTTCAACATTTCAAGGTTTGATGAATTCAATTTTCAAACCATTCCTTAGAAAATTTGTGTTAGTATTTTTTGATGATATACTAATCTACAGCAAGTCTTGGAAGGATCATGTTGAACATGTTGACAGGGTGCTACAACTATTGGAGGAGAAACAATTATATGCAAAAAGATCCAAATGTTTCTTTGGAGTACAAGAGGTGGAATATCTGGGTCATATTGTATCTGATGAAGGAGTTAAGGTAGACCCTAGCAAAATTAAAGCCATTAAGGAATGGAAAATTCCCACATCCATAAAGCATCTGCGAGGATTTCTCGGTTTGATAGGGTATTATCGCAAGTTTGTTAAGAATTATGGGAGAATAGCAGCACCTCTAACGACATTATTGAAGAAAGATGTATTTTCATGGACTCCAGAAGCAACAAAGGCATTCGAACATCTTAAAGAGGCAATGTGCCAAGCATCGGTGTTAGCTACACCGGACTTCACAAAAACCTTTATTGTGGAATGTGATGCTTCAGGAAATGGAAGGGTGTTGTTTTAATGCAAGATGAAAGACCCATTGCTTTTGAAAGTCGTCCAATCAAGGGAAAGTTTTTACACAAAGCTATTTATGAGAAGGAAATGTTGGCAATACTCCATGCACTTAAGAAATGGCGACCCTACCTAATGGGAAGACACTTCAAGGTAAAAACGGATCATGATAGCCTTAAATACTTTTTAGAACAAAGATTATCCTCTGAAGAGCAACAAAAGTGGGTCACAAAGATGTTGGGTTATGACTTTGAAATCATCTACAAAAAAGGGAAGCAAAATGTGGTGGTAGATGCACTCTCAAGAAAGGATGAGGATGTGGAAGCATTGTTGTGCGCCATTTCTATTATCCAACCAGATTGGATAAACGAAGCAAGGGAGGAATGGAAGAATGACGAAGAAGTGTGGGCACTTATTCAACAGTTACAACAAGATTCCAGTATGTCTGATACATTTAGCTAGCAAAATGATTCGTTATGGTACAAAGATCGCTTATACCTCTGTAAGAATTCCCAGCTAAAACAAAAGATTCTTATGGAATTGCACACTTCTCCCTTAGGAGGGCACTCAGGATTTTTAAAAACTTACCACAGGGTTAAGAAGGAATTTTTTTGGGATGGCCTTAAATCAGATATTCAAAAGTTTGTGGCAGAATGTTTGGTTTGCCAACAAAATAAAGTTGAAACAATTAAGACACCAGGTCTATTACAACCTTTATCCATTCCAAGCCAACGTTGGGAGGAGGTTTCAATGGATTTTATCACAGGTTTACCCAAGTCTGAGGGAAAGAGTGTCATCATGGTGGTAGTTGACAGACTTACCAAGTATGCACACTTTTGTGCATTATCACATCCATTTAAAGCTAGTACAGTTTCTACTGCATTTATGGAAACAATTCAAAAGCTACATGGAAACCCAAAGATTATTGTAAGTGACAAAGATCCCATTTTCACTGGAAATTTTTGGACAGAATTATTTTCTTGTGTTGGTACTCAGTTAGCTCATAGCTCATCTTATCATCCTCAATCTGATGGGCAAAATGAGATAGTAAACAAATGTTTGGAAGGATATCTTTGTTGCTTTGTATCTGATAAACAGACACAATGGGTCAAATGGTTGCCTCTGGCTGAATGGTGGTATAACACTTCCTTCCATACAACAACAAAAATGACCCCATTTATGGCACTTTATGGATATCATCCACCATCCGTCACATCATATTTAAGAGAAAATTCTAAGGTTCAAGCAGTGGAACATCACATTGAACATCAACAACAAGTCCTCCAACTCTTAAAGGATAACCTCGTGTTGGCACAGAATAGAATGAAATAATAGGCAGATCAACATCGTAGCGAAAGAAGTTTTGATGTAGGTGATTGGGTATTCCTATGGCTACAACCATATAAGAAAATGTCCCTCAAGCAAGCTAAGAAGGATAATAAATTATCATCGAAGTATTATGGTCCATACAAGGTGTTGCAAAAGATTGGTACTATGGCATACAAATTGGAGCTTCTTGCAGCTTCTCGATTGCACCCTGTTTTCCATGTTTCATGTTTAAAGAAGGTTATAGGCGACAAGCTCCTAGCTCAAACAATATTGCCAAAACTTGACGAGGAAGGAAAAATTATATTGGAATCGGAAGCAGTCACAGAAACAAGAACTCGACATCTACGAAATCGATCAATTTCGGAGTATCTTATCAAGTGGAAGAACTTATCCGCTGAAGATTCCACATGGGAGGATGAGAATTTTATACAGAAGCATCCAGAACTTCTCAAGCGTTGAGGACAACACTTTTTTGAAGGAGAGGGGCATGTTGGGTCCCTATAATACTAGTGATTACCCCATTACTATTGTAGTTGTACCCCTTATTGATATTGTTGTGCCCCTATTATCCCCATATTGTTATTACTGCTGCCCCATAGAATCCCTCTATTGTTATTTTTGTGGCTTTATATTATTATTGTTAGGTCGGCTGGGTTATATTGTGACTCCTTAGACTCCTATATATAGAAATGAGGTTTTGTCATTTGAATCATCCAAGAATTGTTCATTTATGTAATGTAAAGGAGGTTGCCCCTCCAAGAGGCTGAATTCTAAGGCATTGATATATCTTTTCTATCTTTCTTGAAGCTGGTTTCATAACAATTGTTTTCAAATTCATTTGATGTATATTGTTTTCCATTATCAGTACGAATAGATCCAATATGAGGTTGTGCATGATTTTCAATCCATGCATGAAATTTCTTGAATGTTTCTAAAGCTTCATATTTTTTCTTCAATAAATTAACCCAACACATTCTAGTGTAGTCATCAATAAATGTCATCATATATTTATTACCATTTGCATAAGGAACATGCATTGGGACACATAAATTAGAATGAATGAGTTCAAGTTTTCTATGTGCTCTAGAATGAGAAACATGAAAAGGCTGTTTGTTGCGTTTTCCTAAGATACAAGCATCAAATTGCTTAAGTTTCCTAGGAATAATAGGAAAACCAATAACACCATTTTTATTCAACAAACAGAGGCCGTCATAGTTGAAGTGTCCAAATATAGCATGCCATAAAATACTTTATGGAAATGTACCTTCATCATTGTGAGAACTGTATGAAAATTTCTATGCATGAGCAAAGGTTCCTTGCAGCTTTAGAAGTCTTTCTTCCTCTATCCCAGTCATGAAGAGTGAGTGATTTGATGTTTTTCTTACCTCTACCTTGCCATAAAATATATGAATAGAGTTTCCTTGCTTGTGGATTTGGACCAAAGACAACAAGTTTCTCCTCAACTCAGGGATGTATGGAACATCATGTAGAAGAAATTCTAGAAGACCAGGTAGTTTGAGCCCGATGGTGCCAAGCCTTGATGGCTTGAGTTTTGACTTATCTACAAAGTATACTCCTCCATCAATGTTATCAATGAATTCTTCAAAGAAATATCTCCTGAAAGTCATGTGGCAAGTTGCTCCTGAATCAAGCAACCAAGTATCTTTCCATGAAGCAAATGAAGCATTGAATAAGTCTTTCGTTACTCCAATTTTTCAATGTGTCACAACATAATGAGTGGACTCATGTGCTTTTCCTCTCCCTTTGTGAGGTGTTTTACCTTTTCCTTCTTTAATTTCCTTCTAAATTTTGTCCCAAGCTAGCTTACAAGTGGAAGCATCATGTCCATCTTTTTCATCGTATGCAATGAAGATCATACCTTTATCCTTGGAAATGTCTGCCCCCTTGCTTCTAAAATTCTTCCTTCCTCTTCCTATTCGACCACCTCTTCCTCTAAAGAATCTTGTGCACGATTCTTCTCTTTTTGTGCAAGGCACACAACTTGTTTAGTAGACTAAGGATTTTTCTTTTTCCCCAAACCCTTCTCTCTCTCAACAAACTTCTTCACAAGGGAGTCAAAGGTAATCTCCTTAAGGTTGCCACTTGCTTGCAATGAATCAAGATAATGTGAATAGGTGGGATATAGTGCCTTGACATAAGCTATGAGAGGAATATATATTTCAACACCAGTGGTTTTTATGTCATGCATAATTGATCTTGCTTCTAATGCTAAGGCAAGAGGGTCATAATTTTTCAACTTAATATTGAACAAGTCAATCATCAATTGAACAACTTTAAGTTCATAATGTTAGTCATACAATTCCTTAAACTTATTTAAGTCTTCGAAGGCATTTGAAAATGGAGAAATATGATGATTCACTTCTTCATTTATTGATGTTGCAATCAAGGCATAGGCCTTGCTGTTCTTGTTTTCCCAAATGGAAAGCTCCTTGTTTGAAGTGATATTTTCTAGTCCATTGTCTCCTTCTCCTTCACGAACTCTTTTCCACAACTCATTTAAAATCAAGGTGTGTTTTATCTTCCTAGACCAATCATGGTAGTTCTCTTTTCCAATGATAACTACTCCCACTATAGAGATATGTGAATGCATCATCAAATTTTAATTGGACCCAAAATACTTACAATAAAATTGATATGTCTCTACAACTAATTAATTTGCATATAATTACGCCGTAAGGCGTTTCCCTCTGAAATGAACTCCCCCAAATGCTTTTCTGTCCTAATCGTAGCAGTTAGATCTTTTGTTAGATGATTGAACAAACATCATCCGTCTAATTTAAAAAACCTTAAAAAACGTTATTAGCGTGCAGCTGTTTGTGCTTTTGCAAGGAATTTGATTTGTTTAACGCTTGGACCACCAATTTGGTTAGGGTTGAGAGGTTATCAGTGCCAAGGTTCGATCCCCCTCGCACTCAATTCCTCCGCAGAGATTTTTCAGTAGCGGAAATGGGCATTCACATTCGAATGCATATAGGAATTCTAGAGACATGCTAGTATCGGGACTGGGACTGGGACTGGGCATCGGGCTGGCATTCGCAGTATCTCCCCCAAGTTTTGTCGAGTCTCCAGAACTGAAGCTGAAGATGCAGGAGGACCAAAAGTCGCGAGATCCAGTCTCACCACAGCCTCGAGCAGGCATTATGGGAGGACCTGTTATTACCAAGAGTGGAAAAGTGCTTCAAAAGCTCAAGATCTTTGTGGGTTACGATCCCCGTGAGGATCTTGCCTACAAGGTCTGCAGGCATTCGATACTGAAACATGCCACATTTCCAGTTGAAGTAATCCCCATCAAACAAGCGGATCTCCGCAAAGCTGGGTTTTACTAGCGCACAAGGGATCCCACTGAGAGCACCCAGTTCTCCTTTTCCAGGTTCTTGACTCCTTTCCTAGCTGGGTTCGAGGGTTGGGCTATGTTCGTAGACTGTGATTTTCTCTATACTGTTGACGTTAGGGAATTAGCTGAGCTCATTGATGATAAGTATGCTATAATGTGTGTCAAACACGATTACAAGCCCAAGAGTGCTACAAAAATGGATGGGGTTGTGCAGACTACTTACCCTAGAAAGAACTAGTCATCTATGGTTTTGTATAATTGCGGGCACCCCAAGAACAAAGTTTTGACACCCTCTGTTGTGAATTCCCAATCTAGGGAATTTTTGCATAGATTCACTTGGCTTGATGACAATGATATTGGACCCATTCCCTACACCTGGAATTTCCTTGTTGGTCACAATGAGATTGATGACAAGGAACTTCCCAAAGCTATACATTATACAATGGGAGGCCCTTGGTTCGAGGCCTGGAAAGATTTCCAATTCGCAGATCTGTGGCTTCAGGAAGTGGATGAGTATAAGAGGTCCCAGATGATACAGAAGGTGATTCAAGATGAGCTCATAAGGCTGTTGGATACAAGAATGAATGAAAGAGCAGGAGAGCTTGAAACCAGAGTAGGTGAGTTTGAAGGCAAGGTTAGAGAGATCTCTGCTCTGCAGAAATTGCTGTTATTTTATCTGCAAGAGAGGTTTCTAATAGAGGGAGGAAATGGTGTGAAAGAACCTCCTTTTGATGCCTAGTTGAACAAGGGATTGCGGAGCATAAAGGAATTGCTTTGGAATACCCTGCCGGATCTTGTGACAGTGCAAAATAGGAATATGTTTTGGAGGTACTAGTGCAGGATATAGCCTAATTATTTTTATTTGATTCTATTTTTATCTCTAAATATTAGAGAGAAATTGTAGTTTTCTGCATAAATTTTGAACTGGAAGTTAACTTATTTCTTAATATACTATTCACCCATGGTATAGTCAAATCACCTTTACTTTATAGCAGCTAACAAATAGCTACATTCTTCATTCTCATCCTTTTTCCTGAAAGAATGGTATGAAGGGTTTGTACCCTATTTGGACAATAATGTCATTGTGACAATTTTTTTTCTCCAATGTAGTTATCTCAGAAATTGCAATTTCATGGAATATGCTTCATCATATCAATTGGTGTAATTGTATATGGATGGTTATTTTAGGTTATTCACCTATGGTATGGTCAAATATGCCTTTAATTTTGCTACATTCTTCAATATCATCCTTTTTCCTGAAAGAATTGTGTGAAGGGTTTGTACTCTATCTGGACAAAAATATTATTGTGGCATTTTTTTCTATCTTAAATGCAGTTATCTCAAACATTGCGATTTCATGGAATATACTTCATCACATCGATTGGTATAATTGTATTAACTCTATCTATTAGCTATCTTGATTGCAATGTCTGGATGGTTGTTTTTGGCCAGGCTCAAACATCTCTGTGTTGTTGGGGTTGCCATTGTGGTGTATTTAGTGACTATTTTGATGTGTTTATGTTGAAAATTTATAACCTTCATAAGCATTTTTAAGTTCACTATTATTCAATAAGTAGTGTATTTTGTGAAAGACAATGGAGATCAATGGATCTTCTCATTTGCTGTGAACAATACTAGAGTGCTCAAGCTAGTGTGTACAAATCATATCACAGTAAGATATATTCATATTTTGCATGTGCGAAGTATGCATTATGCTCACATATGGAATTTTTAACAGTGTTCTTCTACGAGAAAAGTATGCCTTTATGTTTTGATGCAGACACCTCCAATCTGCACAGCACTCTGGTCCTCAGGTTTCCACAGGGTTAGACTTACACCACCCATTTAAACCTAACATAAATGTCAAAGAACGCTTCTTGTGATATGAAAAGGGGTTAGTAACTATAATAGAGAATAGGCTGTGCAAGCTTTAGCAGAGGGATCAAATGAATATTTCCAATCTCAAAACCTGCAAACAAGTTTATAGCAGAAGAGATTTAGTGAAGAATTACGTGATGCTCTGTCCCTACAAACAATTGCGGTATTTATGAATGCAAACCACTAAAATATTCAGGTTTGGGATGAATAATCTACAGGGGACAACACCAATCTTTAGATTGCCGAAAACCTAGAAAAGCTGTCTTTATTCCATTATCTCTAATCTTTGATACAAAGAAAACTCCCTAGATAACTAGCATACCGGCCCTACAATGGCTTCCCTCAACTTATGGCTCATCTGAGCACATTCTTTATCCCCATATGACAATTATAAGCACTGGATATACATCTATACCAAACCAGACTCCTGTTTAATGAGCTTAAAAAATGCCAGTGGATTGTGACAAATCTCATTGATGGTATGTCCTTCTGGAATTGCCACAGTTGAGTTGTAGAAGTAGCCTGCCCAACCTGCCCACCTTCTGTCCACGTTTCTTTGTTAGCACCTATTCCATGGTTAGTTTTTCTTTCTTCACATCATGTAGTGCGGTTTCTTTCCACTAATCATTCTGCTGAGTTGTAAGGAATCTTAAAAGATAACCACGACTGCAGTTGAGGGGAGATAGCAGGATGCTCCTGCATCTAGTTACGTCGTAAGGTGTTTCCCTCTGAAATGAACTCCCCCAAATGCTTTTCTGTCCTAATTGTATCTGTTAGACGATTGAAAAAAATCAACCGTCTAATTTAATAAAAAATGTTTTAAAACATTAAAAAACCTTAAAAAACGTTATTAGCCTGCAGCTGTTTGTGCTTTTGCAAGGCATTTGATTCGTTTAATGCTTGGACCACCAAGCGAGCGGGTTGAGAGGTTATCACAGAACCCTCCAGGAGCGTCGATGATGGAGCAATTGGTTCCCGAAATAACAACGCATGCTCTCAGTTATTTGGATTATCCGAGCTTGTGCCATCTCTCCATGACGAATTCTTCCATGCGTTGGGCGGCCAACGACGATAATGCCTGGAAAGCCCTCGATCACAAGGTAGAAAATTAGTCGATCCTCAATTTTTGTTAATTAATTGAATCCCAAAGTTTTAGTTTTTCATATTTGACCGAGTACAGTTTTTCTGTGAATTTTTATCTGGAAAAACCCAATTTAATGAATAATAGTTCTGTTCAATTGCGCTTTTCATCATGGTGTGGGGCTTGTTTAAATTCCCTTGTTCCTTTCACCTCGCCATGCTTTGGTTATATGAAGGTGCAATTTTTTTTTTTTTTTTTTTTTCTGATTAGACTTGTTTCTTGGAATTTTCATCTGGGTAAAAACTTATTCGATGAATGATCAGTTCCTGAATTATTTTGCTAAACTAAGGTTTTATGGTTTGTTTAAATGCCCTTGATTTTTTCAATTTCCCATGCTTTTGTCATATTACGTTGCATTTTTTGTCTGAGCAAACTCCAATGCCTGGAAAGCCATCTATTACAAGGCAGCGAATTAATCGATCCTCAATTCTCGTCAATTAATTGAATACCAAAGTTTTATTTTGTCAAATTTGATCGGGTACACTTTTTTCTTGTGAATTTTTCATCTTGCAAATCCGAAGTTAATGAATAATAGTTCTCTTCAATTGTTTTTTTCATCAAGGTTTAGGCTTGTTCCTTGTTGCTTTCATCTCGCCACGCTTGTGTTGTATGAAGTGATTTTTTTTTTTTTTTTTTTTTTTTTTTTTTTTTTTTTTTTTTTTTTTCTGAGCACACTTGTTTTCATCTGGGTAAAAACGAATTTGACGAATGATCAGTCCCTGAATTTCATTGCTAAACTAGGGTTTTAAGGTTTGTTTCCCATGCTTTTGTTATATTAAGTTGCAGTTTTTGCCTGAGAAAACTCTCTCTAGGTTACTTAAGTGAAATTTTGATCTGGGTAAGGTGACAATTTGACAAGTGGTCAGTCTATTGAATGATGTCGTTAAATTAAGGTTTAGTGTATGTACAATGCTCTTGTTATTTTCAACTGGGCAAGCTTTTGTTATATCAAGTTGTAGATTTTGTCTGACCACATTTGTTTTGTGGAATTTTCATCTGAATAGATCCCAGGTTTGACGAATGATTACTTTGTCGACTTATACTTAAATTAGGGCTTAGTATATGTCAAATTGGGCATGTTATTCCAAGCTCTAGGTTTTGGGTTTTCTTCTCATTTGCCAAGTTAAGCTCACAAGGGCCCACTCTATTTGCAGGCAGCCAGCATCAGAGAGAACATTGCTTACGGTAAAGAGAATGTAATAGAAACTGAGATAGTAGAGGCTGCAAAGGCTGCCAATGCCCACGATTTCATTTCATAAGTACACTGAAATAAATCCCCTGACCACTGTTCAATTTGTTTTTCAGCCATTGCAAAATTTGTTTTCCAACCACGGTTTTTTATTTTTGCATGATGTATAAGTTGTTTCTTTTTTCATCATGTTTAAGTTGTTTCACAAACTTTTCTGAACTTACAAAACATAATTTCCATGGGACACTTCATGAATCCTATCTTAAACTTCATGTTTTATTAACCAAGTTTCTTAAACCTAAAAATTAGTGGTTATTATAAATATTCTTACTGAATTCAATGCAGGTTATCTTTTTCTTTTAAGTTATAAATAAATAAGTCCTATATGAACAACTTGCCAGACTTCTTGTTAAATTCCATGCATTGTTAATGTTTCAGTGGCATGAGGGATGGATATGAGACCTACACCGGCAACAGGGGAACTCAGTTGTCTGGGGGGGCAGAAACAGAGAATAGCAATAGCAAGGGTAATTATAAAGAATCCAAGCGTCTTGCTATTGGACGAGGCAACGAGTGCTTTGGATAGTCATTTGGAGAAAGTTGTTCAAGAAGCACTGGATGGAGTCATGGTAGGAAGAATCAGCGTGGTTGTAGCTCATCGTTTGAGCACAATTCATAATGCTGATAGTATAGCAGTCATTGAGAATGGAAAGGTTGTTGAACAAGGAAATCACTCTTCTCTATTGAGAAAAGCCGAAGGAGGTGCATATTTTGGTTTGATTAAACTGCAGCAACCACATTAACCAATTATTCAACCTGTAAGCTAAACTGCAATAACCCTCATACTCCTCATCACAAATGTGGCCAGTTATAAAGAGTGCAGGGCAGTCAGCACAAAATTGATATTTGAGTTGTTTCGCTAAATGGTGATGATTAGAAGCAGAAAGGATAATAATTAGGCTGTATGTTGTAAAAAAGTTAATTAAATATCTAGGGTGATTATGAAGAATAATCATAAACCTTATTATTACTGCTTTCAGAAGTAGAAAGGTTAATAATTAGGCTGTCTGTTGTAAAAAAGTGAATTAAATATCTCGGCTGATTATAAAGAATAATCATAAACCTTATTATTATTAATCTTAATGTGAAAAATTATCTTATCCGGAGTAAATTTCCTTGTTTCATGGATGTTTTTAGAATTGAATGGAATTGCAAATCTTCTTTTGTTCTACTTGAGGATGGGCTACAGTGGAAACATGTACATGTAACAAACTTACATTTTCATGAACATCCCAGTAAAGTATGTATTTTAAATTTTCATATATTGTATATAAAATTTAATATCCAACACAGCTTTCATGATTTAAAAATTTCATTAAATTTAACATCCGACGTAGCTTTCGTGATTTATAGAACAACCTTGGGATTACACAAAAATATATTACATTTTTTCTTTCGTGATTTACAATTGCAAGAATGATATGATAGGCTGGAGTTTTTCAAGTGGAATGGGGACTTACGAGAACATAAAAGAACATGGCCTTTGAGTTTCCAAGATTTTGAGGATGCCATTCCTCCCCAGTTTTACATTCAACTGCTATGTGAATTAACTGATGGTAATGCTATAATCAGTACTAGAGTGGGCCAACACCAGATGTGGGCAGCCCAATGGTTCCAATATGAGAGACCTCGACTGTGGCTGACATCAGGGGTTCTCGGGGCTATGGGATTTGGTTTGCCTGCAGCACTTGGGAGCTGCCGTGGCCAATCCAGGGGCTATTGTTGTTGATATAGATGGAGATGTCAGTTTTATGATGGATGTGCAAGAATTGGCCACCATCAGGGTAGAAAACCTACCTGTTAAGATGATGATATTGAACAATCAACACTTGGGCATGGTGGTCCAATGGGAAGATCACTTTTACAAAGCAAACAGAGCACATACTTACCTCGGGGATCCATCTGCTGAATCTAAGATTTTCCTCAATCTTTTGAAGATGGAAGATGCATGCAATATACTAGCAGCTAAGGTAACAAAGAAAGCAGATGTTAGGGAGGCCATTTTACAAATTCTCGATACCCCGAGCCATATTTATTGGATGCCATTGTGCCACACCAGGAGCATGTCTTGCCTATGATACCCAGTGGTGGAGCTTTTAAAGATATTATAACAGAAGGCAATGGGAGAAGAGCATACTAAAAAGAAGAGCCTAAGCCGTTTCTCATTGTATAAGATTATTCTAGGTTCTAAAAGTGCATTTTCATTGTTTTCCTTTTGAAGGTATGGATAATGCTTTATTTTCTCTCCTCTACAATTTTATTGGTAGGACACATTTTATTTCTCTAACTTATACGGTACATAAATCAGGGCAAGTTTGGACACTTTAGATTGTTCACAAAGTCTTGATTTTATGTTTATATGTTGTGATTGCTAAGAACGAATGCAACAAACTTTCATCTCTGTTTCTACTGATATTGGGTGGCCCATGAGGCAAGGGCATAAATTGTGGTGCATTGTATCTCTACTTCTACTTCTTCTTCTTTTTTCTGTATTTGCCTGTTTGTTATAGCAAATGTGCATTCATTTCATTGCATAGAGCATTTTGCAAAGTAAGATTCACATAAGATATCCAAGGATGAATTGAAAATAACCTATACGAGGAGGATAAATGTGGTAGTGTCATGGATTGCATAATAACATATGGCATACAGGTTTGATGGTAACTCACTATTTCTACCTTTGACAATGGACTTTGAAAAGATGCCCATCCTATATGTAAGAAATTTGTGTTTTAAAGATTTTTTGAATTGCTAACTCGGGATCTTGAAGTCAAGACTTTTTACTAAATGTCTTTGTTGGATACCTTAGAGATGTAACTATTGTTGTACTTAGCTATTGTCTAACAATTATAACAGTTAGTGAATTCCATATTGTAGGACATATGTTGGAAAGTCAATTTTTCGTTGTTTCTAGAATTTTAGAGTTGACCTTTCCTGTATTATTATAAAACCCTGACCATTGACAATGATTTCTAAATTATAGTTTTGCAAATGGACATCGCTCCCAGAGTAAAAATATTCAATGTTCAGGAAGAAAGAGTACCGGGTGTTGTGGGGTGAAGTTTGGGGGTGGGTCTTCGGATCAAAACATCTCTTCTTGTACATCGCATGGTAAATCATGCTCAACTTCTCTGTAGTGAACCATTTTGTAGGAACATGTTCCATTCTTATTTAATTGGAGCTCTTCTTCATTCGAAGACTCTTCTGCCCAAACAATTGTAGGTTCTGCAACTAGCTATTTGAGATAGTCGACATAAATTTAGATTGTTGCACCTAGATATGAATCCATTCATCTCATCAATTAAGCGAATTGCTTTTGTGAAAATGTGTTTCCTTATTGGTTTGGGATATTTGATTTTTGCCATTTTCCCTGAGAGAAGTGAGGTGCACTCTACAGCCAAGGGTGCAGAGGACATTGAATGTGTGTCACGTCACTTGTATAAGGTTAATAAAATAAAATGAGAGAAAGTCACTGTCATATGTGTAGAAATTCCACGAAAATTCTGATCTGCTTGAATGAACAAATCTGAACCTAACTTGTAACTCGAGATGCAGAATATAAAAACACTTGCTTTTCTAGGGAACCCAACTGGGAAAACCCTTTGCTTGATTGAGAATTTTATTGATAGAAGAATGAGCAATAGATATCTTACAAAAACAATCTTGTTTCAATAGGAACCAATTTGGTTTTCTATTCTTGTACTAAGTTGAAGCACTCCTTGCAAGACTTTGATCCCTGCTTCCCTATTTCCTTGCGCAAGTCCCAAGGAAATTCTCCTATAAATCTGTGCACAAGCCTCTCTTTGTATGTTGAACCTCTCACAAGTTCACACACACAAACACAAATCTGTGTTCTCCACTGCCTTGTGTCGCCAACTCGTGCTCACAAGACAATTGAATAACAATGTGCCTTAATCCTTGGGGGAGTGCTCAGACATCAAGGCTCAAAGCCATTACAAGAAATACTCATTATGAACTCAATACATCACATGTAGGGATTGAACCTGTTTGGGGGCGATAACAAGTTAACAGCATTTATGCCAACCACGTGAGCTAAATCCGGTTGATGTGTGTATGTGTATAAGTTACCAGATGTTAGATTTAAAATTGGATATGGATCCACCAATATTTTAAACATTAATAATTTGTTATTACATTACATTAAGTCATTTTATGAACCATATCACTCTTAACATGTTACTTTTAAGATTACGTACTAATAACATGTATGTGGTTCATAAAGTTTACATTTAATTCAATTATTCCACAAAAACAATTATTGAACTTCAGACTCTCTCAATCCCCTCTTAAGGTCATATGTGAGGAGATGTGAACCTGAAGGAAATATGCTACATGTCACTACCAGAATTGAAAAATGAAAAATTAGAAATGTAGTTTCTTCAAGAGTTTCATGATTTGATTTTCTCAATCAATCTATCGGCCTCTCTTTGTACCTTTTGGGACAATTTCTAGTCGTATTAGTTATTAGTTAATTAGGCTGATAGTTCACTCTCCACTTGACATCTGTGCGTCGAGCTTCCGGGAGAGTTCGTGGAGTTTATGGCTGTTTCCGTTTATAGTTTCGTGGAGTTAATGGCTATTTCAGTTTACGGGCTCCAATTTCTGTTTGTATAGTCGAATCAGCATTGGCAATGGCATCCCCTATATCCTCATGCCCCCAAAACCCTCTTGAAACTAAAATCGGGATAGAAATTGAAAGTTCGCCTCCTCGTTCTCACAATCTTCGTCCTGCAGTTTCAGCGATTGACGCCTCGTCCTCCACGGCTGCAACGATAGCCTCCACCTCATGTAATTCCCACAGCAATCGCAACTTCTATTGTGATGTATTTATCAATCATAGAGGGCCGGATGTTAAGAAAACCTTGGCTAGACATCTCTATCATCGCCTGCGTTTACATGGAATCCGAGTCTTTTTGGACCGACCGAAATTGTATGAGGGGGGGAATTTTTCTTCAGAAATAGAATTTGCCATTAGAACCGCCTCAGTCCATGTGGCTATTTTCTCTCGTACATATGCAACATCGACTTCGTGTTTGAATGAGCTCTTCCTGATGTTGGAGTCGAAGGCTCCTATTATTCCGGTGTTTTACGGTGTAAAACCAGATGATCTTTGTTTGTCGCAGGGCAAAGATGGAGTGTATGCTCAAGATCTATGCAACTTAGAAATCACGCAAACAGGTGAAGGGAAACCGCGATACGACTCCACTAGCATTCAAACCTGGAGAGATGCCCTTTCTCGTGTTGCAGAAATAAGGGGTTTCGATCTGGACGCATATAATGGGTGAGATCTCAACCCTCCCCTCTCAGTATTGTAATACTTCACGCTGATTAGATATACATAGGTTAAAGTTTCTCATTAGCTGTATTTATTTTCTTGTGAATAACCAGAGATGAAGGGGAGTTGCTAGATCAAGTGGTTGAATGCGTGTTGAAACAAGTGAAAAAATTGATATTCAATGTCGCCAAATATTGAACTGCTTTGGAGGAAAAGGTGAAGGATTTTGAAAATAGAGTCCTGTTGCAGTAGCAGTAGGAGAGTGGAAAGGTTCAGGTCGTGGGGATTGTTGGGTTAGGCGGGGTTGGAAAGACAACCCTGGCGAAAGAACTCTTCAACAGGAAGAGGTTAGATCACAGTAAATCTTACTTTTTATGTGATATTAGGGAAAATGCAAATAAAGGTTCATTACATCATTTGCAGAGTGAACTTCTCAATGGCTTGACTCACTTTGATATTCATATAGACAGCATCTATGAAGGCATATAGATTCTTAAAAGAAATCTCTCATGTTCTAATGCTTTCACAGTTTTTGATGACATAGATCAGGCAAATCAGCTGGATGCATTTTTGTTGGTTCAAAGTGTACTCAGGGCAGATAGCTTAATTTTGATTACATCTAGAGACAAAACTATTCTCACAGATTCAGGAGTTCAAAACACATCAATTTATAAATTAACAGGCCTTGATGCACAACAGTCCCAGGAACTCTTTTGCTTGCATGCCTTTAGCTAGCCCTATCCACTTCCAGGGTTTGACTATCTCGCGATTACCAAACCTTATATGGCTTCGCTGGAATAAATGCCCCTGGTTTTCTCTACCTTCTTGGATACCTATGAAGAACCTTAGGGTTTTAGAAGTGTGGGGGAAGAAATTGAAATCATTGTGGCAATCCGGATATCAGGTAAATAAAATTTTGGCGATTTAAAGTATGTGTTTATTCATTATTGATTTCGCACAGTAGGATCTGCAACGAATTTAAATGGTTTTGCAAAAGCTAATCGTCGAATTCTTTCTTATGATTAAAACCCTGGAACATTTTGCAGGCACCTTTGCTGTTGCGACAGTTAGTTATTTATTCTCCCCTTTCAAAGTTACCAAAATCAATAGGGCCCCTTAAGCACCTCGAACTGATTGTCCTCCATAAGATTAATCTTAAAACTTTGCCAGATGAATTTTGTCATTTGGTGTCGTTGAAACGATTGGAGTTAACAAGTTGCCCAAATCTAAAGTCACTCCCAGATTCCTTTGGGCACTTAATAAACTTGGATTACAACAATCTGTCTCACACTTTTCATTTGCAGGTGCTTCCAAAGTCTTTCGGTAATTTAATAAACCTGAAATACATAGGTCTGTCTCACTCCCTACAGTTGCAGATGCTTCCAGGTTCTTTTGGTAATTTAATTCGTCTTAAATATCTTCATTTGAGTTGGTGCTATAATTTAACTGTCTCTAGCGAAACACTGGGAAACATCAGCACACTTGAATGTTTAGATGTTTCTTATTGTAAGAACATTGAAATATTACCTCCGCAAATAGCATATCAAAAGTACCTAAAAAAATTAGATCTTAGGGGTACAAACATAAAAGAATTTCCAAATGAAATTGGAGACTTGGGCGATTTAGAAGTTCTAGAAATAGGGAGCCCTTCGCTGGACAGTCTACCACTTTCACTTGGTCACTTGAATATCTTTAAGGAATTGAGGCTCGAGAATTGCAATGAATTGAAACATTTGTCGGTTACTATTCGACTGTTGACTCAGTTGACTGAGTTGAGAGAATTGAATTGACATTTTCAAAAAAATTAGCTGGATTTTTTCAAAATTACGCTGTAATTTCTATGATTTTCTGTGCAAAATTAAGGCACTCAAAATTCTAAAACTTGACAACTATAATCCACTTTTTCAAAAAAATGAGCTAAATTTTTTCAAAAGCATGCTGGAATTTTTATTATTATCATGATGGCTCCAACAATTTTCATGCATTTTCAAATATGGAACGACGACCATGATATTGTTCACAATGTCGTATCGTTTCTTTCACCTCTTCCATTACAATATAATAGTATTTTTCTAATAACACCATAAATAGGTAGCTTATGGAAAAATTACATCTTGGAAGACAAAAAAAAAAAAAAACTTTAAAATAATGTACAAAAACATGTTCACATAAACAAAAACAACTACATGGATAATGAATAACCTCTACATGACATTACTATTATTTACCAAATAGCCATATTCAAATACACATAACTAATCATTTCAAGTATAACTCATTATCATCCACCCTAGCTTTCAACAACGTCCATTCACATGTTGCTATTTTTCCACACACTACTATTATTTACAAAATATCCATATTCAAAATACACATAACTAATACTTTCAACTCTAACTCATTATCATCCACCCTTTCTTTCAACAATGTCCATTCACATGTCGCTATTCTTTCACAAACTATTATTATTTACAAAATATCCATTTTCAGAATACACAACTAACTATTGCAATTGTAACTCATTATCATCCACCCTTGCTTTCAACAGTGTCCATTCACATGTCCCTATCCTTCCCCACTCTATGCTATTCTTCACCACTCTATGCTTTACGACGTTTCCTTTGCAACATAAAGTGCAAATGCTAGTTATATCTTCAAATTAAAAATATCAATATTCAAATAATATATATTTTCCCATATATCATCTATAACATATACTATATGGCCTATAATACCATACCATTCACACCTTTAAAAAACTTCACCTCCTTTAATATACCACTCACGCCTTTAAATATACTCCATACGCTTTTATGATTTTTCATTAAAATGGAACATAAAGCGTATTATATATTAAAAAAGGTACTCAAAAATATGCCACCACTTTTTAATATGGATATACAAATGGATTTCAACACACATGTTTTTATGCGTCACCGCGCCATGCAATATATGAGACCAACACACATAATACGCACCATTTCAAACAAAAAGATTTCGCACACGACCTCTGTCATATACTTTGATCTTCAAAATATATATTGACTAGAATATAACTCTAGCTAGCATATTTCAACACCCAGTCAACATGTATTCAAACCAATAGCAACAAACAGATGAATGGTAAAAAAATTGCACGGAGAATTGCACACACAGTCCTTAAAAAGGATCACCTTTAATAGTGGTCACCATGTCCCTGCTGGGATTTTAATCCTGTCACTTTATGTGCAGACGCTCAGTGGGGTTGGTCGATTACAGTTCAAAAGAAGCTGCCTCACAACAACCACGCTGGGGTTCCCTTTCCAGTAGGTCATTGGGTCTCTGTCCTCCCACAATTAACATGACCACACAATACAACTTTGGTCCGAAAAGGCGTGCCTCTGGTGGCCTGTCGTCAACTTTTATCAGTGCCTCTATCCTCCTACAATGGTAGCAACAACATATGAATTATTAAAAACTTCAACAAAGGTTTCATACCACGGTAGTCAACATATATCTCAAAACCTGTTGGGACCTCCATGTACGACGCACAACATCATTCAAACTATGATGCCTCTCTCACCCCACCAGTTTCCAACGATTGTGATAGCCATTATGGTCGCTAGAGTCGGTCCACACCAAGTCATACAAAATATAGATACCTACAACAATGCACCGAACAATATTTACTTCACCATAAACCAACACAGATAATGAGCAAAAATAAATAGAATACATAGGGATAGAATGTAGCAGAGAATAATGGTAGAAGATGAGAATTACAGGGCAGAAAATGTTAAAAATGAGGCTGGATTTGATACCATGTCATGCCAGGAGTAACTCCACGAATGTGATTGTTGCATTTTCATTAAGATAACATATGGCTATATACACGGAGAGGGAGACTATTTGATTTCATCTCCCAATGTCTATTTATATTCCAACTTCCTTTTATTTTTTCTATTTACAATATTTACATCAATTTACCTAATCCAAAAGATTAGGTGTCAACAAAGGGCACCAACCTACATGAGACACCAATCCCCTTTACTGCATTATTTGTAGGTACCAACCTACAAGAGTCACCAATCCCCTCTGTTATAAATATTCATAGGCACCATCCTACTTCATTGAATATACTTGCTCTTCATAATGTATGATAGTTTCTTTTTCTTATACCAAGTCTACTTGTTGCTTGGGCCTTTTCCAAGTCTATTAGTTGCTTCTGTCTTCACTAAATCTACCTATTACTTCTTCCTTAATAAAGTATACTTCTCTCCAAACATGTTGCTTTTTTCTTCTTCCTAAGAACAAACATGAACAACATGCCATGTATCCAATTTTTTAAATATAGTTCTAAAATTTCTACCACGATTACCTAGAGATCTATTCTCTATCCCCTCTAGATTTCATAGTTTGAAACATCTTAGAAAGAAATTTATAACAAAAATTCTGAGATGACCCGTTTGAAGCATGTTTTAGGACCTTTTAAGAACACTAACTTCCTCAGATAATATCTCTGAAATTGTAGCAAAATAAGGTATAAAAGTTATACTATAGATACCTTGAGATATCTTCTTTATATCCTATAGATTACAGAGTCTGAAACATCATAAAAAAAAATTATAGTGAAAATACCAAGCTAACCTATTTGAAGTAGATTTATATAAGCATTCAAGAAGCTTAACTTCCTTAGACCATATCTCCAAAATTATAGTGAAACAAGGTTTGAAATTTCTACGACAAGCGCATTGGGATATTTTCTCTGTCTCATCCAAATTCCATAGTTTGAAACATCTAAAAAAGAATGTTATAGAAAAATTACTAAGTTGACATGTTTGAAGTAGATTTTATGAGCATTTAGGAAGCCCAACTTCCTTAAAACACATCTCCAAAATTACAGTGAATTGAGGCTTGAAATTTTAGTCACAGGTATGTGGATATATTATTTTTGTATCTGCCAAGTTTCATGTTCTGAAGCATCCCATAACAATAGTTATAGAAAAAATACCAAGATGACTTGTTTCATGAGCTTCATGAGCTTTCAGGAAGCCTAGCTTCCTTATACCATATCTCTGAAATTATTGTGAACCAAGGTCTAAAATTTTATTGATTTGTACATGAAGATATTCTATTTATATTCTCCAAATTTCATGTTCCGAAACATCCTAAAAGAAAATTTATAGCGAAATTTCCAAGATGAATCATTTACTCGATAAATCACATTTTTGCTTCCACCTTTAGACTCCAAGAACCACCCCAAAAATATTCCTCAATTTCTCTTACAACCTCATATTTAAAAGAACTCATATTACATTTATTTATACTTTTTGTGTGTTCACTTATGGGGCTGATTTTTAGAACTAGTTAGGTTGGCCTACTTGTAATTTGTATGAGTCATGCTAAAAAAAATTTCATATATCCTCATTCCTTTAGAGTTAAAGGGAGTACCATATACTATTGGAAAGGTCTTGGAATTAGTTTTCCAAAACTATATTTTATTATATAATTTCAGCTTACAATTAGAGAAAATTCCTTCAATAACAGGGTATCCAAATCAGGCGTCAAAAGCCCAAAAACAATGTTTCTAACAATCTTGATTTTCTAGTCTTTATCTTGGATATATGTAATCTCCCCAAGTCTTTGACATCAATGGCAACAATATTTCCAATAGAATAAATTTTTTATCATCATAAGCATCATCATCATCAAAGAGAGGGGTATTCTAAACAAGGACTAATTCAGAATACTTCATAGACTTTTGATTTTGAGATCCATCCACTAATATTTCAAGATTTGGAATTGAGATTATAGCAAATTAACCTTTATTTTCATTACCTACAAACATGCGATAACATTTTCCAATGTCTCATTGGTCAATATGAGCAAACATCTCTATGTTGTTTTGAGCAAAGTTTCCAATAAATAAACCAATTCCACACTTTTAGCCATTGCTTACTTGTTCTACCTTTGTTGCACATGTTCACTTGTATTCTTGAAACCACTCTCTTGAATTTGCTCACTTGATTTTTTTGTTTTATATCTTTCTTGCTTGGATCTTTTTTTTGTTTGTAGAAACTCAAGGGTGTTGAATACTACTGAAAATGCACCTCAACTTGTGACTTTTAGAATGATTTGAGTTTAAGCCACTCAATCTTGTCAATTTTGACTTACAAAAAGTTGAGGTGTCGAGTTAAACTAAGAACACACCAATTAATTACAATGAAATTCAACTTGATTTTTATTTACAAGCATATTTCTAAAAATTCACACTGATTTTTAAGTTGTTGACGTGGTCTACAACTTGAAGACACTTTGTGGGATTTGATTAAATGTGTTTGATTTATATTAATTTACTTTGTACTCCTTGTATATGGTTGTATTACATAGAATAAATTGTGATTGTAGTGTCAAAGCTAGATATAAATCATCACATAAGGAAATAATGAAAAATCACTCACACACTACACATGGTGTATGTAACATATACTTATTCAATTTTAGCCAAATATAGGGAAAAATAAAAGCTTCAATTTTATTGAGATATTGTATTTGCAATGAATTAATCCAATGTTTGTGATACAATTGACTCTTACACTTACAACACAAATTTATTTTCTACAAAGAATTTCAACAAGGACCACTTGGATGGCAATACAAACAACTCGATTAACTATTATGCTCATCAAAAAAACTTCGTTTTTATTTTTATTTTGCAGCTATAATATTTATAAAAGTGTCTAAATTTATTTAAGATTTTTTTTTTTACCTCACTCTTGCTACTCAATTAGAAAGCTCCCTCACCCAAAAATAAAAATGGATCACCTCACTCCTGTTTTTTTAATATAGGAAAGTGGTCATAAGAATAATAATTAGTGATTTACCTCCTCCTTTCAAGCTAGTGCATGCATGTTTTGGGTATAATGGGTTGTTTCTGCCTTTCAAATATATGTATTTTCACCATGTCAATTTCTACGTAACTATTAACCATGAATCACATCATGTTTTTTTGTTTTTTTTTTGTTTTTTGTTTTTTGTTTTTTGTTTTTGTTTTGTTTTGTTTTGTTTTGTTTTTTTGTTTTGTTTTGTTTTGTTTTGTTTTGGTTTTTTTTTGTTTTGTTTTGTTTTTTGTTTTGTTTTGTTTTGTTTTTTTGTTTGTTTGTTTGTTTTTGTTTCGTTTTGTTTTGTTTTGTTTTGTTTTTTTTTTTTTTTTTTTTTTTTTTTTTTTTTTTTTTTTTTTTTTTCTGCTTCACATAATGTGCAAGTTATTGGAGGCATGGATATGTATTAGTATATCGATCAAATATACTAATGCTCTTGTTGATAAAATTGAGATGATGATGGGAATGCTTGTTTCCTCGACTCTTATTGATAGGTACAAACATTGCATTGTTTGTTGGGCATGATTACTATGTATCTTTGAATCTTCTTAACCACAAATTTGATTGTGGTCAAATTCTCTGCCTATATTTCTCTTCACATTCCTTGCACAAGGCAACCACAATTCTATACGTATCATCCTCTTTACATTCCTTGCACAAGGAAACCAAAATGACTTTGCCCTTTAGATTAATCATTGCAACAACATATTCTAGAGCCAAGTAGTGGAAATTGTCTCACCATGGTGTATAAAATTATACCAAAGCATATCTATTTTTGCTGACAATATTTTTGAAGTCGCTCTTTCCTTTTACGTATGGTGTGAGATGTTGCTGAGAGGAGAAATTATGTGTAGGAGGGAAGGTGATAAGGTCATTTTCAGTTTAGACCAAGATGGTGATCCTTGGTGCATCTCTTTTCCTTTTGTGTATGGTTTCCTTGCAATATGCTCAATGATACCCACAATTTCTCAGTCCAGTAGATGTGTGGGGCCGGTTAGTGCTAGGGTATGGATGTTGTTCATGCATCAAAAATATTGTTGTCTGCTTTCAATTGAGGGTTTTCATACTCATCCAAGGTTTCTTGAGTTATCTCAGGGAATTGAATTGTGGCAGATGCATATGTTAAATAAAATTTATGGCTTAAAATGAATTCACAAAAAAGGAGAACCATTAATCTTTTGGGAGGTTCCTTTCTTAGTGGTTTCACTAACTATATATTTTTATTTGATTATCTTTCTAAGGCATCCCTATCTCAATTTCATATTATGAGAATATTTGAAAATCTGTCAAATAGGAGTGGGGTCAATTTTTTGACTTCATTCTTGTCCATCATATTCCATAATATTCCCAAAATCCTCAATCTAAATAAGTTCAGGTGTGTTCCTACAAGAAGGTTGACTCATTCTCTTCAATACCAAAAACTCATGCTAGATGGATAAGGCTTCAAAGCAGGTTTGGCCTTAGTGCCTATGCCTCTTTCCAACTTAAAATAGATAATAATGGATTACTTTGCTATAGTTAAGGATGGTTACTACTAAAAATCTCGACATGTTCACTTTGTGTTTGTTCATCAAAAAACAATTCCATGAAATAGAGCAACAATAATTCACATCACCTTGCCCACTGATATGGTAGTGGATTGCAATATAAAAACACCAAATCACACATATTAATTCCAGATGTAGATTTTTCTAGTGATTCTTGCATAGATGTAGATCGCTTTTCGGAGAAGGAATATGTTGATCATTGTGTATCATTTCATATAAATGTAGATAATTCCAGGTCTGTGTAGCTTGGATGATGCTAAACTAATTATTTTGCATACATATTTCATCTACCATGGAATCCATATCCTTTGAACCATAACACATAAAATATAGGAATTTGGCTGATATTGAGCACGTCCTAGATGTAATTTAGTAATTTGAAATTTTCATGCCATAGGTTTCCATGGTGATGGTGGGTCCTTTCCTCACAAGATCACTTTTAGATATGACTTCTTAGCAAATTAAGCCACTAATATCCCATCAAACATGTAGGTGTTACCCACAAGGATCATTAAACCATGGGTTTTTTTAGTGTCCATTAGTTCTAGTGATCAAATGTTCTCTTTCCATGTGGTTAATAGATTCTTTGGTCAAATTATTATGTTTTAAAATAAAACTTGATACCTCTTGGTTGTCAAATGGTTATTGGTTTTTGTCTAGGTCATTTCTACTCCCTCCACTTGCTCAAGCTCACCATCACCCATCATGGTCATGTCGTCATTTAGGTATCCCAGGTCATCAAAATAGCTAATGTGCCATCATATAGGTCATGTTCAAGGATTTTCATTTAATTGTCATCATAATATCAGTCATCAAAAGAAAAAAGAGAGTCATGTTCATCATTTGGGTCACCATCATGGGTGTTGGAAAATTAGGGAATAAAGTAAAAAAAAGTAGCATTTCCATTTGAAGAAATGATGCTACAGTCAAATCACATCACTAGTGATTTTATAAAAGTACACATGATGCCATGAGCCAAAATTGAGTTTTTTTTTAGCTATAGAGATAAATAAAGCTTTGCAAGAGTTCATTCTATCCTTACAAGCCTTCAAGAGCTCCTCTCTTGCATTGCAAAACCTTCCACAACCATCAAAAGTTTAGACTACATCATCAAATTGCTCAATTTATCAGCCTACTACGCTTTTGCTGCGTTTCTGGTAGGGTTGTTGCACTTTTGTTTTGGAGACATAAGGAGGGAAAAACAGGTGAAAAATACATCTCAGTGTTTCAAACAAATTCAAACAAGTAATTAGGACCATTAAAAATCCTTGCTTCAGTCAATTTCTTCACAAAACTGATAAACTCCTCCCATAGGGTTTGTTGTTGCGTTTTTAAGATTTCATGGTGTTTGATTTCTTCCAAGGATAAAATCCCTATTTTTTCTTCCTAAAAACCCTTATATATACTCGATAGACCCTCCCCAACCATTTCCCATACCTGTTTTCCCCATCTCACCACTTTTCCCCAAAAACCCAAGCCCACGCTGCGTTTCTGTTGCATTTCTGGGTTTTCCCCGTGTTTTCCACTTTTTTCCCTCCTTCCCTCACCCATTCTAAGAAATTTCACTGCCAAAGTATCCTTAACATCTACCCCTACCCCTCAATTTTTTCCTAAAATTTTCCCTAACTCCTATCCCCTCCTTTTCCCTCCCTAAACTAGATGCTCTGTTTCCCTTGTTTGGCAGCCCTCGACCCCTACCCTTTCTCCTCTCAAAATAAGATTCTAAGTCAAGCAAAGCCAACAACATGACCAATGAAAATAAGAAATACAAGTGGGGGGGATAGGTCTCAAGGTATGAGCCAACGCATATGCAAGAGATCAATGCTTCAGATTTCATCAATAGGTCATTTGAAAAAGTAGGTTGCCTAGGGTTTTGTGAGAAAGTACAAGAGGTGGGCTACCATTGTGAGATGACTTGGCTATTTTCCACCAATTTCAAGAAGAAAAAGACCACCATAGTAGGGATGGACTTCATAGTCTCAGTAGAGGTTATAGCTTCAGCCACTAGTATCCCCAATCAAGGAGAAATTTGGTTTAAGGGGATGGATTTGGACATTGAAAACTACAAAGTGTTCCTGAAACCACAATATAAGGAAACCCCATCTCATATCTTTCCTTGCAGGAAATTATTGGATAAATATACTCCTTTGATGAATATGATTATGAAATATTTCACTTGTGAAGGCAGGTTCAACAGGTTATATCAATATCACATCATGCTGTTGATGCATTTCACATCCATCAAACAAATAAACCTACCAAATTACTTGTTTAGAATCCTAGTTAAGATGAATGAAAAGGTGTAGAATAAAGGGAAAGATCATCAAGCAAGCTTATTCCATCATGCTTTGATCAAAGTCATAGTTCTCCACCAGCTCACACAGGTCAATATGTCATGGGAAGCATTCTTGGAGGAAACTGCGCTCTTTCCTATCTCTTATCAATCCAAAAGCCTCAATACTCCTACATCATCTGGGCCAAAAGGACCTGAGCTATCTAGAATACCATCAGTGTTGGCTTAGGGGGTCTTGACCCAGGTTCTGATTTAGTTGTGCCAACCAACAAAACCCTACATTTCTGGCCCTTTTAGCAACAACCTACGTAGCACAGGCTGCACTCTCACTCGAAGCACTATTGGGGGATGCAAGAACCAAGTTTTTGCATCAAGAGACTAGTGTGATGTCTTCCAGTGCCTTGGATCTATGTCTGTGCAGATTGATAGACTTCTAGGTATCGTTACTGTAATTGAGTTAAAGCAGCCTTCAGACCTTCGCGTAGGTCCATGATCAGTCCTTCCGGACCTTAAACATTCAATTTACCTACTTACGCACATCATAAAGTAATCCTAGATTGGAGTTCACATAGATCTACTTAATTCATTAGAAAAAATAAGAGAAAAGGCTTGTAACTTCACAGAAGTGGCTAAGCATTCATTTCATACAGAATTGAGATAGATTCAAGACATTCTCGTAACATTCAATCATTATTTCATAGACATCTCATTCATCGGGGGCATATAACATAAATAGATACAAACAGAAATACTCAGTAATTATTTGGAAAATTGTCTTTATTGATCTTCAATTTACCGATTACAGACTCTTCTTACCATGTGCACACAACTATAGGTTCCGCGCACTCAGCTGCAGGAGCCTTCCCTTCTCTATCTAAGTGCAGGAAGCAGAGCCTTCTTGCCTTATCTCTTGCCCAAGACAACAAAAATATCTTCAATGTACCCAATTCTCTATCCAAATTACTTCTAAGACTCGCTAAGACTCAACTATTTATAGAATTTTCAATACAAAACCATGGTTCACGGACCATGGGTGAATCTCAAAACCGACTCAAAACTTTACCTGAAATAGGGGGCTAAGCCCCTTTGACTCTTATTCATCTACGCACTCCTCATCCACGTATCACAGATACTTTACATCTTTTACAAATTTGTATACAAAATTTGGGTTAACTAACCCCAAACTGACCTAGGGGACCCCATCCCAACAAGCCCCCAACATAAATATCATGACTCACCCTCGAGTCACTCAGTTGGTTGTTCCACTTTCTGGAAAAGTTCGCTGATTTCCTTGGTCAGTGCTTGAAGCTTCACGATACTCTCTTCTACTACTTTCTGTACTTCCTGGACCAGTTTCTCTATGGTTGGCCCCTCTACTTCCAGTTGTGTAGTCCTCTATGTCTGCTGCATTTCCTTCAGCTTCTCATGAATGTTCTATGAAAACTAGAAGGATTCCTTTGTCCAAGGCCCAATCTAGGCTCTAAGAAAGGACTTCGTTTTATGTAACTCTTGGATCTGCATCAATTTTATCTTGCCTTCCTGCAAGAACGTGAAGCGCTGGACTGATGCCAATATTTGCGCAGTCATACTGATCTCATCGTATTGCTACTACACTTCCCTAATTTATGTGTTCAATTGCTACAACATAGGATCCTCCTGTAGTGTATCCCATAGGCCCATTGCCTAAATGAAGAGCTGGTCACAACCTTGAACTGTGACATCTAACTGAGCCATGGATTTTTTTATCCCCGCACCTCTTTGTTCCTGAACCTTCGGCTGTGTCATCGTCTGCAACTTCAACTGCAACTTAGCTATTTGCATCTGAAGATCGAAAGTAACCTTATAGACATTTTATTTTGACACACGCACTCCAACAACCAATTTCCTCACTTTAGCAGAGGCCTCTTCATATTCAGGGATATTCCGCTTAGACATAGACTTGTAGGCCTGCTCAATTTCTTTGACCAGGTTTTAGCATTGTGTCCGCAACTCTTCCTGCTCCTTCAATGCTTGAGTTCTTTCAGCGAATAGCTGCTCGTTGTTGACTTTAAACTCACTGACGATAGTGAGTGCGCATTGTTCTCTGATCTCCAACTCATCTGAGACCCCCTGATGTAATGCATGAAGAGACTTTAGTCGCAACATGGAAAGTTTCATTCCCATATCTTTTACTGTGTGGAGCACCACGCAATCCTCGTCTGATTCCACGCGGACCGACCACTCTAGTAAAGGAAAGACTCTAAGATCCATAGGCCATTCAATCTCCATGATAGTGCTATGACCCTGCATCAGGATTGATTCGCTCTACTCACCTTTCTGACATCCACTTGAATCCTGTTGGCTTGGATATGCATATTGCACAAATCCTTCTGGATGCTTCCTAGCATCTGCATGTATTGATGCTCAAATTGTTGGAGCACCTCTGTCATTGTGTCCCGTATCTTGTTGCCAATCCCATTGAGATCGTCTTCTGTCAGCACCATGGGATCTAGATGTGTCTTCTTGTCAGACTTTTATTTTCTTTCTCGATCCTCTAGTTTGTTCCTTCCTTCATTTCTTCAGAATGAACGGGGTGCTCTGCCCTCATCAACACCTCTGCCCTGGTCTGATAGCTCCTATTCTTCTATTTCAGGTGAAGCTTATTTGTCACCTTCTGGCGAGCTCCAGTATTACAGCAATAATGTTGCAACTCCTGGGGCTTCCTTCTTTACTTTTATCAACCTGGTAGTTTGTAAAAAACTTGAAAGCGATGGTGTTGAATGCACAAGTACTAGCTCTTACTGCAGGCTGTCACTTGATCAACTGGCACAAGTTCACTAGGAGCTTAAGCCAACTTCTATGAGTTCTTAGAAGAATATTTTAACTATGATGAAAGAAAACTAACTCTAAAGAGGCTATTCTACTTGCAGAAAGAGAAGGAAAACTGAAATGTGACGCAAACCCTAGCAAACCCTAATTTACCTATTAACCCTAATTTTGCAAGAAAAGAGATGGAAACTGATGAAATGAGTGCCATTGAATACTGAAAAGGTAAATTTCAATTATTCAAGCTACCTCTGAAAAGAAATCAGAAGAAAACATATTTTTGTGCTTTTGAGTGTCCTTATGTGAAATTATTATGCTTGTGATTTATCTGGTTGTGATTGTGCAGAGGTTTGGTGGCAAAGGAAGATGGAGTTGGTTGTTACAGAGGTGGAGGAAGGTGTGGAGAGGTCCTAAGAGGCCCCTAGTACCCTTATAAAGGCTTCCATTGTGATCGGACTTCAAAAAATAACTCACAGGAAATTCTACAGGAGGTTCTACAGGAGGAGGTCGAGAGCTATTTTTGGAGTTTTGAAGGTGGAAAAATGATGGGAAAGGGGAACTGAAGGTCGGATGAAGGTTTTGAGGTGTCTAGAACTTGTCAAAGAAGATCAGGGATGAACAGGATGGTTGGATTTGTTTAAATTGAAAGAAAATAGCTTTATAGAGAAAACACAGAAATTAGGGCAGATTGGAGAAATGCTGCGAATGAGCTGGGAAATCTATGAGAAGTGAGCTGGTTATGGCTATTCTATGGATTTATGGTGAACTGAGATGACCTGCAAGAGATCTGCACATTTACTTATCAAAACTAAGCAAAGAAAGAGCTAACTATATCATGAAAATAGAACTTTTTCTAGCTTCACCTAATTTCTGACCTACAAACAGAAAATGCTGAACAGTAACCTATGAACAGAAAAGCATGTGGAGAGAAATATGGTAAAAGAACAGAAAATGATCTAAGAAACCGAATCTGAATTAATCTATCAACCTTTCCAAATCAAGTTATCACACTAGCAGTTGCATTGGAAGAGCAAAAACTGTGTTTTTGGTGGCAGCAGAAGTGCCTTGACCTCAAATCATAGTCCCAAGAAGGGAGAAAGGAGATCAGGGCCTGTTGTTGGCCTTTTTGAATCTTATCTTGTCACTGCAGTAACCTACTTGATCAACTAAAACAACAACAACTATATTAACCATCAAAAGCAACCTAATCTAATAAAGTACAGTGAATCTATGCAACAAAAATTAACTGATGAACTAAAGAAAAAACATATAAGTACATAGTAGGAGGTGCTGGGAAGCTTGGATTGGGCCCTAACCCAAGAGCTTCATCCCTCTGAAAGATATCAATGCTGGCTCAAAAACTGTTTCATCTTCATTATCAAAAATAGCAGTTACATTACATAAACTGTTCTCAAAAGGAACTTGAAAATAAGCTGAGCATAAGGCTGCAAAAAAGTGCGAAAATCAACTAATAATTGGCTAACCTACTGAGGCTCTAAGCCTCCTTATTTATACAAGTGGAGTCCTCCAACAGTCCTCCTAAAATCAAGGAACTCGACTTCCTAGAACTGGAGATAATTAGCAGTCCTACTTTACTTGCTCGGCTGCCCCTTGAAATCATCAATGTGGACCTTTGTGCTCCGAGTTGCTGATGGAGGACTCAAGGAAAGGGGTCATAAATGCAGGAGACACCCCTCCTACAAGTCTTCTTCCCTGTTTTCCTCGAGTTTGGCTGCCATTTTCTCATAAATTCCTTGACTTTGTCCAAAATTGGCCAAAAAATCTGCATACAACACACATTAGGCTACATGGAAAAGTGACTAACCCAATTCACTCTATGAGCATAAATATATTCAAAAAAATGCATTAAACTAATGATAATGGTGGATTAAGTCGAAATAAGAGGTAGAATGAGCCCATATAATTACCCATTTCTGGGGCTCATCACCTTCCTGTGACTCTTGCTGCTCCCTTTCCATCTACTCTTTAGTAGCACACTCTTTTTCCACTATAGCCTTCTCCACAACTGCGTTAGTAGCTTCCTTCTTCTTCTATTCTGTCAGTGCATGAGCAACCTTTTGAGTGGCATCCTTCCACTTTTGCACAATGGAGCTTTTTGCGTCTATGCTTGTTCGAACATCTAACCCTATAGGAGCACATCATTCTGGAGGCCAAAGCCCCACAACTTCTTATATATCTGTGTCTGTCACCATATAAGGAAACTGGTGCCATTTCTGCTCAAGGCCTCTGTGACTTTGATTAAGACCCTATGGAAATCAAATTTGAATTCCACATAGGCTGATAGTTGTGCAAACAAGGTGGGGGGTAACCGTGGTCGCTGACTAATGACCATGTGAAGGTCCATATCCATCAAAACCCAAAATATATTTGTTTCCTTAACACGCTCTAGATCTTTTGTGGCCCACAACGAGGCAAATCACTCTGCCATGGGCAAATCTTCTTTGTGTGGAGGAAACTAGCTATCCTCTGACAACTTTTAAGCAACTAGAATGATCGAAAACAACAACTAGGCATAATGAAATGACCTACTCTCCTCTTGGGCCTCTCGGTAGTTTGCGAGGAAATCTTGACAGAGATACATGGCCCATTTGTATTGTACACCCTTCGCACACTAAGCTACAAGCGAGATGACTGGCGCTAGAACTTCATCCGTGCGACATTTTCTCATTAACTTGCTAGCTAGAATCTGGGTAACCAACTAGACTACTAGGTCTGAGATAGATGTGATAGAGTATCCTCGTGATTTTTTTATTAGACCAAATTCTTTCTTCATCCTATTTTCCAACTTTTTTTCTCTGGATTTTCCTCCAAACTCTTTGGTAGGGTTTTCCCCTTTGTACAGAAACCTTGTTATTTGGTGGATCAACATATCTGTGATGGGGATAAGCTCACCTAGCCATAGGCAACCATCATGCACTAGCACGAGGAGCTGGTGCACACATATCATGTTGATGTTTGAGAGGTGATAATGTGGCACTAACAGTAGATTGAGGAACCTTGACTGCTCAACATTGCGGACCCACTTCATGGGCTCCAACATTGTAACCGTCATGTCATCATAGTAAATCTTCTGCATATACTTGTGAGGCTCCAAGTGCGGAAACTTTGCATGGTTCATGAGGTCCCAATCCTTCATCTTAAGCAATGGAATGCCCACTAGCCGAGGACCTTCAAACATGACCTACTTCGGCAGTGAAGGTGTCGAAATTACAAATCTCTCTGAATCAGGATCCTTCATTATTTTAGTTCTTCCCTTTTGTAGAGGGATATACTCAGGAAACTTTGTCATAGGCTCTACCCCCTCGGTGTCAACATCCATGATACCCTGGAATTATTCCTCTTCTAGGTCCACTACTTAGTCTGACTATTTACCCTTTTTCTCCTTTTGCTGCACCTCCAGATTCTTTCTTGGCAACATTCGCACTAGCACTGACTTCTTCTGTTTGTCCTTTGCGGAGTGCTTCACCTTTGTAGTGGGTTGTTTCTCTTTTGTAGTGGTGGGCTTTAGCCAAGGCAATCTTAGTACCGTAGGCAAAGAAGCCAGAGCTTCCATACTTGTAACTTATGGTCTTGGCATGTCAGAAGTAGCAGCACCCGAACTCATAGCTTCGGCGGGGTTAGTGCCAAGCATTATTTCAATGAATAGCTCTTGGGTTGCTTCTGAACAGTTCGCAAATGAGGGGCGCGACATACATTCTTCCTAGAACGCTCAGCTCATATGCGTCAGACAACAAAAGGATCTAGCAATTCTTAGAATGCAAAGTGTTCTATACTAAACCAGCATGCTCAATTTATAGGGGGATTTGAATTCAAATTCGACTGTTGCCCCCAAATTCTGATAATAAATGCTGCTTTGGTAGCAGAACTTCAAATATTTTTGCCATAATTTTTTCCTCCCTGCTGTTAGGATATTCCGACACATAGGAAATAGTTAAGTTCAACTTGGTCTAGTATAGAGTTAGGTAAAGTGTGTTTCTTTACCATTGTACATTTTGTAACTTACAATCCGACGGTCACGATATGTAGTGATCCGACGGTTCACTCTCTCCTCGGTATTACCGACACTTGATCCGTGGCTTGACACCCGATTGGTCCATGAGTTCTATTTAAAGCGCATGGAGGGTCATTGTTCATGTAATCCATGCATGAGAAAAGCTTATGTAAATTTTCATTCTTTGATTAATAAATTGCCTGTAGTAGCCACGTTGGCGCAGGCCGTGGACTGTTTCCCTCTTTGAGGGTTTTAACCACGTCAAAAATATTGGTGTATTGATCTGTGATCTGGTTGTGAGCGGTGTCCTTTTGGTGTTCTTTCTGAGGAACTTACCCTGTAAATTCCTACATGGTATCAGAGCTATTTGAGGGCCGCGTCCGTTGGTGATCCAAATCTGAAGCCGGTAGAACTGCATCCAACTGCCGTTTCCTAGATCTGCTTTTTCTGACTGCTTTCGGGCCGAGAGGACTGCTCTGTTGTGTTCGGAGCATCTGTTCCAGTGAGGAACCCCTTTCGCTTCACGCGAAAAGGTTTCCGGTAGCCCTAGCTGTGTCATTTTTAAGATATGGAGGTATACAGTCTTTATTTGCAGTTTACTGTTATTTTCTCTCTGCTTATTTCGGTTTCAGTTTATTTAGCTTTTGTTTAACCGGATCTATACCTTTCATTTCTGCGTATGCTCTTTACCCTGCGACTCTGTGCGATCTGGGCAAATCAGAAACATAAAGGAAGGATTTTTCTCATGCGTATGCTCTTTTCCCTGCACCTTAGTGTGATCTCGGAAAATCAGAAACATTGAGAAAAATATTTAGTTTTTCGGCTAAAGCTAACTTTGAGCCGCAAGGTTCATTTTTTTAAAATATCTAGTTTTTTGGCTAAAGCTAACTTCAAGCCATAAGGTTCGTTTTCTTTGCATGTCCGTGTTGTGTTTTGTGTTTTGTGTTTTGTAGGGAAAAAGAGCTTTCTCAAGGCAAGCACGCAAACCAAGGCACCCCCCCCCCCCCCTCTCTCTCTCTCTCTCTCAAATTTTTTGTATAGATCAATTGGTTCAAAGCTATTTTAAGAAAGTAGAGGTTTTGGGTTCAAGTCTCCATTTTGTGGGGGCGGATTTTTTCATTTCCGCACATTCGCGCACTTTGCCGGCAACTTCAACAATTTTTTTCAAAAAGCCATAACTTCTTCATCCGGAAGCCTTTTTCAGAGCCGTTTTTTTTTAAAACAGCCTAATTTTTCGAGATCTATCCATTGGAACACTTACTTTCAGCATCTTCAGCTTCAGTGTTTAAAAAAAAAAATGGAAAGTCCATGCCAAGTCATTCTTGACAGCACTAACTACTTCCAATGGATAGCCTACATGGAAGATTTACTTAGAAGTAAAGGTCTCTACAGAATAGCCACAGACCAAGAGAAGAAACCCAAAGATGAGGACAAGGCTGCAAAATGGGAAAATAGACAAGATCAAGCACGTGGTTTGATAGGGATGTCTATTTCTCCTGATCTTAGATTCCATATTGCAGAACTTGAGACTCCTCTTGAGATTCCATATTGCAGAACTTGAGACTCCTTCAACTGATAGACCATATCAGGGTCAAAACCATCAGGAAATTTGTACAAGGCCAAATCAGGAGGAGGTCTTAAATTTTGTGGGATAGCGTTATATACATTGTTAAATCTTGCACAATACTCCAAAACAGTCTCTTGGGGACCTCTTTTGATAGTGTCATATTCACCGAGTATGTGCAGAGGATCTTTCTTTTTCTCCCATCTGTTAGTGAAGGCTTGATAAAGCTCATCAGGGGTTGTTATGGAATTTGCATTCAGGGATCTAAACCAAGTTCTTACATCCCCGGTCAGACTTTGAACAAACATCCTCATTCTCACACTGTCATCATCTATTTCATAGGTCTCAAAATGATCTTGCATCCTTTTGGCATGCTGAATAGCTGTGAAAGGGCCAGTAGAGTCAAAATATGAGATCTTAGTTTGGTAGTCTTGGGGTAGAGCTGCAGCATTAGCAGGTAACTGCAAGGGTGCATATCTGTTAGCCATATTCACAAGGTTTTGGGGATTTATAGGAGCAACTGGGATAAAAGGAACGATGTGTACCACAGGGGTAACAGGTGTAGCAGCAGCTAGAGTGTTGGTCAAGGGGATATGTGCAGTGGGTGAAGATGTGAAAGGAGGGCTTTGAGATGTAGATGGTGAACTGGGGGAAACAGGAGTAGACCGAAATAGAACCTTGATAGGAGTTGGAACTGGTTCAGGGTAAGCTGTCTCAGGACTCGAATCACTAGGATTTTCCTGCTTTTGCTGTTTCCTAATTATTTTGGGGATTGTATTTGGATTTTCAAAAACTGCTGGTGGATTTGGGTCAGGGTTTGACCTAGTGTGTCTGGTTTCCCTTTTAGGAGCCAGCTTCTGAACTTCTTTTTGAGTATGTTTTTTGGAATATTTTTATATCTGTAAGGACTAGGCAAGATTTTGGAATGGCTGTATATTTCTCAAAGCTAACATGAAGATTGACTGAAGCAGCATTTATCTGAACCTGTTAATGTAAAACAGAAACAGTCCTGAAGGCTACCTGGCTGGTATTCAAACTTCATCTGTAGATTTAGGAGATATACAGTAATTAGAAAATTTTAAGGAGTCCCCAGTGGAGTTGCCAATTATGTTAACACCCAGGTTGTTCCCTATGACTCCCAAGGGAATACGGCCGGGGTAACCACTAACCAATCTTTGGATTACAGTTTCTAGCCAAACTGTAATCAGAGAGGGCTCTCTCTTTATGATTTGTCTCTGTTTTGGCAGTAGTTTAGGCTAGCTGAGATGTTCAGGGTTTGGTTTTATGTTTTGGTTGAGGGATGTCTTCTGTACCCAAGGTGTAAACCTTCAGATAATTCTAGTCCATTGGGCAATGGAGTCTTTGGTTATTGGTTGTTTGAGGAGTAGATTAGGATTGCTGAAACTGCAGGGCCTTTTGAATATCTTATGAAACAAACTTGATATTATAGTGATGAAATGTGTGCAACCAGTGGAAGGCAATTAAGAATTTTCCACTAAGCTGGGTTGTAAGAAAGAGATGTATTGTAAAGGAGCAGACTTGAATTCCTAAACAATAATTTCTGTGAAAGATACAGTGTAGAGGTGCAGCAATTAAGAATCACACCTTTATAACCATAACTGAAGAAAACATTTGTAATAGCATAGATTGAATTCAGGGTATCCTATGAATAAATCCTAGAATTAGTATTTTTCTCTGCCATTAATTGTGAAATCTAGAACATGGGTGAGTTATGAAAAATAACAGAAAGAAACATAACGAAAGTTCAAAGGAAACTTATTGAGTCATGACAACATGCAGGAATCCTGTAGCACTCAGCAAATCGCATCACAATCCCTCAGACAACACAGACTTTGGAAATTCCATCGGCCTTTGTATTAAACTCTGAAAATTTACAGCAAAAGAACTCTTGAAGAGTAATCAACAACAACCCCTCCAAGCTTCTGCCAAGGGGGAATATATACAAACGGTTATACAAAATATCTAAGGCGTTGAGTCATCTGAGAAATGAATGTTTTCACCAACTTTGTACAGAACAGTAGATAAGAAGTTATTACTGCTTTTAATACAACATAAATGCTCTTTATGTCTGTCAGAAGATATTTTGGCCTTTAGAGGCCATTGAGTCGGTCTGACCGTTCTGCTTTAACTCTGAAAAATGCGTCTTTATGGCATGTCGTGCTGTAACTTTCGGCCCTGCTACCTGTTAGCTGTCAATTGTGCTTTGTTGGCCGAATAGTTCTACTGAGTTGGCTCAGCCCTTCCCTTTTCATGCATGCTAATCTTTCCAAGTTTTCCTGTGCATGATCACTTGTAGTTTTTGAATAATAAATAACAAAACTTGATTTACAGGTTCTGGCTTACAATATCAGCTGTATCATTTTAGTCCAATATTCCTGTGTGGGCAATTGGTGTCTCAAAATTGCATCTAATGTCTCATCTGCCTCTGTATATTTATAGAAATTGGGAGGCACTTCAAATAGATGTTTAATCTCATCCATGATAAAAAATAAGTTCTCTACTCTGTTGTAGAGACTTTGTCCTGTTGCTGGCCCTGTTTCCTCTGAGGTGCTGGCCTTCTCTGTGATCTGATTTGTGGCAAAGATGTTCACCCTCTTGGCATAGTTTTCATGGGAAAGTAGTCTTCCTGCGCTATTCAGTAAGCTTGGAAGACCTTTGTTTTGCAATGCCACAAATTTTTCCATGAATCTATTGACCTCGGTCTGCATATCCTGGGTCCTTCTCTCTAGTGTCTGCACTAGGCTTCTCAGTGTTAGGACCCTCTTGATTAGCTGGATGGTCTCAGTTCTGTTGGAGATTCCCATAGTAGCTAACTGAGCACTTGTTCTGTTGTTAAGCACATTGATCATTCTGTTGGCAACCTCAGGCATATTGCCTAGAGATGCCCTTGATCTCTGGATTTCCCTCTGTGCTTTTGCTATGAGCTCAATCTGCTCATGGATTGTCTCAATATACTGCCATTGGTCAGTGATGGACTAGCCAATGTTGGCCCATAGCACTGTCTTGAGCTCAGCTGTCACTTTATCCAATGTGAGCTCCTTCTCCAGCTCCTTAATCCTGTCTTTAAGGGCCTTTATTTCCCTGCCCTTTTCTGCTACAGTCTGCTTAGATTTGTCATATCTCTCATTTAACTTGACCACATTTTCCCTGGCCTCTTTTAACTCTGACATTTGGGCTTCCAGGGCTTGGATTTCATTCCTTAGTTTCTGCATGTCCACGCTTGAAGCCTGGTCTGTTGTTGGCGCTGGTGCTGAGGTGGATGGTGGTGCCTGTTCTGTTTGTTGAGTTGGAGGAGCAGTGGTTTGAGGAGCTTCCTCGAGGTTAATTATTTCAGGAGGAGGCTGAGAGGTTTGACCTCCTTCCTTTTGCTGCAATGCTGCCTGGGCAGCCTCTGACTCTCCCAACTTCTCTTGGGTCTGGATTAGCTGTTTGTATAAGGATACCAGCAAAGCAGTGGCATCTTGATCATGTCTCAGCTGAGCAACTTCTTCAGTTTGTGGGTGAATTGTTGCTGGGACTTTGATCATCTTTCTAAGGGCTGCCATGTCTGCATCCCTCAATTTCAACAATGCTTGCACAGCCTTAATATCCTTGGGATCATGCCCAAGTTCTATAATTATATCTTCTAAGGCCCTAATTCTATTATCCTTTGCTTGAGAGGATGCCCTTTCCAATTCAAGCTGGGCAGTGGTGTTATTTAGGCTATTTTCTAGCCTGTAGTTATCCAGTGCTTTGTCTACCAAGGAGGCATACACCATCTCACCTGTTTGTTTGTGCAATTCAATTTTGTCCATTGGGTGGATGTCCTTGGCAAGGACCTCAAGATTGGTCCTTATATAATCTGCAGGGGACTAGGGCTGTGCTACAGCTGGCATAAAATGACTCATGATCATTTTGCCCTCCTGTACATCATAGGCAGACATCAGTCTTTGCTGGTTGGTAGGAGCCATTTTCAGCAGATGATTATAGAGTTGTATTTTAAGTGGCTCATTTTTCCTTTTAATATCAATAAACTGCTGTTTGATTCCTCCTTCAGCTTCTCTTTGGTGGCTTGAGGAGCTGACTTCTCCTCCTATTGTTCTGTCTTGTCCCTGCTGGAAGGAGCTAGCAGATGCTTCTCTACTAGGTGGGCCCATGCCCAGAGACTGCCCTATCGGCATTTCCTCCTCAGAGAAGGGATTCATTCTATGCCTTTTTCCTCCCTGATCTATGGATGATGTGAGGGGAGTCTCTCTGTCCCTTTTCCTACTTATGTCCTCCTTTTGTGGAGTTTGGAGGACTGAAGCTTCAGTAGTAGTCTCTTGCCTAGGAGGCACAGTGTTCTGAGCCTGTTGCTCAGTGAAAATTGGGGCCTCAGCTGCCCTTTCTTGCTGTAATGGCTGCTCTTTGTCATGCTGCCCCTCTTCTTGCTGTTGTGGTTGCTCTACCTGATGCTGTTGCTGCTGTACCTCCTCATGAGGTGGATGTTCTGTTTCCATCACTTTTTCCTTGCCTTTGCTAGAGGTTTGCTCACTAGCTTTGGCTGCTTGCTGATTTGTAGTTGAGGACGAGGCAACTGCTCCCACTTGTGTGCTTGGAAGAGTGGGTACCTGTGAACAAAGTTCAAGGTCAGCCATCTTCTTCAGATTTCTCACTGCTCTTTGATTCAACTCTTCTTGTGTAACAGGCTCCTCTAGGGTTCCTCTTCTCCATTTTACTTGATTAGCATATTTTTCTATGTGAGGAATCCTCACATGATCATAACCGGACAACCTATACTTGACCCTTCTTAGAGTTATGAAGTGACTGGGGTCATATGGTTTCCACAGGAAACTGGTTTGCAGTCCAAGCGATTCTAACATGCTATCCGCCTCCTTCCAACCTTCTTCCCTTTTGTTGTAGATAAAGTGGCCAAGTTGGTTCCTGACCTTTAGTTGTGCTTTCTTGCCTCTGCCTGAAAAGTGCAGCACATCGGCATTCCCAAATTGCCTGAAATATTCCAGGGAAAATAATCTCATGGGCACATACTTGGGCAATCTGTAGGGAGGCAGTTCACACCCATAAATCCTGATGACTGTGTGGTTCTGGTAGAAGTACCAGTCCCCAATGCTGTATGATTTGGATAACTGAAGGATCCTTTGCATGTCATCAGTGAGCCTTGGAGGAGGTGAGCTCATCAACATAGACATGGTTGGGTGGATGAAGAGATCTATGAACTCACAGTAAGTGTATGGAGAGTGAGATCTGTAGTGGAAGGCAGAGGACCAATAGACCACTGACCTTGGATTGCCTTGGGCATCCACTCTTTTCATAGCAAAATGAAATCTCTCGTGTTGATAATACAAAATCAAATGGTAGATGTAGGAGGTGTATCTGAACACCCTTTCTCTTGCCAGGTTCATCAATTGCTCATGTATTTTGTCTGATATATAGGTGGCATAGTCATAGCAGATAGGAGACTTGCCAGGGGCAAACATAAGCATCATTACCAGCACAGTTTCATCAACAAACTCAATTGAATTGTAGCCCAAAGTGGGACTAATCATGTCTGCAAGATCTCTGCCCAATTGGTTGAGGTATACTTGATTGATAGGAGGATACTTCACAGAGTCAGAGTCAATGTACAGCTGATTTAATTTGGTGACCTGAGCATCTGTCAATCTGGCTCCTTGATTTATCAAGTCTATGAGTGATAGAGGGACCAGTTTCTTCTCAGTCCTGAAGCAGAGCATCTCTTTGATAGCTTCTGGGGTGATATAGAACACAGCCGAGCCTGAAGGGTCAAGAACTGCCCTCTGAGTAGGGTCATAGTTTTTAGCACATACGTGGATCAAATCAGGGAACTGATTGACCTGAGGAAGCTTGAATATAGGGAGAAAAGAGTCCCATATGCCCAGCACATCTGTCCCACTCTCATGTTTAGCCTTTAATTCGTTTAGCAGGTGGATGTGGAACTTGGTCCTCATCAGCATTTCCTCTGAAATTTGATAGTCCAGGTCTGCCAGAGGCTGCCACTCCAATTGTCTCTGAGGGGCATTCAATGGAGCAACGTTTAATGCCACCGGGGCTACTGGTGGATCCATGATTTCTTTTAGGATTCTGCTGTTTATGGACTAGTGTTGCTGTGTAGAATAATGCCAAAGAGTTTTTCTGTTAACAGGAAGGTGAATTTACTCAGGAACAGAGGACAAAGGTGAGTTGCAGCAATTGAAATACCGCTTAGAACGCGAATGAGGCAAATGTCTGGCCTTGCTCCCTCTTTTGCAGCAAGTTGGTACAGTGTGGGTCACCAGTTCGCGAATGCGCGAACAGAATGCAGTTTTAATGAAATTTCAGGTGAACGAGGCTTAGCAGGTGAATTTTGACGTTATAGGTGCAACTGGGAACCAAGCAGAGGGGATTTGCCGGTGAATTATCTATTTTTCCACTGCTTTAAGTTAATTTGGCAATTTACAGATAAATACCGGGCGCAGAAAGGATTTGCACGGATAAATACCTGATATACAGTCAGTAATGGTCAAGAATGTAGGTGAATGGACGCGCCAGTGGTCTCCAGGTTGATTCAGCAGGTTGGCAAAGGCTCGGACGTAGAATTCATGCAGAGGATATTACAGTGTTTTTTGCAAAAAGTGCGAAAAATGCGACATTTCGGCCAAAATATGGTTTTTTAGGACTTTGGCGCCTTTTTTGGATGACGTCAGCATGACGTCATCAGGTGGGGTCAAGGTCGAATGACGTCAGCATGACGTCATCAGGTGGGGTCAAGGTCGGATGACGTCAGCATGACGTCATCAGCGACGTGGCGGCATACCAGAGGTCCACGGGGATGGTGAAGTGGCAGACAGGTGGGGGCGACTGGAGGACGGGGCGCTGACACGGCGGTGACGCTGGCAGGGCGGATCGACCGAAACCAGAAGTGGTTAGCGGTTTCATATCGCACCGCTTTTGATACGGAGATAGAAATGTCAGACGTACCTCCGATACGCTGTGGGGGTGGCGCGTGGCAGAGGCCTGACGTCACCCTCTGACAGATATCGGAAGGTAACTCTCGGACGTCGGGGCCGGTCCGATATGCACGAGGGCCGTCGGATCAAAGGGGCCCGATCCAACGGTCGACGGGACGTTGAGATGGCCAAACGATACGGGCGGAGGGCGGCAATAAAATAATATTTCTTTTGGGATTTGCGCCAGGCGGAAAACTTTGGAAATATGGCGGATTTTTATGGTTTTTCAATGTATTTTGTAAAAATGCGCATAGCGCCAGGACTTTGGATAAAATGAAAAAGTGGGTTTTTGGTGGATATTTCGCAAACGAAGCGGGTTAGGGGTATAGTAATGGGGTTTTTATAAGGTTTTAGCATATGAAGGGGTTAAATGGGTCAAATGACTTCTTGAAGGGGGGAAGAGGGGTAGGGTTTAGGGTTCTTAAACTGGCCTGGTGCCAATTTAATCCCTGACTGTGAACATATGGCTATAATGCCAAGGGGAGGGATATTTATAAAATGCTTGGGGTTTATACACCATAGTGTTATAATAGTAGGGAAAGGGTAACATAGGGGATTTAGATAGTAGAAGTTAGGGGTTAATATGGGTGGAAAAGGTGAATGAGGGGTGAAATCACTAAGTTTATTTGAAAATCACTTAGCTTAGGGAGTAGATCAAAATGAAAAGAATTTTAGACAAGAAATGTGGCTTTTAAAGGAATAGGAACCATCATAAAACCACAAATCCTTCCATGAATCTCAACTGATGAAGGGATGTTAGGAATGGGAGTGAAAAGGGAAACTTGGAAGTTAGACATGCTCCTTCACTTTGATGCAACATAATGGAGAAGAAGTTGTTTTCAAACCATTGATTTTCCTTTGTGAATAGTTTAGCCCACATTCAATTGTAAGGAATGACACTTCTGCAACCCCATCTGCCTACCCATCTATTTGCCTAGCATTTTTTATTTCTTCATGGAGGGTGCACTTAGACTTGCAGACCCTTATATGCCTTTTTCTTTTCCTTGGCTTTTTCCTTTTGATTTTCTATCTAATGCTACCCTTATTGCTTCCAAGGTCCCAGATTAAGCAGTTGGGAACCTTAATTCTCTACCTAAGCTACTGGTCTGCCAAGATTGAACAGTTTGGACAGACTTCTTTTCTCTATGCTACAACAGAAAATTGAAACATGGCATGATCCAGATTAGGATTTTGGATCACCCACAAAAATGAGTCAACAAAGAACTATGTACATACATTGTTTTCTCTAGGAAATATGGGATCTTTGCATCACCAAAGTAGAGCATATTTGGACCTTTCTTTGCTAATCATGAAATATGAAACCTATTGATATAGGTAGCTAACAGTGGCTCCACATGGGGATGGTTTTTCATTTGAAAGACCAAGAACAGCAGGTCAGAATGCCTTAGCCCTTGACTGCTTTTACCAAAACTTGAAGTATGCTGCTTTGAAATGCCAAAATTGTGCTCTTCCCATCATGGTAAATGTCTGAACTTATTTGCCTTTTGCTGATACCTTATAACACTTGAGAAACTGCATTTTTACATATTTTTTAAAGGAAGCAATATATACACCTGGATATGTACAATGGAAACACAACTGCCCTCATGGATAGTAGTCAAAATAGTGCTTCAACATCCTGCCATTTACAGGACCTTCATTCAAATCAGTTTCATCAAGACTTTTGAGGAAATAAGTATTGTTTCCTTGCACTGCTTGAACAGCAAATGGTCCTGGCCAAAGGGAATCGAATTTTCCATGTTTTCCCTTATCCTCTATTCTTGAGTCCCACTTGAGGACTTTGTCTCCAACATTAAAGTCTTCTGCCTTAGTTCTTCTGTCAAAAGCTTTCTTTAGCTTTTCTTGTAAAACTTGAACTCTGCTGTACACTTGATCTCTAGTTTGCTGCAAACATATTATTTGATTTATCCTTCTCTGCATATCATTTGGTTCAGCTTGACTTTCTTGAAGAAGTTTCATGACAGGAATCCCTAGTGATGAAGGGAATTTAGCTTCTAATCCATAGACTAACTCATATGGGCTGGTCCCAATTGATCTCTTGGTTGTTAGTCTATCTGCCCATAAGGCATTCACAAGCTTCTTATGCCAATTCTTTTTGTTTTCTTCTAGCACTTTCTTTATGATGTTTACCAGGCTTTTATTTGATGACTCAGCAAGGCCATTTCCTTGGGGATAGTATGCAGTAGAATGACCCAAGGTAATGTGAAATTTGTGGCAGAAATTCACCATTTTCTTAGATCTGAAAGCAGCAGCATTGTCTGTTATTATTTTGTCAGGACAACCAAATCTAGAAAGAATATTGGTCTCAAGGAACTGAATGATAGTGGAATCATTTGCTTGTCTGCATGGAACAGCTTCAATCCATTTAGTAAAGTAGTCTGTAGCTGTCAGAATCCATCTATGTTGTCCTGAAGATGAGGGATGAATTTCCCCAATTAAATCCAAGCCCCATTGTTGAAAAGGTCTCTCTGTTGCAATAGGCCTCAAGGGAAGTGGCAGTAACTGTCTCTTTCCCTCAAACACTTGACATTTATGACATGAGGTGGTGAATTTCTTGACATCAGAGAACATGGTGGGCCAGTAGTAACCAGCCCTCAGTATTTTATCCACAGTGGACTTCCAGTACAAGTGTCCACCACAGTCACCTGCATGAAATTCTTTTATGATATTGCTAGTTTCATTCTCAATTAAGCAGTTTAACAATATCCCTTCATGGTTTTTCCAAAGTAAATTTCCATCCATAACACAGAATTTAGAAGCTTTCATTTTTAGGAACCTACACTTAGTTCTGGACAATCCTGGTGTAGCACACAGGTTTTTTAATACATAACATATATTAGAATACCAATGGGATTGTTCAAAGGCTACATTGATCTTTGGAGTCGCCAGCTCCGGTTCATTGTCCAGTTGGTTTATGTCCAAGGCTTGGAAGTTTGATTCTGTCATTAATTTGGCCAAGCCTTGCCCTTTTATCAGCTTTGTAGGTTTTATTTCAATGTCAAATTCCAAGATGTTGGCAATCCATTTTCCTCTTCTACCCTCTAAGTTTTCTTGAGTGAGTATGTCTTTTACAATAGGACTAGGCACATAAGCTATAACATGGGAATAAAGGATATAAATTCTAAAGTCCTTAATGGCCTTGACCAAAGCATAGGCTTGTTTTTCCATGATTTGGTACTTCAGAGGTGCATCTCTAAGAGCTTTGCTAAAGAAAGCAATGGGCTTTTCATTTCCTTGGTCATCTTTCTGTAATAAAACAGCAGCAATAGTATGCTGGGAGGCAAAAGAGAAAATGATGGATTCTTTATCAAATTGAGGATTTGTTAGGACTGGAGTTTAAGTAAGGGCCAATTTTATACCTTCAAAGGCTTGATTTGCTTCAACAATCCATTTCACTTTTGAATCCTTCTTTAGCATGTTATTTAGCAATCTGATCAGTTCTGCTAAGTTTGGGATAAACCTTCTCAAGCAATTGATTTTTCCCAAGAATGCTTGCAATTCTTTGATATTTCTTGGGTGGGGCATTTGTAAGATAGCTTGTATCCTATCTGGGTCAATTCTAATGCCATCCTTTGAAATGATATGTCCCAATAGCTTACCCTCTTCCAAACCAAATAAGGATTTCTTGGGATTCAAGGAGATTCCATATTTTCTACATGTTAGGAAGATCTGTCTCAAATGTTTCAAGTGTTCTTGGTCTGATTTTGAGAAAGGTGTGAGATCATCCAAATAAATGACAAGGAATTCATGAATCTCTTTGGCAAAAGCAATATCCATTGCTCTTTGAAATGTTGCCCCTGCATTTTTCAATCCAAAAGGCATTTTTACATATTTGAAAGTTCCCCATGGGGTTGTGAATGCAGTTTTGTCTTGATCATCAGGGTGTACTAGGATCTGATTAAAGCCTGAGAATCCATCAAGTAATGAAATCCTTGAGGCCCCTACCACTCTTTGGAGAATGTGATCCATCTTGGGCAAGGGATAATTGTCCTTGAGGGACACTTGATTCAAGTTTCTAAGATCAACACAAAGCCTTATTTCACCAGTTTTCTTTCTTGTGGGCACCAAATTTGAAATCCAATCAGAAAACCTGATTGGTGCTATGATACCAGCTTTAAACATTTTTTGTAGCTCCTTTTCAATTGAGGGGAGAAGCATGGGATTAATCCTTCTCAATTTCTGTTTGAATGGCTTTTGATTAAGTTTGAGAGGGATAGTGTGCTGGATAACAGAGGTATCATAGGATTTTAGATCCTCATAGCCCCATGCAAACACGTCCTGAAATTCTTTGAAAAGGTCAATGTATTTGGGCTTTTGATCAGGAGGTAAAGATGCAGACAACTTTATTATTTTGGGCTTGTCAATGGTACCAATGTTGCATTCTTCAATGGCCGCATTTAAGGGCTGCATTTTTGGTTTTCTAGGGATGTCATTCGAGTCAAAGATGTCCTCTAATGGAGTTAGGCCTATTGGAAGAAAATTGTCTTTCAGCTCTATGATTTCAGCCTTTGTAACAGGCACTTCTTCATAACTGTTTTGTTGAATTTGTTGTATGTTTTCTTTGTTGAAAATGGTTGGATGTAGCATTTGTTTTGCTGTCCTGGGTGATATTGGGTGGTTATTCTGTTCAAACTGTATTTGTGATTGACTTGCTCTTTCAAGTATTTGTGATTGACTTGCTCTTTCAGTATTAATATTTAATCCTGCAAATTCTTGTTGCAAGGTCAAGAAATTGTTTATTTGTGCATCATCTTCAAATACTTGCCAGTCCTTGACATTGTTTGGGACAGAAGGTCTGTGTTTTACCTCAGCTGTAAAACAGTGGTGAGGCTCGAAAGGTAGCTTGCAGGTACTCGCAAATGTGGCCAAACTGTGAGCATGCAAGTTGTGGATTCTGGGAATCTTGGTAATTTGAAATTCAGTGAAGGACTGTAATATTTCAGTAGCAGTAGATCTATAAGATCTCAGTCTTTTGTCATTGGTGACAAAATTTCCCTTTACTTGTTGGATAACTAGGTCTGAGTCCCCTAGAATTGACACTTTTATGGCTTGTAGGGACTTTACTAGTTTGAGGCCTAGTAAAAGAGCTTCATATTCTGCCATGTTATTAGTGCATCTGAAATTTAGTCTGTAGGCTCGGCCTTCTGCATGACTGTTTTGTTTATTATGTATCCAAACTCCAGCTCCTGCCCCTAATTTGTTGACTAACCCATCAAATTCAAGAAACCATAGGTTCTCTCTTTCTAGGGGAGGTTTAATAACCCCTCTGTGATCTGGGATCATGAGTTGAAGTTCTGATTTTTCACCTAGTTTGTCTTCTATGATAGTCTGATCACTTGATTGAATTAGCTTGATTTCTAGAACAGCAGCTTTGCTTAGTGATGGTTTAACCATTATTCCTTGGGTAGCAATTTTTTTATCAGTGTCCTCCTCTTGTATGAGTGTATTGGTTTCAACACCATTGTTTGAGGGAGTTGTAGTATTATTGAAGAGAATGTATGAGTCTATGTCTGAATGGACAGCATATATGGGAAAGTTTTGGGGCTTTTCTTCACTGCTGACCATGTATTTCATTAGTGTTTCTCTGTATAGTCTCTTTGGTTGCCCAAAAACAGAGATGGTGGCGTATGACATGTCCAGTTGTAGGGAACCTTGAAGTTTAGCCCCCCATGACCTTGATAACAGCATCCCATACTTGGGTGGGATATCAGCAACTACAACATCCATTGGAATTGTTTTATTTGGGTACTGAACAAGAGACACACACAGATCTTTTATTAGACCTAAGCACTTGACTTGGCTGGAGTCAAAGGAGAATAGGTCCTTATATGGCCTTGTAATATATAGATTAAGTCTTTCCATGACTGCTTTTGGCATGAGGTTGTGAGAGGCACCTGAGTCAAACATTGCATTGTGTAATATCTTATCATGAACATGTAAACTGACATAAAAAGGTAAGATCCCTGTGACTACTGTTTTTCCATCCACTTCTGGACCGAACAGCAATTCTGGGGTATCATCCAGCACATTGACATCATCTTTGTTGTTAGTAAGTTGAAGGGACTTCTTGATTTGTTGTTTATAAATGTCATGCTTGGCTAGTTCTGAAAGAGGAATAGCTACCTTCAATTTGCTAAGTTCAGTTTCTAGGTCAAAGGGTTTTTCAGATTGGGTCTTTTGGCTGTGGACGACAGTTCTTTCCTTGTTCATTATCTCTTCCTCTTGATTCTTATCTTGATCTTGAGGCTTGCCCTTCTTGCTCATCTCTTGAGGAATGACACTTGGGTTAGGGTGCAAGGATGATGTAGCCATGGGCTGCTGCTTTGAAGAAAATGGTTCAGTGATTTCTTCAATGGTTACTTCCTTTGCAAGTGATTCCGTTGTGTTATTTGGCTCTGTGACTATGGCTCTTTTGGGCTGCTGGCTATCCTTTATCTTTTCAGGCTGTGTTACATTTACAGTTCTACTCCTTAGCTTGTATTGTTTATGGACTTCATAAACAGCTGTGTCGTAGCCTTGCTTAAAGTCAAATGACTCACCTGATTTGGTTTGGAACAGCTTGATTTCCTCATTCTCATGATCTTCTTGTGTTAAAAAGACTTGACTTTCACCATCCAAACCCATTAAATTAATGTGGGGATCTTCATTGGGTTCACTTGATGTGGAAGTCTCAGCATAATTTTCTTGGAAAGGGGGTCTTATGTCTGGGTCAGAACTGGCCTTGCCAACGTTTGGATTTTGAGTTCTCCTAAAATTTGGATTCCTAGGAGGGTTGTTTTGTGGTGCTTCCCATGATGACTTTCTCTCAACAGATTCCACTCTATCACCCAATCTCTTCATACCAGTGAGTAATGCATCTATTTTTTTATCAAAGGCTGAGGGTTCTTCTTTGAAGGTGGTTCTCTTTTCCAACCTTGCTCTGTTTCTCTTGGCAATCAGGTTAGCTTCCACTGTGACAGCAACCTTTTGGGCATCTGCAAGGGTTTCAGGAGCTCTCTCCTTCAACTGATAGGCCATATCAGGGTCAAAACCATCAGGAAATTTGTACAAGGCCAAATCAGGAGGAGGTCTTAAATTTTGTGGGATTGCGTTATATACATTGTTAAATCTTGCACAATACTCCAAAACAGTCTCTTGGGGACCTCTTTTGATAGTGTCATATTCACCGAGTATGTGCAGAGGATCTTTCTTTTTCTCCCATCTGTTAGTGAAGGCTTGATAAAGCTCATCAGGGGTTGTTATGGAATTTGCATTCAGGGATCTAAACCAAGTTCTTACATCCCCAGTCAGACTTTGAACAAACATCCTCATTCTCACACTGTCATCATCTATTTCATAGGTCTCAAAATGATCTTGCATCCTTTTGGCATGCTGAATAGCTGTGAAAGGGCCAGTAGAGTCAAAATATGAGATATTAGTTTGGTAGTCTTGGGGTAGAGCTGCAGCATTAGCAGGTAACTGCAAGGGTGCATATCTGTTAGCCATATTCACAAGGTTTTGGGGATTTATAGGAGCAACTGGGATAAAAGGAACGATGTGTACCACAGGGGTAACAGGTGTAGCAGCAGCTAGAGTGTTGGTCAAGGGGATATGTGCAGTGGGTGAAGATGTGAAAGGAGGGCTTTGAGATGTAGATGGTGAACTGGGGGAAACAGGAGTAGACCGAAATAGAACCCTGATAGGAGTTGGAACTGGTTCAGGGTGAGCTGTCTCAGGACTCAAATCACTAGGATTTTCCTGCTTTTGCTGTTTCCTAATTATTTTGGGGATTGTATTTGGATTTTCAAAAACTGCTGGTGGATTTGGGTCAGGGTTTGACCTAGTGTGTCTGGTTTCCCTTTTAGGAGCCAGCTTCTGAACTTCTTTTTGAGTATGTTTTTTGGAATATTTTTATATCTGTAAGGACTAGGCAAGATTTTGGAATGGCTGTATATTTCTCAAAGCTAACATGAAGATTGACTGAAGCAGCATTTATCTGAACCTGTTAATGTAAAACAGAAACAGTCCTGAAGGCTTCCTGGCTGGTATTCAGACTTCATCTGTAGATTTAGGAGATATACAGTAATTAGAAAATTTTAAGGAGTCCCCAGTGGAGTCGCCAATTATGTTAACACCCAGGTTGTTCCCTATGACTCCCAAGGGAATACGGCCGGGGTAACCACTAACCAATCTTTGGATTACAGTTTCTAGCCAAACTGTAATCAGAGAGGGCTCTCTCTTTATGATTTGTCTCTGTTTTGACAGTATTTTAGGCTAGCTGAGATGTTCAGGGTTTGGTTTTATGTTTTGGTTGAGGGATGTCTTCTGTACCCAAGGTGTAAACCTTCAGATAATTCTAGTCCATTGGGCAATGGAGTCTTTGGTTACTGGTTGTTTGAGGAGTAGATTAGGATTGCTGAAACTGCAGGGCCTTTTGAATATCTCATGAAACAAACTTGATATTATAGTGATGAAATGTGTGCAACCAGTGAAAAGCAATTAAGAATTTTCCACTAAGCTGGGTTGTAAGAAAGAGATGTATTGTAAAGGAGCAGACTTGAATTCCTAAACAATAATTTCTGTGAAAGATACAGTGTAGAGGTGCAGCAATTAAGAATCACACCTTTATAACCATAACTGAAGAAAACATTTGTAATAGCATAGATTGAATTCAGGGTATCCTATGAATAAATCCTGGAATTAGTCTTTTTCTCTGCCATTAATTGTGAAATCTAGAACATGGATGAGTTATGAAAAATAACAGAAAGAAACATAACGAAAGTTCAAAGGAAACTTATTGAGTCATGACAACATGCAGGAATCCTGTAGCACTCAGCAAATCACATCACAATCCCTCAGACAACACAGACTTTGGAAATTCCATCGGCCTTTGTATTAAACTCTGAAAATTTACAGCAAAAGAACTCTTGAAGAGTAATCAACAACAACCCCTGCAAGCTTCTGCCAAGGGGGAATATATACAAACGGTTATACAAAATATCTAAGGCGTTGAGTCATCTGAGAAATGAATGTTTTCACCAACTTTGTACAGAACAGTAGATAAGAAGTTATTACTGCTTTTAATACAACATAAATGCTCTTTATGTCTGTCAGAAGATATTTTGGCCTTTAGAGGCCACTGAGTCGGTCTGACCGTTCTGCTTTAACTCTGAAAAATGCGTCTTTATGGCATGTCGTGCTGTAACTTTCGGCCCTGCTACCTGTTAGCTGTCAATTGTGCTTTGTTGGCCGAATAGTTCTGCTGAGTTGGCTCAGCCCTTCCCTTTTCATGCATGCTGATCTTTCCAAGTTTTCCTGTGCATGATCACTTGTAGTTTTTGAATAATAAATAACAAAACTTGATTTACAGGCTCTGGCTTACAATATCAGCTGTATCATTTTAGTCCAGTATTCCTGTGTGGGCAATTGGTGTCTCAAAATTGCATCTAATGTCTCATCTGCCTCTGTATATTTATAGAAATTGGGAGGCACTTCAAACAGATGTTTAATCTCATCCATGATAAAAAATAAGTTCTCTACTCTGTTGTAGAGACTTTGTCCTGTTGCTGGCCCTGTTTCCTCTGAGGTGCTGGCCTTCTCTGTGATCTGATTTGTGGAAAAGATGTTCACCCTCTTGGCATAGTTTTCATGGGAAAGTAGTCTTCCTGCGCTATTCAGTAAGCTTGGAAGACCTCTGTTTTGCAATGCCACAAATTTTTCCATGAATCTATTGACCTCGGTCTGCATATCCTGGGTCCTTCTCTCTAGTGTCTGCACTAGGCTTCTCAGTGTTAGGACCCTCTTGATTAGCTGGATGGTCTCAGTTCTGTTGGAGATTCCCATAGTAGCTAACTGAGCACTTGTTCTGTTGTTAAGCACATTGATCATTCTGTTGGCAACCTCAGGCATATTGCCTAGAGATGCCCTTGATCTCTGGATTTCCCTCTGTGCTTTTGCTATGAGCTCAATCTGCTCATGGATTGTCTCAATATACTGCCATTGGTCAGTGATGGACTGGCCAATGTTGGCCCATAGCACTGTCTTGAGCTCAGCTGTCACTTTATCCAATGTGAGCTCCTTCTCCAGCTCCTTAATCCTGTCTTTAAGGGCCTTTATTTCCCTGCCCTTTTCTGCTACAGTCTGCTTAGATTTGTCATATCTCTCATTTAACTTGACCAAATTTTCCCTGGCCTCTTTTAACTCTGACATTTGGGCTTCCAGGGCTTGGATTTCATTCCTTAGTTTCTGCATGTCCAGGCTTGAAGCCTGGTCTGTTGTTGGCGCTGGTGCTGAGGTGGATGGTGGTGCCTGTTCTGTTTGTTGAGTTGGAGGAGCAGTGGTTTGAGGAGCTTCCTCAAGGTTAATTATTTCAGGAGGAGGCTGAGAGGTTTGACCTCCTTCCTTTTGCTGCAATGCTGCCTGGGCAGCCTCTGACTCTCCCAACTTCTCTTGGGTCTGGATTAGCTGTTTGTATAAGGATACCAGCAAAGCAGTGGCATCTTGATCATGTCTCAGCTGAGCAACTTCTTCAGTTTGTGGGTGAATTGTTGCTGGGACTTTGATCATCTTTCTAAGGGCTGCCATGTCTGCATCCCTCAATTTCAACAATGCTTGCACAGCCTTAATATCCTTGGGATCATGCCCAAGTTCTATAATTATATCTTCTAAGGCCCTGATTCTATTATCCTTTGCTTGAGAGGATGCCCTTTCCAATTCAAGCTGGGCAGTGGTGTTATTTAGGCTATTTTCTAGCCTGTAGTTATCCAGTGTTTTGTCTGCCAAGGAGGCATACACCATCTCACCCGTTTGTTTGTGCAATTCAATTTTGTCCATTGGGTGGATGTCCTTGGCAAGGACCTCAAGATTGGTCCTTATATAATCTGTAGGGGACTGGGGCTGTGCTACAACTGGCATAAAATGACTCATGATCATTTTTCCCCCCTGTACATCATAGGCAGACATCAGTCTTTGCTGGTTGGTAGGAGCCATTTTCAACAGATGATTATAGAGCTGTATTTTAAGTGGCTCATTTTTCCTTTTAATATCAATAAACTGCTGTTTGATTCCTCCTTCAGCTTCTCTTTGGTGGCTTGAGGAGCTGACTTCTCCTCCTATTGTTCTGTCTTGTCCCTGCTGGAAGGAGCTAGCAGATGCTTCTCTACTAGGTGGGCCCATGCCCAGAGACTGCCCTATTGGCATTTCCTCCTCAGAGAAGGGATTCATTCTATGCCTTTTTCCTCCCTGATCTATGGATGATGTGAGGGGAGTCTCTCTGTCCCTTTTCCTACTTATGTCCTCCTTTTGTGGAGTTTGGAGGACTGAAGCTTCAGTAGTAGTCTCTTGCCTAGGAGGCACAGTGTTCTGAGCCTGTTGCTCAGTGAAAATTGGGGCCTCAGCTGCCCTTTCTTGCTGTAATGGCTGCTCTTTGTCATGCTGCCCCTCTTCTTGCTGTTGTGGCTGCTCTACCTGCTGCTGTTGCTGCTGCACCTCCTCATGAGGTGGCTGTTCTGTTTCCATCACTTTTTCCTTGCCTTTGCTAGAGGTTTGCTCACTAGCTTTGGCTGCTTGCTGATTTGCAGTTGAGGACGAGGCAACTGCTCCCACTTGTGTGCTTGGAAGAGTGGGTACCTGTGAACAAAGTTCAAGGTCAGCCATCTTCTTCAGATTTCTCACTGCTCTTTGATTCAACTCTTCTTGTGTAACAGGCTCCTCTAGGGTTCCTCTTCTCCATTTTACTTGATTAGCATATTTTTCTATGTGAGGAATCCTCACATGATCATAACCGGACAACCTATACTTGACCCTTCTTAGAGTTATGAAGTGACTGGGGTCATATGGTTTCCACAGGAAACTGGTTTGCAGGCCAAGGGATTCTAACATGTTATCCGCCTCCTTCCAACCTTCTTCCCTTTTGTTGTAGATAAAGTGGCCAAGTTGGTTCCTGACCTTTAGTTGTGCTTTCTTGCCTCTGCCTGAAAAGTGCAGCACATCGGCATTCCCAAATTGCCTGAAATATTCCAGGGAAAACAATCTCATGGGCACATACTTGGGCAATCTGTAGGGAGGCAGTTCACACCCATAAATCCTGATGACTGTGTGGTTCTGGTAGAAGTACCAGTCCCCAATGCTGTATGATTTGGATAACTGAAGGATCCTTTGCATGTCATCAGTGAGCCTTGGAGGAGGTGAGCTCATCAACATAGACATGGCTGGGTGGATGAAGAGATCTATGAACTCACAGTAAGTGTATGGAGAGTGAGATCTGTAGTGGAAGCCAGAGGACCAATAGACCACTGACCTTGGATTGCCTTGGGCATCCACTCTTTTCATAGCAAAATGAAATCTCTCGTGTTGATAATACAAAATCAAATGGTAGATGTAGGAGGTGTATCTGAACACCCTTTCTCTTGCCAGGTTCATCAATTGCTCATGTATTTTGTCTGATATATAGGTGGCATAGTCATAGCAGATAGGAGACTTGCCAGGGGCAAACATAAGCATCATTACCAGCAAGTTTCATCAACAAACTCAATTGAATTGTAGCCCAAAGTGGGACTAATCATGTCTGCAAGATCTCTGCCCAATTGGTTGAGGTATACTTGATTGATAGGAGGATACTTCACAGAGTCAGAGTCAATGTACAGCTGATTTAATTTGGTGACCTGAGCATCTGTCAATCTGGCTCCTTGATTTATCAAGTCTATGAGTGATAGAGGGACCAGTTTCTTCTCAGTCCTGAAGCAGAGCATCTCTTTGATAGCTTCTGGGGTGATATAGAACACAGCCGAGCCTGAAGGGTCAAGAACTGCCCTCTGAGTAGGGTCATAGTTTTCAGCACATAGGTGGATCAAATCAGGGAACTGATTGACCTGAGGAAGCTTGAATATAGGGAGAAAAGAGTCCCATATGCCCAGCACATCTGTCCCACTCTCATGTTTAGCCTTTAATTCGTTTAGCAGGTGGATGTGGAACTTGGTCCTCATCAGCATTTCCTCTGAAATTTGATAGTCCAGGTCTGCCAGAGGCTGCCACTCCAATTGTCTCTGAGGGGCATTCAATGGAGCAACGTTTAATGCCACCGGGGCTACTGGTGGATCCATGATTTCTTTTTAGGATTCTGCTGTTTATGGACTAGTGTTGCTGTGTAGAATAATACCAAAGAGTTTTTCTATTAACAGGAAGGTGAATTTACTCAGGAACAGAGGACAAAGGTGAGTTGCAGCAATTGAAATACTGCTTAGAACACGAATGAGGCAAATGTCTGGCCTTGCTCCCTCTTTTGCAGCAAGTTGGTACAGTGTGGGTCACCAGTTCGCGAATGCGCGAACAGAATGCAGTTTTAATGAAATTTCAGGTGAACGAGGCTTAGCTGGTGAATTTCGACGTTCTAGGTGCAACTGGGAACCAGGCAGAGGGGATTTGCCGGTGAATTATCTATTTTTCCACTGCTTTAAGTTAATTTGGCAATTTACAGACAAAACCGGGCGCAGAAAGGATTTGCACGGATAAATACCTGATATACAGTCAGCAATGGTCAAGAATGTAGGTGAATGGGCGTGCCAGTGGTCTCAAGGTTGATTCAGCAGGTTGGCAAAGGCTCGGACGTAGAATTCATGCAGAGGATATTACAGTGTTTTTTGCAAAAAGTGCGAAAAATGCGACATTTCGGCCAAAATATGGTTTTTTAGGACTTTGGCGCCTTTTTTGGATGACGTCAGCATGACGTCATCAGGTGGGGTCAAGGTCGGATGACGTCAGCATGACGTCATCAGGCGACGTGGCGGCATACCAGAGGTCCACGGGGATGGTGAAGTGGCAGACAGGTGGGGGTGACTGGAGGACGGGGCGCTGACACGGCGGTGACGCTGGAGGTGATGCTGGCAGGGCGGATCAACCGAAACCGGAAGTGGTTAGCGGTTTCATATCGCACCGCTTTTGATACGGAGACATAAATGTCAGACGTACCTCCGATACGCTGTGGGGGTGGCGCGTGGCAGAGGCCTGACGTCACCCTCTGACAGATATCGGAAGGTAACCCTCGGACGTCGGGGCCGGTCCGATATGCACAAGGGTCGTCGGATCAAGGGGGCCCGATCCGACGGTCGACGAGACGTTGAGATGGCCGAACGATACGGGTGGAGGGCGGCAATAAAATAATATTTCTTTTGGGATTTGCGCCAGGCGGAAAACTTTGGAAATATGGTGGATTTTTATGGTTTTTCAATTTATTTTGTAAAAATGCGCATAGCGCCAGGACTTTGGATAAAATGAAAAAGTGGGTTTTTGGTGGATATTTCGCAAACGAAGCGGGTTAGGGGTATAGTAATGGGGTTTTTATAAGGTTTTAGCATATGAAGGGGTTAAATGGGTCAAATGACTTCTTGAAAAGGGGGAAAAGGGGTAGGGTTTAGGGTTCTTAAACTGGCCTGGTGCCAATTTAATCCCTGACCGTGAACATATGGCTATAATGCCAAGGGGAGGGATATTTATAAAATGCTTGGGGTTTATACACCATAGTGTTATAATAGTAGGGAAAGGGTAACATAGAGGATTTAGATAGTAGAAGTTAGGGGTTAATATGGGTGGAAAAGGTGAATGAGGGGTGAAATCACTAATTTTATTTGAAAATCACTTAGCTTAGGGAGTAGATCAAAATGAAAAGAATTTTAGACAAGAAATGTGGCTTTTAAAGGAATAGGAACCATCATAAAACCACAAATCCTTCCATGAATCTCAACTGATGAAGGGATGTTAGGAATGGGAGTGAAAAGGGAAACTTGGAAGTTAGACATGCTCCTTCGCTTTGATGCAACATAATGGAGAAGAAGTTGTTCTCAAACCATTGATTTTCCTTTGTGAATAGTTTAGCCCACATTCAATTGTAAGGAATGACACTTCTGCAACCCCATCTGCCTACCCATCTATTTGCCTAGCATTTTTTATTTCTTCATGGAGGGTGCACTTAGACTTGCAGACCCTTATATGCCTTTTTCTTTTCCTTGGCTTTTTCCTTTTGATTTTCTATCTAATGCTACCCTTATTGCTTCCAAGGTCCCAGATTAAGCAGTTGGGAACCTTAATTCTCTACCTAAGCTACTGGTCTGCCAAGATTGAACAGTTTGGACAGACTTCTTTTCTCTATGCTACAACAGAAAATTGAAACATGGCATGATCCAGATTAGGATTTTGGATCACCCACAAAAATGAGTCAACAAAGAACTATGTACATACATTGTTTTCTCTAGGAAATATGGGATCTTTGCATCACCAAAGTAGAGCATATTTGGACCTTTCTTTGCCAATCATGAAATATGAAACCTATTGATATAGGTAGCTAACACTACCTTATACCGTCAACTTGTAGGAAAACTCTTGTATTTAACCCATACTCATCCTGACCTTTCCTTTGCTGTTGGCCTTGTTGCTCGTTTTATGCAAAACCCCCGTGAAAGTCATTGGAAAGCAGCCAAAAGAATACTTCGTTATGTTTGAGGTACAGTACAGTTTGGGATTCATTACAGTGCCAAAGCAGCTCCTCTATTAGTTGGTTTCACTGATTCTGATTGGGCTGGTGACCCTGATGATCGGAAGTCTACTGCCGGTTATGTCTTCACTCTTGGTTCAGGACCTATTACATGGGCTTGTAAGAAACAAGCTGCCATTTCTCTTTCGTCAGCAGAAGCAGAGTATCGTGGTGCCGTGGAAGCTAGTAAGGAAGCCTTGTGGCTTCGTCGGATCCTATCAGAGTTTTGCTTTGAGCAGCAGCATCCAACCACACTTTGGTGTGATAATCAAAGTGCCATTCAACTATGCAAAGATCCAGTCCAACATCAGCGCAACAAACACATTGAACTACACATGCACTTCATCAGAAAGCTCATTCATGACCATGTTCTTGAAGTGCAATATTGTTCAACAGATGATCAGGTCGCAGACATCTTCACAAAGGCTTTCACAGAGGCGAAGTTCACTAAACTTCGATATATGCTTGGAGTTCAAGAAGTTGTCACTAAGGGGGGATAGGCTCTAGTGCCTCCTTCCTTCTCCTATTGTGTCATATTTGTAAATCCTTCAATCCTATCCCAAGTTGTTCTTAAGGGGGGATGTTAGGATATTCCGACACATAGGAAATAGTTAAGTTCAACTTGGTCTAGTATAGAGTTAGGTAAAGTGTGTTTCTTTACCGTTGTACATTTTGTAACTTACAATCTGACGGTCACGATATGTAGTGATCCGACGGTTCACTCTCTCCTCAGTATTACCGACACTTGATCCGTGGCTTGACACCCGATTGGTCCATGAGTTCTATTTAAAGTGCATGGAGGGTCATTGTTCGTGTAATCCGTGCATGGGAGAAGCTTATGTAATTTTTCATTGATTAATAAATTGCCTGTAGTAGCCACGTTGGCGCAGGCCGTGGACTGTTTCCCTCTTTGAGGGTTTTAACCACGTCAAAAATACTGGTGTATTGATCTATGATCTGGTTGTGAGCGGTGTCCTTTTGGTGTTCTTTCTGAGGAACTTACCCTGTAAATTCCTACACTCTTAACCGCTTTCTGGCCGTCCCATCATGAATAATAACTCCAACGGAATTTTCCTACTGGGTTACGCGGTACCTTTCCCTCTCATGCAACGTCCTAAGCATTACTTCATCTAGTGCATCCTCGTCATTCTTTGCGCAACCTTCTCGCTACCTTGTCCTTCAAACTAGGTACGGTAGTTTATAGTCCCGCACTCCCTTGCAAATTACTGGAGCACTAAGACTGCCCTACTACCATATAGTTATTGCGCAAGATCCCCTGTATAGAGCTTCAACCTGCTTCCATTCAGTTTTCCCGAGAAGGGCTGCCCATCCAGCTTCATGAGCTGAACTATGCCTCCATCCGTAATTTCCTTGACAATATATGGTCCTAACTAATGCATCTGGAATTTACCCGGAAATTTAGTGAACTTAATATCATATAACAACACAAGATCATTTACCTTGAATGTGTGAAGCTTGATATGGTGATTGTGCCATGCTTTTTCGTGTTCCTTCTGTACTTATTGGCGGAATCCTTCCAAAAATTAGTCCTCGTCTAGCTCCATGAGCTGCTCAAGTCATTCTTCCAAGGCCTCGTGATCTGCCATATCTGTCAAGCCTGCTATGCGCGAGCTAGGCACAATGTATTCCATCAGCATCACCACTTCGATGCGATAGACCAATCTAAATGATGTTTGTCATGTCAGCTTCTTACAGTTTGTCTTATAGGCCCATAACACTGCAGGTATGTGCACATCCCAACCATTCCACTGTGGTTACATATCTTTGTCAACGCGTTCTCCAAAATTTTGTTAAAAGCTTCGACCGTCCCATTTTCCTTTGGGTGATATGGTGTACTCTTCTGAAGGTAGACTTGGAATTCCTCTTTCAACGCGCTAATTGTTTCATTCGGAAAGTGTGTTCCCCCATCACTCATCAAAACCTTTGGGCATCCAAACCTCATTAAGACATGTTCAAACAAGAATTTTGCTGTCGCAGCCCCTGTACAATCCTTTACTAGCTGTGCTTCTGCCCATCTGGTCAAATATTCCATCGCAGTGATAATGTAGTGCATGATCGTTTTCTTTCCAAGTGGCTAAATTGGTCCGAAAAAATCAATTGCCCACTTCTCAAATACCTGTAAAGATACTTGAGGATGTAGTGGTAGCTCATCTCTTTAAGATGGTTTTCCAGTCCTTTGACATGCATCGCACGCATTACAATATGCTATGGAATCCTTGTGTAATGTTGGCCACTGTAGAAAATCTATGATAGGTTAACTTGATAATGCAATATAAATCAAAGCAGAATACTCAAACCTACTTCTACTATCACTTTGCGGAAGCTTAAAGATCAAGCTGAACAATATAACTAGAAGAAGAAGAATCAATGGTACAATACAAATGAAAATACTTTTGGGAAAGGCTCAACTAAAAACCCCGCACTATTGTATTATCATAAATGGTGGAAATACATAGGAATTATACAAAGCCTTAGCTCTCAGCTAGCTAGCTCTCAGTACAATCCTCATAGAGGCTCACAGGCAATCTTGGCTTCTCTCCAACCTTCCTCTCTACCCTCCAAGCTCATATTTCCTTGCGTTGTTCCTTGTGGATGATTTTACTATTACCAAGTGGAAAACCAATCCTTCAAAATTGCACAATCCTAAAGGATGAATCCTTGACTTCATGCTTGTGTTTTCTCCATGAGAAAACACATGCAACTGATAGTACACTGTCCTTGAACATTAATCTCAACTGGGTCTTTCTTAGAATAAACATGCATGAGTTTCTGATGAGGGAATATTCAATTAACTGGAGTAGCACTGGTTGAGTGCATTAAGGCATCAACTGATTGTTAACTCACTATTATTTCCTCAAACAGTTTAGAAATAATTTAACTGGACTTAACTCAATAAACTGAGTTAACTAATTACAACTCAAATATAACTCAATCTTATCTCCTTAATTTAAGGGATAACTCTTGCATGACTTCAGAAAGACTTCTAACTTGAATTTCTCCAACTAATTAATTTGAAATTAATTAATTAATTATTTCCAAGTAGCTGTTAAGTCTAAATTTGATTTTAATTCACAATTTAATTCAAGGACAAATTAAATTGGAATATTCATGTTGCCATATTTCAACACTCCCTCTCAATAGGAAAGGGATTATCTACCACCCTGATCCTGTCTCTACGGAACTTGAATTTACACTTTGACAATGCCTTTGTCAAAATGTCAGCATCTTGCTCCTCTGTCAAAATATACTGTAGAAACATGATCCTCCTCGCTACCCAGTCTCTGAGATGATGATACCGGATGTCGATGTGCTTGGACCTATCATGAAGTACTGGATTCTCAAAGAGTTTGATACAACTTCGATTATCACAATAGATCACAGCTGGATCCATCCTCTCAAACAAACCAAATAGGATTTTTTGCATCCATATGGCCTCACATGATGCCTGACTTGCAGCCATGTATTCTACCTCTGCCGAGTTGAGTGCAATCGACCTCTGTTTCCTACTATACCAAGAAACTGCCACTGACCCAAGGTTGAAAATCCCTCCTGATGTGCTCTTTCAATATGATGGACTCCCTGCCCAATCTGCATCAGTGAAGCCCTGTAGCTTCGCTCCCTCTGTCCTTTTGTACCATAATCCATACTGAGATGTGCCTCTAAGGTATCTCAATACATGCTTTTCCACCTTCCAAAACATCTTGGTAGGCTGAACCATCGCTTGACTCAGAAGGTTCACCGCATAACATAAATCTAGTTGTGTGTTCACTAAGTACATTAGTGAACCCACAATATGCATGTACGCAGTAGCCTCTACCACTTCTCTTGAAGTAGTAACCTCCTTCTTTCAGTCACCTGCAAGAGGAATCTGCATGGGCTTGCATTTCTCCATGTGGAATCTCTTGAGTATCTCATTGGCATACTTTCCCTGAGACACAAACAACTCCCCTTCCTTTTGCCACACTTCCATGCCAAGGAAGTAATGCATGAGACCCATGTCTTTCATCTCGAATTCTCTTGGAAGGTCCTCCTTTCAAGACATGATCAACTGATCATCACCAATCAATATGAGATCATCAACATAAAGTACAATGATCAACAACTTACCTTTCACCACGATGTGGTACAGGTTTGCATCCACTTCACTCTTTGTGAAGCCCAACCCAGTGAAGTAGTTGGCTATCCTGGTGTACTAAGCAAGAGGTGCTTGCTCCAACTGTACAATTCTCTCTTGAGTCAGCACAAATGTGACTCACGATCGAAGGTCTCAAAACCTTCTGGCTACTCTATGTACACCTCTTCCTCAATTTGGCCATTGAGGAATGCAGTCTTCACATCCATTTGATGGATCTTCCAACCCATCTGTGCTGATAGTGCCAACATAGATCTGATAGATGAGTACCCTACGATAGGATAAAAAGTCTCATCATAGTCAATCCCCTCGACATGTGAAAATCCACGGGCAACAAATCTTGCCTTATGCTTCTCCACACTACCATTAGCAGCTTACTTTACCTTGTAAAGCCAATGGGAACTCACAACTGACTTGTTCTTCGATCTCAGAATCATGTCCCAAACATTGTTACGAACTATGGAGTCATACTCCTCCACCATAGCATCAACCCAAATCGGCTGCTGCATTGCTTCCTCAAAGGAAGATGGCTTGGTCTCAACACATTCCCCAGTGAGGGCCATGTATCCAGTGTACCTCCCAGGTGACCTCCTTTGTCTGCGCTGAGAAGATGGTGCTCCCACATTCTCTCTCGCATCCTCCAACAATCTGTCACCTTCTCTTGTGTGCTTCCATCCATATCTGGAAGGATTTGCTTGAGTGGATGTCTCCACTCCTGGAACCTTTGCATTGGTTGCTCCGCATCCGTCTGAGGCTCCTCCTCCTTAGGAACCAATTGTTCCTCTATAGCCTATAGTTGGAGATCCCTCTCAAAGGAAACTCGCATGGCCTTTTGATCATCAAACTTGAGATCTATACGAACCACTGTCTTCTAACTAGTAGGCAAGTACACCCGATAGTTGTGAGGTGTATTAGTGTAGCCCACAGATATCCCCAACTCTTCTGTCGGCTCAAGCTTCTTTTGTGCATCCTTTTTCACATGGAAATATATCGATGAGCCAAAGATCCTGAAGTGACCCACATCTAGTCTCTTACGGGAGAAAGCTTCCTCTAGTGTCTTCATCCCAAGTATGCGATGTGGGCTTCTATTCTGCAAATAGGCCACTGTGTTGCATGCCTCAGCCCACAAGTGAAGTGGTAGGCCTTGGTCATGCAACATTGCCCGTGCTGCCCCTACAATAGTTATGTTCTTCCTCTCTGCCACCTCATTCTCCTGTGGGTTATGAGGTGTCGTCAACTCTCATTTAATTCCTTCCGCTGCATAGAAGTCCTTAAACTCTTGAGAGAAATATTCTCCACCATTGTCACTTCTTAAGGCCTTGATCTTCTTCCCTGAATCTTTCTTGACCAAAGCTTTGAACTCACAAAAATTTGTGAAAGTTTGGTCCTTCTTCTGCATGAAATTAATCCAGCATTTACGAGAATAGTCATCAATGAAAATCACATAATACCTTTGCTTCGATGTGGATTTCGTCGAGAATGGTCCACACAAATCAGTATGAACTCTCTCTATGATAGCCTCTGCTCGACTGTCTCGATCATGAAAGGAAGACTTGGTGTAATTTCCCAAGGTACATCCTTTGCATGTGTCAAATTTCTCAAGTTTACCTTTGGGAAGTCCTGTAGATATCTGCTGCATTATCTTCAAAGCCTCATGATGTAAATGGCCCAACCGCCTGTGCCGCAACTCGCCAATGTCTTGGATTTGCACCAATTCTGCTTTCGTACTCAATGCTATACAATCATCTACCTCTATTTTATAGAGATTCTTCACCCGAATCCCTATCCTCTTGGTCTGACTTGTGTCTATGTGTCCTAGGAATGCCTTTCCTTTACTAAAGACAACATCATATCCTTTTTCCTCGAACATCACGACTGATACCAAGTTCTTCTTCAGTCTAGACACATACATCACATCTGTTAAGGTTAGAGGAGCTCCATGCTCCCTCTGAAAAGCAACCGTGCCCACTCTTGAAACACTATACCTTCCATCATCACCCATCTCTATGCGCATCTTGAGGTCTTTCTCCTCCAAGGCACTGAATAAATTATTATCACCAGTCATGTGGAATGAGGCTCCACAATTAAGATACTAGACACAACCCATCATCGATGACACCATGCATGCGATGAGGGTAAAGTCCATTTCGAACTGAGAGGCTGATGCCTCACCTTCCAATCCTTCCGAGGATCCCTTCTTGGACTTCTTTGATGGGAAACCAGTCACATAATGTCCCATCTTGTGAAAATGAAAGCATATTACTTTAGACATGTCACCCTTCTTCCCTCCATGAGAAGAATTCTATTTGAAATGTGAATCCTTCCCCTTCACTTTCCTTGCCTTACTTTATAAGGCCTGATTTTCTTCATCATCATTCTTGGATGAAGAACCATCTCGTGTGCTCCTCTTAATCTCCCCTTGCATAAGATCCGACCACAGTCATTCCCAATCCAACAGTTTCTTCCTTCCATTTACAGAGTCCTGGTAGCTATTCCAACTCTTTGGAAGGCCAAGGAGAGCGAGGCTCACCATATCATCATCAACAATATTTATTCCCACACTGCCAAGCTCATCTCTGTAGGTGGTGAGCTTGTTCAGATATGTGGAACTACTGTCACCCTCCTCCATCTTGATTCTTCGAAGCTTATCCTTGAGTGCCAATTTCCTCTGGTCGCTACTGTTCTGGTAGAGGTCCTTCAATGTCTTCCACAATGAAAATGGAGTATCCTTCCCATGGAGACTCGAGACAATATGGTCTTGAACTCCCTCAAGGATGATCTGTCTCACCTTCACCACACACTTCTTCCACTCAGCCAACTCTTGTGCATTAGTTGAAGCTAGCTTTTGGATTTCTTGATCAATGAATTCCTTCAAGCCATTGTCTTCTTATAAAACCTCCATTCTATCTTTCCATGCTATGTAATTCGAGCTACCTTCCAAGGCATACTCGAGCCTCAAGCCATAGAACGCCATTGGCCAACCTTGAAGTATGATATGAATTCGATTTGCACCTGCAACCCTGAACTTTAAACTTTGGATTCTCTTCTCAGTATACTGTTCATAGCTCTGATACCATGTAGAAAATATCTGATAGGATAACCTGATAATGCAATATAAATCAAAGAAGAATAATATAACCTACTTCTACTATCAATTTGCAGAAGCTTAAAGATTGAGTTGAAAAATATAACTAGAAGAAGAAGAATCAATGGCACAATACACATGAAAATACTTTGGGGAAATCCTTAGCTAAAAACCCCACACTATTGTATTATCATACATGGTGGAAATACATAGGAATTATACAAAGCCTTAGCTCTCATAGCTATCCAACTCTCAGTACAATCCTCACATATGCTCACAGGCAATCTTGGTTTCTCTCTAGCCTTCCTCTCTGCCCTCCAAGATCCTATTTCCTTGTGTTGTTCCTTGTGGATGATTTGCCTATTACCAAGTGGAAAACCAATCCTTCAAAACTGCGCAATCCTCAAGGATGAATCCTTGACGACATGGATGAGTTTTCTCCATGAGAAAACACATGTAGCTGATAGTACACTGTCCTTGAACATTAATCTCAACTGGGTCTTTCTTACAATAGACATGCATGAGTTTCTGATGAGGGAATCTTCAGTTAATTGGAGTAGCACTAGTTGAGTGCATTAATGCATCAACTGACTATTAACTCACTATTAGTTCCTCAAACAGTTTGGAACTAATTTAACTAGAATTAGCTCAGTAAATTGATTTAACTAATTACAACTCAAATATAACTCAATCGTATCTCTTTAATTTAAGGGATAACTCCTGCATGACTTTAGAAAGACTTCTAACTTGAATTTATCCAACTAATTACTTTAAAATAAATTAATTAATTATTTCCAAGTAGCCGTTAAGACTAAATTCGATTTTAATTCACAATTTAATTCAAGGACAAATTAAATTGGAATATTCTTGTTGCCATATTTCAACAGCTACCATAAATCTGCATGCAAATTCTTCTGCGTGGTTAGTTTTCCGGGATAATGACCTCCCATAGCTCCCCCTTGAGCTCCGGAAATAATACTATCACGCTCAAGGTCCGACACATATCTCCACAATATTTCATCTACACACATTTTGTACAGAAGTCCCGTAATGACCAAAAAATCGGTTATACACACTACTAATTCTTTATTATGCTAACTTGTATATCCTTCAAGCGCCATCCCTATAGTTAAGAAGTGAATAATATTAGAAAAATGGTTATCAGCTACACATACCGCAAAGAGGTGCGCATCGGTAAACCCTTCTTCCAAATTACTGGGTTCTTTGCCTATTTCAATTCGTGACAGATGGTTAGGTGTAGCATTCAACCTCCTCGAATTCACGATGACTTCAAAGTCATACTCCTCAAATAATAACAACCATCTGCAAATATTCCCCCCAACACAGGTTTGTTGAGCAGGTATTTTAAGGCATAATGATCTGTATACATCTTGAAATGTCCTCCAAACAAATAATGTCTGAATTTTTGCAGCACGTAGACCATGGCCAACCCTTCGTGCTCTATTGTTGAATAATTCTTCTCAGCCTTGGATAACTTCCTAGTTGCAAAGGCTATAGGGTGGTCCATTTCTCCTTCGCCTGCCTACCTTAGCATTGCACCCAGTGCAATGTAAGAGGCATCCACATGCACATGCAACTCCTTTTTCCAATCGAGAAATACCAATATTGGCATAGTTACCATCATTTCTTTCAACACATTTAAGTTGTGTTGACATTCTTCATCCCAATAGAATGTCGCATCCTTCTTTAGCAGCCTTTCCATGGGCGTGATAATTAAAGCATAAGCTTTGATGAATTTTCTATAGTATCTTGTGTGACCTAGCATTGCGTGCAGCTGCTTGGTGTTCCTAGGGACCTCCAAGTTCACAATCACCGCAATATTTGCGGGGTCAACCATCAATCCTTGATTTCACACAACATGACACAACAAGATTATAAAAGGAACACAGAATATACATTTTTTCAAATTCAGCATTATCTGGTATCTTCGACATGTATCCAACATAAGGCATAGACTTTCTACATGGCGCTTCACCAAGACAAACATCGTCTAGTGATCAAAGTAAACTTCCAGGAACTTATGAATGAATTATTTGAACATTGCTATTACCACACTGGAAGATATTACAGATGCGTTCTTTAATCCAAATGGCATAACAATGTACTGAAATCAACCCCACTCTGTCACAAAGGTGGTTTTTCTTCTATCCTCTGGGGCAATCTTCGTTTGATGATACTTGGAAAACCCGTTAGTAAAGGAATAGGCCTTCAGCCCTCTGACATTGTCTAAAACTTCATCTGTAAACGTCGTCAGAAATGGATCATGAACACAAGCATCATTAAGCTTTTGTAGATCTATGCAAATCCTTATTTCGCCCTTTTGTTTCTTCTCTTGGACCACCATTGGGCTCACCCAATCAGATTCTTCAACAGGTTCTATAATGCCCGCCTTTAGCATTTTATCCAGCTCTTGGAGAACCTTCTCCTTATACTTAGGATTAAGGTGATAAGGCCTTTGTTTAACAAGCTTCACGTATGGCTTCAATGTGATCTTCATAACTCCCAAATTGCCAATTATTCCCTTTAAATCTGAAAACTTAGTGGGGAACAGATCTTGGTATTCACGAAGTAATTCAGAAACTTTATCTACTATAACATTGTCGCAATAATCTCCAATCTTCATGAACTTTGGTTCTTCTTCAATGTCAATGTTTACTTGCCTTATTTTCAAAGGCGCAGAGATGTCTGTGTTTTCTACTTGTGGGCCTTCAACTTCACGATGCCCTTCTTTCTTCGGAATATTGATATTCCTCAGGTCTTCTTCCTCCTCTTCTGTGGTAACATTATAGCATTCCAATGCATGGCACAGCTGTGTACTCCAATCTGGTTAGGTCCATCCCATAGGTTCCTTCAGTGTAATAAAGATAACCACTTTGATCTATTGAAGCGCTTCGTCGATGCTTGCAAATCCGTCCTCGAAGTTGAAAGTCAGTAAGAAACCTTCCTTCAATACATCCCATTCCACAATGCCGTGGTGGGGCTCTGTTTCAAGGTACCAGTTCATGGGGATTGTATCCAAGGTATGACAAAATATGTGTACCCATTCTCGCTGTGGTTCTGTCCCCCATACCTTAGTCCATTTTTCTAGATGATTGTGCGGATCATCCTTCCAATTATAATTCTTAGTCATTTTGGTATTATCATGCCCAAACCATAGCTTCAACATTCTCCTATAATATCACCATCCAACAAGACTATCCTTATGCATACCCCACCATCATGCGGGCGTAGCACGCAGTGCCAACTTCAATGCTTGAAATCAGTGGTCCTCAGGGACTTCATGCTCGAATTCATCTAAAAACATATCTACATCAGTCAAACCATCATAATAAGGTAACTTTCTTACCTCTTATGAAACACTGCGCAGCAACTTCGTCATGATATTGCATTGCAGTGTAGAAACTTCTTGTAAGTGATTCTGCTAATGTTCTAATTCCTCGTCTAAATCAGAAGTGCGGGAGCTCTCTCGATCCCATGCAATCTGTCCATCTACCGTTGGATTGATCCAATCTTGATCTCGCGCTGTTATCTTGTAGATTTGGTCTAGCTCGACGTCACTTTCCACATAATCGCGGGCTGGTTCAGTATAGCACACCCCTTTTGCAGGATCCAGTGGAACTATAACCATAAGTGACTTTATTTCAAACAAAATTGTCCTCTTCTTCAGATTAATGACCCCATTCATATCAATAGCCCAGTCAATTCCCATTTTCATCGACAATTTATATAGCTTCAAAGTATGCTACTGCACTCACACCATCAATATCAACCGTTACTCCATATAATCATCCCATGGGGATGATTTTCTATTGATTCACCATCCTGGGCTGAATTGGAACGACTGCAGCGCAGGTCTCCCCATCCTTTCCCATGTCTGTTTTGGTAGGACATTTTCATTAGACCCTAAATCCAAAATTACCTAGTCCATTTCATAATCACCTATCTATGCTGTTAGCCACATCTCTCACCTGGTGCATGCCTTATGCTTATCAATGTTTTTGACCATGTGCTGCTTCAAAGGAGTCTTTTCCTTATTGGCGCACTTGTCTATTAGGTCCTACAATCATTACAAAACCTTCTTGTCATGCAGTAACTTTATGCAGGTCTCCAAAACAGTAGTGAGTACGGAAGGATCAACCTCTGATGGCACACTAGTTTCTTGCATCTTGTCTTGGCTTCCTAAGGTGGAGGCCTCAACAAAGCTCTTCTTGGCTTCCATGAATGTTTCCTTAGCGTGATTAAGATCAAAGTTGACTTCCTTCTCTGGAGCTTTACGAACCCATCCATCTTCTTTAGGCCGCTTACCCTTATTGGTGCTAGTTTTCATACCACTTCTTAGCACAATATTAATGCCTTGATCCTCCTCGCAGGGCTCAATCCTCATCATTTGTAAATTTTGCGTAGGTTGCGATTTATTCTCTTGCATATTAGCTATTAACACTAGACATTCTTCTATGGCATGGTCAAAATTTTTGCAGTGTTGATACGAAGGGTGTGTAGGATTCATGAAATCTCATGAAAAGTGCCCCGACTGTCCAAAGTTGTAGTAGATAATATGACCACGACCTCTACTAGGTCCTCCTCCTCACCCTTGTCCTTGGCCCTAAAAACCTCCGTGTGCTCCTCTGGATCTAGAGGTCGAATTTCTTCTTGCATACGGTAACTAGGGGTTCTTTCCATCATCAGCTCATAGCTTTGACAATGACACTCATTGTTTACAGAAATTACAGAACAACTACTAAGGTGTCTGAACGAAATTCTAAAGCAAGTGGCAGTTATCCATCGCATGTTTCCCAGTAACTTGAAAAATAGAACACCATAATGCAGCCTCTGTGCTTGACCCTGCTGGGGCTTCTGGCTTTAGGGGAATTGGCCCCCCCTGTAATATAATTCACGTACATGGGACAATGATCTTTATCGTGCCCATGGCCCTTGCACTTCAAACACCATACATATGCAGACACTTCTGGCTTAGTCTCCTTTACTTTCTTCAAAATTTGTAATTCTAGGTGTAGGCTTGCTAACTACAAGTGGATTTATTGTACCCCTAGGTTCGTATCCTGAATGGGTGATGCATGTAGCCTCATCGTGATCTCCAAGGATTCTACATGTGTTGCGATCTTCTGCTGTGATAGGGAAATTCTCAAATGGGGCAAAAGTGACGCGATGAACCAGTTGCAATGCTAGATATCTGAGATTTTCATGTTAGCCTATCTGACCTAGAACTTCAACCTATGATCAAAGTCCCAAGGTCTCTCCTCAACCTTCATCATTATCTCTTTAAATTCAATTACCGATTGCACCTTGGATTTAGGCTTACTAAACTCTTTGTTCAAAGCTCTCCGAGTTTTTGCTGGTGGTGCATGAGGATTGTCATCACAATACTTAACGTACTAGGTTAGCCCATGATCCTGCAAGGAGATAACCAAATGAGCTTTCTTTATATTATCATCAGTGATTTGTTACACTGTCCATACAACATTCACAACAAAACATAATTTCTCTAGATCTTCACTTCCTATGCCCTTGAAGATCGACATCTTCATTGCGTTCACCATGTTGAATAGTGGCCGTGGAGGTGGAGGTGTGGGTGAAGGTGTATGTGGTGGAGGTGGAGGTGGAGGTTGAGTGTATGGATGATGTGTTCTAGAAAAACCCTAAGTTATTAGCTGAACAACGCTTCACAATGTTGTATGCACTGCCCCTTCGTCGTCACTTAAAGGAGGTCCAATTAATGGGTTATGCTCTGGTCCTGATTCATCCCGATTTCTAAAGAATATTCCACTTCTCGTAGCTCTGAACATCGGGTTAATGGCATTACCTTCTTTTCACATAATATAATTTTAATCCAAGTATTCAATGACCTTAAATACTTACCTCGCGGTCCCTTGAAGAATCTTCACTTTGCTTCGCTATAGCTGATTGAGGTTTCAACTGTAAATTCTATAATAAATCCTCCTAGAATTCAATCAAGCCAATGATTGATAGCCCACACAATCTTATTTTCAAAGGCTTCCAGTTGTCGCACCAATTGTGGAGTCCACACTATAGGACTATCGAGCTTCCACCTTCCTTGACTGTCTTTTAATTTGGCTAACCACTTGTATGGTTCAATTGGGAAAGTACAGCAAAATATTTCATGTACCTCTTTATACAGATATATATTCAACCACTCCTCCTTCGACAGGTGCAAATTCCTGTTTTCTTGAGCCATGAACTCATGAATATTCTCATCTAACCACTTTTCAATCTCCTTCTTAGTTAGATTCCAATGATGCGACATCTCACATCCCTTTAAGCAGATCCCGGTCCTAGAAACAAAACTATTTGTTGGCTTAAGGGGTCCCAACCCAAGTTCAGAGTTAGTTGTGCCAACCACCAAAACCCTACATTGCTGGCCCTTTCGACAACAACCTACATAGCGCAGGCTGCAGTCTCAATCGAAGCAATATTAGGGTATGCAAGAACCAAGTTTTTGCATTAAGAGACTAGTGTGATGTCTTCCAGCTCCTTGGATCTACCTCCGTGCATATCAATAGAATTCTAGGGCTCGTTACTGTAACTGAGTTAAATCGGCCTTTAGAACTTCACATAGGTCCACGATCAGTCTTTGCGTACCTTAAACAATCAATTTACCTACTTACACGCATCAAAAAGTAACCCTAGATTGGAGTTCATGTAGATCTACTTAATTCATTAGAAAACATAAGAGAAAAGGGTTGTAACTTCACAGAAGTGGCTAAGAATTCATTTCATACATTATTAAGATAGATTCAAGACATTCGTATAACATTCAATCATTATTTCATAAACATGTAATTCATTTGCGACATATAACATAAATAAATACAAATGGAAATACTCAGTAATTCTTCAGAAAAATATCTTTATTGATCTTCAATTTACTAATTACAGACTCTTCTTACCCTGTGCACACAACTGCAGGGGTCTGCGCACTTAGTTGTGGACTGTACCTAGGCCTCCTATGCACTCAGCTGCAGGAGCCTTCCCTTCTCTATCTAAGTGCAGGAAGCAGAGCCTTCCTGCCTTAGCTCTTACCCAAGACAACAAAAATATCTTCAATGTACCCAATTCTCTATCCAACTTACTTCTAAGACTCACTAAGACTCAACTATTTATAGACTTTTCAATACAATGCCATGGTCTGTGGACCATGGGTGAATCTCGAAACTGACTCAAAAATTTACCCAAAATAGGGGGCTAAGACCCTTTGACTCTTATTCATATACGTGCTCCGCATCCACATATTGTGGAGACTTTACATCTTTTACAAATCTGTATACAAAATTTGGGTTAACTAACCCCAAACTGACCTAGGGGACCCCATCCTAATAATCAGTGACAAAAGAGAACCTAGAGAAGAGGTTTCACAAACATAAAAGAAGGGTGAGAGGTTGGTTTTTGCCCCTGAGATAGAAAGAGACATGCCTACTCCTAGAACTATGACTAGGGCTCAAGCAAGAAGAGTGCCTAAGGAGGTTATTATTGAATAAGTTCAAGCTGAAGCCACGAGAGAACAATCACCTAGGGAATAAGGTGATTCACCATCGCAGCATCATGGAAAGGTACCTCCTGAGGCGGATATGACTGATCATGGAGATTAGGAAACATAAGACATCATTAAAGAGAAACATGCACAAATCAAAGAGTTACAAGATGACCTTTCTAAAACCAATTTCATGGTGGCTTTCTTGAAACAAGAGAATAGGCGACTGAAGCTAAGCCTAATGTAGAAAATTAAATCACATGAAAATTCTCCCTCATCTAGCAGTGAAGATCTTTTGGTAGCCAAGTACAAGGGAAAAGAAGTCATTGATGTAGAACAACAGGATCAAGACCTTCAAAGACAGCCAAGGAGACATACAACAAGAGCAATGTCAAGGAAAGAAAAACATGACAAAGAGGCATCTCCTCCTCAAACCCAAAAAACCTTTCATGAATCCTTAACTGCTTATTTTGAAGAGAACAGGGAGTATTGGATTGAAAAGATGAATGAGCATTTAGAGAATCTTGTGAGGAAGGTAAAAAGAGACACTGCACACAGAGGCATATGGAAAGGCACTATTACATAAGAAACATGGTATTCAAGATTAGGGTTAAGAACATGAAGAATAAGCTTAAGAAGACCCTAAAGAAGCTTAAGAAGAGGGATAATATTGATCTTTTGGTTGATGCCTCCTTAGTTGTTTGAAGCCATGTCATAAATTAGGAAAGGAGACAAATTTTTGCAAAGTTTTGAAATTTTTGGAGTTTTGTGTGCATTGGCAAAAATACATGCTACAGAAACGCAATGTGTGCTCACTGCACTTTTTCCCAGAGGCTCCAAATGAAGTTTGGAAAACATGTGGAGGTGAATTTTTATTAGTACCTGTTTTTCACCTTTCTGCCACTGTTTTGGGTCACTCACTGCGCTTCCAGAGTACTTTTTTTCAAATCAGTTTTGAAGAGTCTTAATGATGGATTTGGGTGAATTAAAGGTCTAAGGGTGTAGTAGACATCCTAAAATATCTTCCTAGGTCATCAAAGTTCAAAACCACTTAAAGGCCATCAAAACATCAACTCAAATATTTTTTGTGCTTCTACTAATACTCGCTATGCTTCTGAAGCTTTCGTTGCACATCTGTGGAGAAAGCCTCTTTATGAATTTTCGTGGTGTAGAGTTGATTTTTCTTGATGTAATTAGTGTCAAAATTATTTTACCTGTAGTTGAGTGTTTTAATGATGGTTAGAGTGAATATCTTGTAATTAAATGCCTTCAAAGTCAAATTCAAATCAGTTAGTGTAAAGGAGGAAAGTGGTTTCTAACTCCTCATGATGTGGCAGTGGTTAGGTAGGATTAGGAAATCAATTCCTAGGAAGCAGGATTCGACCCCTGAGAGGGGAAATTTTGTTTTGCATCTATATGTATTCAGAATGAACTCATAGATGGGGTTGGATTCTTAAATCTCAACTCTTCAACTAGTGTACTAGACATTTTTGCAGAAATATATGCAGTTGCAGCTATTTTTATGGGATACTTGTGATGTGGTTTGTGGCACTGTATTTCTCTAGTTTTCTTTATCCATTTCAGATGATTAAGTATTTATAGCATCCATCTATATTCTTATGGTGATTATCTCTTAAGTGTTAAATCAGATTTCATGATCAATATGCTCTATTTTGTCTAAGATTTTCATATGAGTGTGTTTTTCCTTCTAGGCAAATGAATTCATACCTATATGCTCATTTTGCTTCTTTTTTCCCCTCACCATAATACAATGAAAAATTCAATTTGTGCCATTGATTACACCTACCTTGCTTCATTCTATATTTGCAACTGATCATTTGGGATACTTGACCTAGTTCTCAGACCTAGTGCTTCTATGTAAGAAACCCTAAATCAAACCCTATTGTGTTACATACCTAGCCTAAAATCCATATATTCTCCAGTCACTTCCATTGGATGTGAGGTTTTTTTGGAGAGAGCCCTCTCTGATTTGGCTAGCTTCTAAGTCCAAAGTTGGTCTGAGGTTACCTCCTTGGCTTCCTTTTGCAACCTTGGGACACTGAGGAGTGCTAACAAGTTTGATACAACTCATGATAATTTAAATATAGATTTCTCATCATTTGATATTGAATATATTGGGAATGAGTAGATATAGCCTCAAATCAACAGATTGGACATATCTAGGATAATAGATTTGAATACATAACGCTATGAACAAATACCACATCTTAATGAAGGCCCCAAGAACTATAGATCTATGATACCATAATAAAATATAGAACAATAATTGGGACAAGAGATAAGAAAATTGGCTGAAAAGACCTCAAGCCATAGTAATGATACAAAATATAATAAATGATTACAATCACCTCTTTGGTCCCACCTCAACACCTCATAAGGAGATAAAGGAGGTGGAAGAAAAACAGAAATCTAGAAACATACTTAGGATAACAACTATATCTTTAAATGTGAAAAATGTAAGGTGGTGTATTAGGACTTCATGCTTGTATAAGACTAAGAGGCTAACAATGGTCTCTCTCTTTAAATCCTTTGAGAGAGGTTCTGGCCATAATCCCTATTTGGGTGAGGGTTCCAAATATGATATTTCATTTTTGGGGTTCCTCTATTCAAGCCATTGAGTTAGCTTTAGGAAAGTTCCATATTATCTCTCATGAAAGTAAAAGGTGTAGTATAGAGAGACATGTAAGAATTGAGATGGATTTTAGAGTAGGGTTTCCGACATAAATTACCTTGATAGGTAAAAACTATTCTTGGACCCAAAAATTAGATTATAAGAGAGTCTCCTTGCATTGTAGGGCTTGTTTCAACACTAGTAATATTGCAACTCAATGCACAAAAGTGTTTGATAAAAATGGGAAGCACAATGAAAATCACCCTAATGGGTTGCTTCTTTAAAGGATCACCAAATAGTTTCATGAGACCATCAACAAATCCTTTGATCCAAATGATTCCAATACCTCAATAAAATAAATAAGAATAGGTAACCCAAAGATAAAAAAAAGAACCAGTCCCATATGATTCAGGGCAAGAAACTCGGGGTAAGTTAGGCTCTCAGACAATAGTGAGTTAGGTAGATTGGGTTGAAGTTGAGTCTCTAGAACAAGAAGGATCACTAGCTCAAGATACTTCAAGCTTGCAAGAGCTAGCAGGGTATCCAACTACTTTGAAATAAGTATGTGTTTCATATGTTGTCGTTAATGTCAACTACAATGTCATTAATGTCAAAGTCTAGCAACATGGGAGATTGATGTCAAGTTTAGGGGGAGCTTGTTGAATATTTGCGATTGAAGTGAATGTAGTCAATCAAGAACATATATTTTCCATGTATTTTATATTCATTTATTCTTATCAAATGAGAATGCAAAGTGGTTGGATAGATAGGCCTCTTAAAGAGCTTTCCAATGATACATGGCACTTAGGAAAACACCCAAGTAATGATGAAGAAAGCGAATCTGAAGTGAAGAAAGTTCAGGAAAGGTTAAGGGAATTTAGATATCCAAGTCCTAAATATATCTAGGCTGTGAAATATATTCAAACCATTGAAATTCATATGAGTCTCCTTCTAATATATATAGACATCTAGGCATCCACGAATGCATTGAGGCATTCATGCATCCAATCATTTGGGATGCATCTTATTGTGGGAAAAGGTGAAACAAACTATATACTGGATTAGCTAGACAAATCTAGGCTTTGATGTCTAGTCTCTTCGAGGTCATTTGGGCCTTCAGAAGAGAAATATGGAAACACTTTAGAAAACTACTAGATATTAGATTTCCAATGCCCAACACCACGTGGACCATAGTGTGAAGTGGAAGTATAGGTGGAAACATTGAAGTATAAGTTGATGGCATGACACATTTAATTGAAGACATGTGGCAAGTGGATTTGGGCTTTTTGGGTGGCTATGTGACCCCTTTTCAAGTGAAATGTGGTTACGATGTGGTAGTGACATGACATGATCAATGGCATAAAGACGATGTGGTAGGTCTTGGTTGGTTGGCATAAATGAGATGGTAGTTGAGGTGGAATGGCCACATTGCACATGCACATATGACAAAAAAGTTAGACTCTCTTATTAAAGTTAGAAAAGTAAGGAGTCTTGAAGTGACTTCACCATTGTTGAATTTTGATCGGTTCATGGGATTATTGGTGTGCCTTTAAAAAAATGTGGGGGTAATTTAAA